>VONZ01000398.1:0-567500 GCA_012976165.1 Labeo catla | reverse complement strand
ATTCTCTTTTTTCTTTTTTAAAGTTAATTTCTTTATTAATTAATTTTTTGTTATTAATGAAACCTTTTCCTATGTATATTAGTTATAGTTTTAGTTAATGCTAAAAACCCTGATAAGGATCATGTAGGTTTGGAATGACATGATCTTCCTTCAAGGAAACATGTGACAGCAGCTAATGAGCTCATTATTGCTCACTGAACACAAATGGCCTTCAGAGCTAATACTCGGGATCTCCACACCAGGAAAACCCTCGGGACACTCACCCGTCTGTCTCCGTCCGTCCGTCCGCCCTTCCCCCAGATCCGTGGCGCAACAACCCGTGGCTCCAGTGATATCAGAGCGCTTTAATAACTCCCAGCTCCACGCTTTGAAGTCTCGGCCAGGCAGCTAAAGAATCCCATTCCCTCCGCTTCCCTGACAATGGGCTGGGGGAGGGGGCAAACCAACGCCGGATTTGGCCCTTTTCTAATCTGCGGCCATCGGGATTTTACCTGCCTCCCAAATCCTAAAGCTGACTTTAAAAGGCAGCCAGACACAATTATTGGACACATTCCCTCTTTTCCATTAACTTCAAGGAATGTTCTGGGTTTAGGGCAAATGAAGCTGTTTCTACAACATCTGCTGCAAGAAAATCATTTTGACTCATCTATTGTGCCTATTTAGTGAAGTTCTTTGAATAAATACCACTAATAGTGTTTATTTTCAGCAGCTAATCCACAAAACAAAAGTAAATCAAGTAAAGCTGTGCATCTGGATAAATGTCTACTATTTTCAATCATGCAATAAGAAAATCACCATAGTTTGAAAGCGCTTAAACATGCATTTGATGAAAATGTGCTCACTCTCAGGCCATTCAAGATTAAGATGATTTTGTTTCTTCATCAGATTTGGAGAAAGGTAGCATTCCATCACTTGCTCACCAATGGATGTGAATGGGTGCCGTCAGAATGAGAGTCCAAACAGCTGATAAAAACATCACAATAATCCACAAGTAATCCAAACACCACTCCAGTCCATCAGTTAACATCTTGAGAAGACAAAAGCTGTAAGTTTGTAAGAAACAAATCCATCTTTAAGATATTTTTAACTAAAATTATGAATCTGTAATACATCTCCTGTTGTCTCTCACATCAAAATCCAGCCACATATTTGTTTAGAGCTGTTTTGGCTTGTAAACGATGCTTGATCTGTGCAGATTTCTCTCCTGATTCAGACCAGACCACTTTTTTTTTTTTTTTTTTTGTTATTGTCTTAAACTTTTGTCTTTTGTCTAACTGATGGACTGGAGTGGTGTGGATTACTTATGGATTATTGTGATGTTTTTATCAGCTGTTTGGACTCTCATTCTGATGGCACCCATTCACATCCATTGGTGAGCAAGTGATGAAATGACCATTCAAATCAAAGTATTTTTGCTTAACTTTGTCTGTTACTTTTTTGACAAAATCCTCAAAACTATGACTTAAAGGAATAGTTTACCCAAAAATGAACATTAGCTGAAAATGTGCTTATCCTCAGGCCATCCAAGATTAGAATGAGTTTGTTTCTTTATCAGATTTGGAGAAATGTAGCATTCCATCACTTGCTCACCAATGGATGTGAATGGGTGCCGTCAGAATGAGAGTCTAAACAGCTGATAAAAACATCACAATAATCCACAACCACTCCAGTCCATCAGTTCACATCTTGAGAAGACAAAAGCTGCTTGTTTTTAAGAAACAAATCCATCATTAAGACGTTTTTAACTAAAATAAAGTCCATAAGCCATAATAATGCCACTTTAAGTGGAAAAAGTCCATCTGATGTTGTCTCTCACTTCAAAACCCAGCCACATATTTGTTTAAAGTTGTTTTGGCTTGTAAACGATGCTTGATCTGTGCAGATTTCTCTCCTGATTCAGACCAGACCACTTTTTTTTTTTTACCTGAGGAAGCGTTATTATGGATTATGGACTTGTGTATTTTAACTAAAAATGTCTTAATGATGGATTTGTTTCAGCTTTTGTCTTCTCAAGATGTAAACTGATGGACTGGAGTGGTGTGAATTATCACTGTTAAGTTTTTATCAGCTGTTTGGACTCTCATTCTGACGGCACCCATTCACATCCATTGGTGAGCAAGTGATGGAATGACACATTTCTCCAAATCTAACAAAGAAACAAATCAAATCATAAACAGGGCTTTAACAAAAAAAAAGAGCTCTTCTGCAAGTGCTTTACTGTGATATTTGCTTTAATCACAATTAATCGCATCCAGAATAAAAGTTTTTGTTTACATAATATATGTGTGTATACTGTGCAAATGTATTATGCATTTATAAATACACACACATACAGTATATATTCTGAAAATGTTTACATGTATATATATATTATATTCATACAAATGATATTATATCTAAATATTTTTAATATATAAACATTACATTTTTTTTCTTATATAAATGCATGTGCGTGTATTTATATCTACACAATAAATATACACATTACACACAAATATATTATTTTAGATGCAATTAATCACGATTAATCATTTGACAGCACTTATTAAAAAATTAAAAATCCTATAAAATAAAAAAGAATATGTGACCAACATAGGGCCCTATGATTTCCGCGATGCGGAAAACGCGGACGGAATTGTGGAATTCAGTCATAAAAACAGAATTTACAGAATAACACGGAATGTCAAAGTTTGGAGTTTGTCAAAGTTTGAATGAATGAATCAAAAGTAAGTCATTACACTTAAATCAAACCGCAATATGGACTAGAATCTGTAAATATTACGCCACCAAAATACCATTTAAATGTGAATCCTGCATGTTCTGTGTGTTTCTGTTTTAATGAATGGAGCAGACGAGCGGTTTTGTTTACTACACACGCTGAAGCACGCGTGACGCTCGTGATGCTCGTGATGATTTCAGCGTCTGTCGTCTCACTAAATGAGGACATAAAGACATGAACAATATCTGCTGAGAGTCACTTCATGACCATTTGACCGTTCCATTTTAGGAAAAGTACAGAAATGTAAAGGTAAACACTGCAACCCGTCAAAATAAAAGTCCGGTTTAACTTGAAGACAGTGTGCCAGATATATTTTACTACTATTACTACTACTACTAAAAAAAACAAACATTATTTTTAAGGGCATAATCACACAACATTTCTTCCATGTTTTAATTTTAATACTAAATATCCCTTTGTTTGCCAAAAAAAGAGTTATCTTAATTTTCAGTAATTAAAAGATAAATGAAATTAATGTTTTATGCCTTCATTTGATAACCAGAACAGTTTAAATACACAACAGAATTTCTGAGGGTAAAAAAACTTTCATAAGGCTATTTTAAGAATAAATGTAAATAAATTAAGTATGCATTCAAATAATTAGACATGCTAAAACACAGGATTTGATAACAATAAAACATATGGTGAGAAAAATAAAATAATTCATAGAGCCCTAAACATCATTTTTGTTAAACCTTTATTAAAATTGATATGAAAATGTATAGGTTTTGTGATTTTAATTAATTAGACATGCTCTTTGATTAATACAATTTAATTTAACCATTAAAAGGAGTTGAGAAAAATTAAAACGGAATTTGGAAAAAAATAAAACGGAATTTGGGAAACGTATTGTAAAAGCAAGGTGAGGTTGGAAACAAAGCACTCTTAGATTTCACTTGCTGTAATCCAGAAATACATCATCCTTACAGAGATTCCTAAACACTGAGTGTCAGATTATATATCTGCTCTGTTTGCCGTGGGCACGAGCATCATTCGGTGTGGAGGTGTCTGCTTTCAGTTCATTTAGAGGACAGAATTACAGCTGCTCTGGGGTGCAAAGTCAAACCGCACTTATAATGACAATACAACACTACGAGCGGCTCGACAAATGTCAAACCATCCCTAGAAGTGGGTGGCAAGACAAAAATCAAGTCATTCAATTCTCCTTACACTTAAGCAGCTGAGGAAATTATGGCAACAAGACATTTATGGAGTCGTTTCAGCGTCAAAGAGAAATGACATGTAGACAGTCTATAAAAAGATTGTTTTATACGAGGTCTGGAAAATAATTTACACCAGCCCAATCACATTATAAACTGGCAGGAAGAGAAATAGAGATGCTTGAGAAAGAAATAAACTAATTCAAAACATCACAGGGCTTCAAATATAATAGATCAGCACAATAAATATTTACTTTCAACTTCAAGGGCCCAGCGGACTCATCTTTGATGAAAAAATAGTAAAAAATGACAAGATATTACAATTTTGATTTCACGTGACCATGTCATATGACCTACTGTACATGATTATGGAAAACAGAAGTTTTTTTTGTACTTTATAGGAAAAATTCAGTATGCACTTTAGGTAAATGGAAAACAAAAACTTACATAATCAGCTCAAGATCTACTTTGTGCGTCACGACAAAGAAAAAAATACATTAATAATATGAGGTTGGAACAATACGAGAGTTAGTAAATGATGATAAAATGTTTATTTTTGGCTGAACTATTGATGTCATATTTAGTAGATGGCTTACGGGCTGCAACTACTAATCACTGGAAACCGAACGAATCAAATCAAATCTTCAATCAAATGAGCTCTGCTCCCACAACAATGACTATTTATCCCTGCAACTCATCAAGACATTGTTAACGAGGATTCGGTTTACTGCAGAATAAACATGGCAGCACAAAACTGTGATTACGCCGCTTTCAAAATCACAAAGAGCAGATTAGACAGACATCAGCGCGATTCATAAACTCACAAGCACACAGACATAAATATGCACAATATGATCAACTGCAG
This sequence comes from Labeo catla, assembly GCA_012976165.1. Taxonomy (NCBI): domain Eukaryota; kingdom Metazoa; phylum Chordata; class Actinopteri; order Cypriniformes; family Cyprinidae; genus Labeo; species Labeo catla. Next base: position 562,696 of record VONZ01000398.1, on the reverse strand, counting down.
ATTAAATTGCAACAAAATTTGATTAAAAAAATAAAATGCAACCTTATGCAACAAGACTAGTTCAATCAAGTGACTCATGGTTTGACTGTTTGACCCTTTCGTATTCATCAATTTGATTCAATTCTACAGTTTGAACGCATCCACAGAAATGAATCAAACAAACTCGTTAAGGTGAGTCAGTTTGATTCATTCCTCTGTCCAGTTCAATGAATAAAGTCAAATACTTTTAACTGATTCTTTGAAATGGACAATCTGAACCACTCAATTCTTTGAATTGGACCACTTGAACCCATTCACACAAATGATTCAAACAAACTTGTTAAGAGTTTGGCAACAAAATTCGATAAAAAACTAAATGCAATATGTTCAATCAAGTGACTCATGGTTTGACCTTTTGCATTAAGAATCGATTTGATTAAATTCTGACAGTTTGAACCCATCCACAAAAATGAATCCAACTTGTTAAGGGGAGTCAATTTGATTCATTCCTCGGAATTTCTGTCCAATTCAATGAATAAAGTCAAATACTTTTAACTGATTCTTTGAAATGGACAGTTTGAACCAATCCACACAAATGAATCAAACAAACTTAGTAATCTTTCTTGTGAACTTCAATCCATTCCATTTAATTGATTCAGAGACTTCTGGGATTGAATTTTGTATTGATTCTTTGAGTTGGACAGCAGAAATGTTTCAAACAAACTTGTTAAGGCAACAAAATTCGAGAAAAAATGAGTTCAATCAAGTGACTCGTAGTTCGACTGTTTGACTGTCAATTTGATTCATTCCTCTGAATTTCTGTCCAATTCAATGAATAAAGTCAAATACTTTTAACTGATTCTTTGAAATGAACTATTTGAACCAATCCACACAGATGAATCAAACCAACTTGGTAAAGTTGGCTTGATTCATTCTTGTGAACAATCCATTCCAATTAATTGATTCAGAGACTTCTGAATGTGAGTCAAGTCCTGTGAACTGTGAGTTCATTCTTGTAAATCAATAAATAAAGTTGAAGACTTTTGAAATGATTCTTTGAAACAGACAGTTTGAACCCATTCACACAAATGATTGAAACAAACTTGTTAGAGTTTTGCAACAAAACTTGATAAAAAAAAAAAAAACACAACTAAATGCAACATGTTACGCAACAAGACTAGTACAATCAAGTGACTTGTGGTTTGACTGTTTCACCCTTTTGCATTAAGAATCGATTTGATTCAATTCTGTCCATTTCAAAGAATCAATTCAGAGACTTTTAAACTTATTCAATGAAATTCAGAGAAAAAAATCTACCTAGTTCACCAGTTCAGTCTGTTGACTCACGGTTTGATTGTTTAGTCCAAACCAGAGTTTGACATTAACCAAACTCTGACCTGAAATGGACTCACATCAAAAGCTCTATTCTGAAAGTGCCTCTTTCACTTCATCCACCCTAAATAAACAACCTAAACGCGTCTTATCGCAAATCAAAAGTCTCCCGCACTCTCGCTCACAGTTTCAAAGAGTCTTTCAGGTACTTGACGACTGACAAAACACAAATCAGAGCCAAAACTCTGACGAAATCAAAACCTGGACCTGCCCATTAATGACACATGACGTGTCCCGTGCTGCCGCCGGTGGTTTCCCCTCAAGGCCGCTGTCAGATTTTCCCAAATAACTTTCCCATTCATGAGTGGGAAGGACTTTTATATGGCTTCTAACAGAGCAGGTTAATCATCAGTCACAGTCTTTTTACTATGATTAATTCAAATGACGCAAAGACTTTTGAGATTGACTTTCTGAGCTGATTCTTTGAATCAAACAAATTTGTTAGAGCTGGTTTGATTCATCCTTGTGATCTTCTATCCATTTTAATAAACTGATTCAGAGACTTCTGAGACTCTCTTTTGAATTGATTCATTGATTCATTCCTGTGAATTTCTGTTCATTCTAATGAACAAATTCTTTGATTGAAGTTTGAATTGACTCTTTGAAATGGACAATTTGAATCCATCCACAGAAATTAATCAAACAAACTTCATAAAGTTGGCTTGAATAATTCCAGTGAACATCTGTCCGATTCAGTGAACTGATTCAGAGATTGACTTTTGATTGATTTGATTTCAGCGCATCCACAGAAATTAATCAAACTTGTTAGAATCAGTTTGATTCATTCCTGTGAATTTCTGTCCATTCCAATGAATAAATTCTTTGAATGAAGTTTGAATTGATTCTTCGAAATGAACAGTTTGAACACAAACACAGAAATGAATCAAACAAACACTGATGAGTCAATTTGCTTTATTCCTGTGAATATCTGTCTAATTCAATGAATAAAGTCAAAGACTTCTGAATAGATTCTGAAATGGAAAGCTTGAACCAATCCAAACAAATGAAATAAACAAACATGTTAGAGTTGGTTTGATTCATTTCTGTCAATTTCTGTCCATTTCAATCAATTAATTGTGATTCACATTTTTTAATTGATTCATTTAAATGTGACATTTTGAACCAAACCACAGAAATGAATCAAACTAAGATGAGTCAATTCAATGAATAGTCAAATACTTTTAAAACGATTCTTTGAAATTGACAGTTTGAACCCATCCACATGACAAGAATCATTTCTGTGGGTGGTTTCAAAATATCCATTCCAGAGTTGGTCTGGATCATTCTTGTGAATGTCTGTCCATTTTAATGAACCAATTTAGAGATTTTTGAGATTTTGAATTATTCCATCCACAGAAATGAATGAAAAAAAATTCTTGTTTTAAGCTGGTTGATTAATTCCTGTGAACTTCTGACTATTTCAGTGAATCAGTTCAGAGACTTTTGAATTGATTCTTCTGCATCCACAGAAATGATTCAAACAAACTTTTTAGAATCAGTTTGCTTCATACCTGTGAATTTCTGTCCATTTCAAAAAATAATTCTTTGTGATTGAATTTTGAATTAGTTCTTTGAAAACTCATCCACAGAAATGAATCAAACAAACTCGTTAAGGTGAGTCAATTTGATTAATTTCTGAGAATTTATGTCCCATTCAATGAATAAAGTCAAATACTTTTTAATTGATTCTTTGAAATGGACAGTTTGAACCTGGTAAAGTTGTTTGAACCTGGTGAACATGGTAAAGTTGGTTTGATTCATTCTTGTGAACTTCAAACCATTCCTACTGAATGATTCAGAGACTTCTGGGATTGAATGGATTCTTTGAATTGGACAGCTTGAACCTATAGAAATAATGAATCAAAAAACTATTTAACAGTCTGTTTGCTTCATTCCTGTACATTTCTGTCCATTTCAGTGAATCAGTTCTGACATTTCTGTGGTTGAATTTTTAATTGACTCTTTGAAATGGACAATTTGAACCCATCTACAGAAATGAAAGAATCAAACTTAAGATGAGTCAATTCCTGTGAGATCATTCCAGTAAATGTTTGTCTAATTGAATGAATAAAGTCGAAGACTTTTGAATCGATTCTTTTGAAATGGATAGTTTAAACTCATCCACATAAATGAGTTAGTCTGATTCAGACTTTTGAATGTCTGTCCATTTTAATGAATCAATTCTGAGATTTTTGAGCTTGTTTGTTAAATTGATTCTTTGAAAAAAGCTGGTTTCAATAATTCCTGTGAATTTCTTTCCATTTTAATGAATCAGTTCAAAGATTTTTGAGATTTTGAATTGATTCATCCACAGAATTGAATCAAAGAAACTTCTCGTTTTGAGTTGGTTTGATTCATTTCTCTGAACTTCTGTCGTTTTCAATGAATCGATTCACTTTTGAATCGACTTTCGAATTGATTTTTTGGAACTGACATTTTGAATCCATCCAAAGAAATGAATCAAACTAACTTCTTAAAGTTGATTTGATTCATACTTGTGAACTTCAGTCCATTCCAAATAATTGTTTCCATGACTTCTGAGATTGACTTTTGAGCTGATTCTTTGAATTGGATAGCTTGGACCTTTAAACAGAAATTAACCTGTTTGCTTCATTTCTGTCCATTTCTGTCTATTTCACTGAATAAATTCTGAAATGTGTGAATTAATTTTGAATTTATTCTTTGAAATGGTCAGTTTGAACCCATGCACAGTAATGAATCAAACAATATTTTAAGGTGAGTCAATCTGGTTCATTCCTGTGAATTTCCGATGAATGAAATGATTCTTTGAAATGGACCGTTTAAACTCATCCACATAAATGAGTTAGGTTGATTCAGTCTTTTGAATTTCTGTCTATTTTAATGAATACATTTTGAGATTTGTGAGCTTGTTTGCTGAATTGTTTCTTTAAAATGGACAATTTGAACCCATCCACAGAAATGAATCAAACAAGCTGTAACAGCGTTTTTATTACTGAAGTTTAAACAAGAGACACTAATAAATCTCTGTCTCAACAAGTGCAGTAAAAAGTGCATTAAAACCATTGCAATATCATGCATCATGAACAGAACAGTGTTACTGACATACGTATGCCATGAGGCATGTTATTCTTTGCTGTTAATCACTGAGGTTAGGGCTGTCAAACTGTCTCAGGTTATGAAAAATGTCAGAAAACAGTGATATTGTGTGGTCGGAGAATGAGACAAACTCTTTCTAACTGCTCAGGTGGAAGTAAAACATAAAAAAGTGAACAGCATAGACATAAAAGAGACAATCAGGTCATCTGACACTCCTATAAGTCACTGTATAATCCGAACGCTGTTCACGCAGATGTTTTGCACATCAGCTGCGGCACGTCCAAGACTAACCGTGACTCTCAGCTGTTAGCTAATACAGTTGTCAATCACAAAATCCAGCAGTTCTGCACCTTCAACACCCGCCGCTGATGTCACAGTCCTGCCGCCAAACCTCCCCGCGGGGAACGGCCCGTCAAAACCCATCAATCTCACCGGAGAACAACCACAGCGCCGCTGTTCCGCTGCCAAACACGGCAAAAGCAACAGCAGCTCTCTGCATTGCGAGGAGCTGGACGTGTCGCTGCACGGCCCTGCGAACGCACACTCCCGTCTGTTTGTTTCAGCCGCTTTAATGATGATTTCTCGGTAGTGGGAATGTGGTCTTTGGCAGCGGGAAGGCGCACGGCTCACCGCAAGTTGTTCCTTCTGTGGTGCAGCTCCCGTCTAGATTCTTGAGCGATTCGACCAAGATAAAGGGACAAAACTGAAGCTACGTCTCTCTTACAGCTGAATAGTTCATTCTGAGACGCTTCAGGGATTTCATGGGTTACTTTTATAAAAGCATAGCAAATTGAGTCTCTACGATACCTTTTTAAAGCCAAATTTTAAGGCAGCATCACATGCATCCTTTGAGGAGAAAGCAATCCCATAATGCACTGCAACTATACAAAACAGATTGATGAAACAGTGCTAAAACTAAATTTTTCGTAGTATTAGCTGGTGCTGGGTATTTTTATGCTTGTTAGAATAGCATGCAAACTAGAGCTGGGTATTAAGACAAATTTTATGATTCAGTTTGAGTTTGATTCACAAGCTTGCGATTCGATTCAGTTTCGGTCTCGATATTTATTAATTTGGTTATCAAACTCGGCATGTCAATTTTTTTCAAGAAAAAAATCTCTCTCAATTAATGCTGTAACTATACATTAACCCGTATCAGTTGGTACATTGCTATATTAAAAAGTGATTTGTAAAGAAAAACTAAAAATAGTAAATCACACATAAGGCAGTTTTATAATATAATATATATATATATATATATGTCATAACTTGTTTTCATGACAGATTTATTTAAACATGCATTAGACATTTAAGAACAGGTTTGCTGTGCATAAATCTAGCAAAATGCCTGTTTTTAGAGTGATGTTTCTAGCTAAATGTCGAATTTATGGTCATTGCATGGCTTTCCTGAGTTGAATGTGATGTTACTTGACATTTACAAGCTATTTTATTGACATCTTTCCGTGGTTTAAATGCTGACTGATCGATTACAAGATATGATTAATTTTACTAAGTTGTTCTGTTTCTTTCAGCATACTTTCTGATGTCTATTTGGTGCTATAACTAGTAGTAAAGAGGAAGAGATGACTGAATCGGTTCACGTGAGGCTACAACAAGCTATCATGCTACAATAAAGAACACCAAAACCATATTTATTGTTTGAATTTCATAATAAAATAAACAGAAATCATATATAAATATACTATATATAATATATTATTTATTATAATGCTTTAATGGCAGAATTAGTTTTTTACTCCAGTTTGTTGTAATATAAACATTTAAACAGTGGATGTCATAACTTGTTTTCATGACAGATTTATTCAAACATGCATTAGATATTTAAGAACAGGTTTATAGTGCATATATCTAGCAAAATGCCCGTTTCTAGAGTGATGTTTCTAGCTAAATGTCGAATTTATGGTCATTGAATGGCTATCCTCAGGTAAATGTGACATTACATGACATTTACAAGCTATTTTATTGACATCTTTCTATGGTTTAAACACTGACTGATCAATTACATGACATATGATTCATTTCAATAAGTCGTTCTGTGTCTTTCAGCATAATTTCTGATGTTTATTTGGTGCTATAACTAGTAGTAAAGAGGACGAGATGACTGGATCTGTTCACGTGAGGCTACATTAAAGAGTGCCAAAACCATATTTATTGTTTGAATTTCATAATAAAATTGATGGAATTTGAAAGCGGAGACTTTGTTTCAAATCAAAACAAAGTTCTACTGGATGTGAAGCGATACAAATGTTTCATAAAGTTTTGTTCATGCATCAACTGAAAACAGCACAAATCGATTCATGAGATTTAAATCAATTAAAAATTATATTTTCAACCCAGCCCTAATGCAAATGCTACAACCTTTGAAAAAATGAGTTGCATTTGTTTTGAAAAGTGCTTCTTGTATGCGAAACGGTAATTTATTCCGTTTGATTTTGGTTAGGATGCTGCCTTAGAAGACAGATGCTTAATTTACACTTCAAAGGTGGCATAGAAGCGCTTCTGAAGTGGCATTTAGGCACCTTTACACTGTTTAATGCTGCTTAGAGGTGGCATAAATGCATTTACACTGCAATTACAACTGTACACTTGGCTACCAGGGGCTGAGGTGGATCAGAGCAGGCATAATTTAGTCTGGCTCTTATGCAGCATTGCACATTTACACTGAATTTTAAGCAGGCACAGAGCAGCCTCAACTCGCCTTATGATGAACACGACAGATGCAATTGCACATGCATTAAAACAGCCGTTTCTTACCTTATAATCTTTGAGGCTGGTGTCATATCTCTCGCCTTCTTCAACTCCTCGTCTCGAAATAAAGCCGTTCACAACAAAACTATCCCCTGAAAGTGGATTTGAAAAGCATTAGGAAATGTTCTGGAACATCCAAGCCATTAATAGTTAATATGTATAGCAAAAATAGATTCAGAACTGTGTCAAATGCAAAACTCACCCTCAGGATTTTCCCGACGTTTGCAAGCTGCATCCCAACGACAAAGACAAAAATCAGAGTACTACTCATAATAAACAAGCATGCATGTGTATTTCAAGAATGTGCATGGATAGAATTTAAAAAATCTTAAAATAATGACATTTCTGATCTGTTAATCGATTCTGCTTATAAACACATTGTAAATTACTATTAATAATAATAATAATAAATGGCCAAATATACCTTTCAGCACTTGAAAAAGTTAGGAACGTTATAAAAGATATATACAAAAAGTTAAATTAAAGTTAAAAAAGTTCAAATTATGTATTGATATTTTAGAAGTACATTTAAATCATTCCAAAGAGCCAGAAAAGTTTCTTCAAATGAATAATCCTCGTGCACACACATATTTGCGATGATGTAATTTGTAGAACTCACCATGTTTTGAGTGAAGTTTCCCCATTGTATCACTGCTGTGGTTAAGAGAACTTGTGCATCTCTCGGTCGCAGTTGCACATTATATCCAGTTCGGAGAAATTAAAAGGCAAATCCTGCAGGTTCCGGAAACACGCGAGTGGCATTTAGCGCACGACACCCGCCAGTCACGATCACTGTGAATCTTTAATACGGAGGAGTAAATAAAAGTGTCTGTCCTCGGAGCTCAAGAGATGATGATCCGCTGCAGATGAAGATGTGAAGCCAAGTGAAGTGCGGGAGAAACGCGCACCTACAGTCCGGCCCCCTTCAGCATCACTGCCGCCCCCTACCGGACACGCGCGATAGAGAAACACAGGTGATACTACGGGTGAAACATTTAACAGATATTTAGGATACTTAACCCAGTTGACTAATCAAAGTACTTTAAGACTGTGAACTTTTTCTGTGCAGTTTTCTGAAATGTTATTTAAATATGCAAATGACGCATAATCTAATTAAATATGCACTTATTTGCGTACATTTCCTGAACAGAAATCTGAACACTGGTTCAAAGCTCCTTTCATGTTGTAGACATATTAAAGGTTTTTATAGAGGGGATTTTTAGATATCTTTTAAGCACTGCATAAATCAGAAAATAATATAAAATAAAATTTTAAAATATATACAAAATGAATGAGATATAAACAAACCCCTCTGTAATACTCTTCTAAATATAGATAGAAATAAAATAGCAAAGTGTGGTGCATGTAAGTACTACTTAAGTGGAGATTTCTGACTCAATGCAAGAGAAAAAAACTAATTTTGATAAAACGGATGATCGTATCATATACTGTAACTGAAATGTACAAACACAAATAGCTAAAGAAAATAAACTAATGAAAATAGGATGAATGAATGCATAAATGAAAAAAGCTGCTTTGACACAATCTGTTTTGTTAAAAGTGCTATATAAATAACGGTGAGAGAATAACAACAAAATAACAAAATAAACAAAATAAAATAAATTCAATTAAAAAGGACAAAATGAACCAGTAAATAAATAAAACAAAATAGAATTAATAAATAAAAACAGAATTAATAAATAAATAAAATATAATTAGATTAGAATGAATGACATAATAAAATAAATAAAATAATATAATTAGTTTGGAATGAATAAAATAAACTAAACATTAATGAATGAATGATTAAATAAGCAAAAAGAAATAAAATTAAATAAAAAATACAACAAGATGAATGAATGAATAAATAAAATAATTATTTTGGAATTAATGAAATAAAATAAAAGAATGAATGAATTATTAAACAAGCAACAAAGAATAAAACAAAAAAATACAACAGAATGAATTAAATTAAATTAAATAATATAATTATATTGGAATGAATGAAATAAACAAAATAAAATAGAATGAATTAATTAATTAAATAAGCAAAAATAAATAAAACAAAATAAAATAAATTGCAACAGAGTGAATGAATAAATAAATAAAATGATATAATTAGATTGGAATGAATTAAATAAAATAAATAAAATAGAATGAATGAATTATTAAATAAGCAAAAATAAACTAAACTAAATAATGCAGAACATACAGCAGGATGAATGAATGAATTAGACTGGAATGAATGAAATAAAATAAAATAGAATTAATTAATTAAATAAGCAAAAATAAATAAAACAAAATAAAATAAATACAACAATGAATGAATGAATAAAAAAGAGAATTAGATTGGCATTAATTAAATAAACAAAATAAAACAGAATGATTAAATAAGCAAATAAAACAAAACAGAATTTATACATTTATTTTATAAATGTATATTTATTTTAATAGAAATTAAAATAAATATAAACTAATGAATGAAATAAAACAACATAAAATAAAATAAGTCATTTTCTTTCCATTAGGTTGAAATGCAACATGTAATGTTGCAAAACACCCCAAAATCCTTACCCTTAAAAAAAAAAAAAAAGGTTTTACCTGTAATGTCTTGAAAATCACTAGTAAAACATAGTTCCAAGTGCTTAAACAAGAGGTGTTGAACATGAAGGCAGCCAGTATTGTACTTGTGGTTAGCCATACCTGCAGTTCATCTGCTGAACACCTGCGTGAACTCGAGGAGAACTGACTTCATGCATCCACTAAAAATCATTGAATTCAATCACACTGAGCAAAATGATTAATAAAAGTGATGTTTGTGAAGAGAAAAGCTCCTGCAGCATTTGTTTTTAATATATTCCCTAAAAGCGACAGCATTTAGATTCAAATGACTTGCATGCTTAAACAATATTTGTGGTCAGTGTGGGTGTTTGGCATCAGCTTGTTAACCCAAGTACTTTTCTTTCACTGAAGGAGTAATCTGGTTAACATCTGCAGTTCACAATTAGGATTTTGAACCGTAAGAACTTGACCAGCAGACTTGGTTAAATGACGACTGCAATGATTATGTTGCACTTGATGCATTCAAATGAGAAAATTCAGAACATGCAAATCCAGATTTGAAGCAGTACAATGGAAAAGATCATCGCTCCTCAGGCGCCGCTGGTGACATGTAATCACCCACTTGATGACAGCTCATCTAAACTCTGTTATTACACTCTTCTCAACATGCTCGTGCTGTTGTTCCACATATTCGTCTCTGGGACTTCACAAACTATCGACCCGTGCCAGCTTGTGGTTCAACGTCTCTGATGAGTTACACAGCTGCTGAAATCCAAAGCCGGCTCCTCCTCTTTCCCGAAGGTATCGTCACAGTCAGTAGACGCTTCCGAAGTAACGTATGTAAACAAAGGATTTCATCATTAGAATGGGGTCAGAGGTCAACAAGAAATCACAGTGAGATCCTAAAGCATGTTCCTGCTCTTGCTGTAAATGACTCATCATCTGTTTTACAAAAACGTCTTTGTATTTCATCAGAATGTAATAACTTCCCCGTCTCTGAAATAACTTGCCTTAATCTGCGTTTCTCAAGTACCTGTCAAACAGAAATACATTTAACATTCAATTAATTCAATTCCTAAACTACCGAAAATGAAAATATCAGAAAATAAGTAAGTGTGAGAAGCTGTAAGAACTTGTTTCACACTGATTTGTAATTCTGAATAATCCCTTCGTGATGTGCACAAAAGGGCACATTGCTGATTTTTAAGTACAAAATGGTATTTAACTACTATAATTAGTCTTTCCCAATTTATGGCCAATTACTGATAAATGGCTGATATTGTAAATCTATACTGCTTAAAGAAAACTGATTCACTCTAAAAGTTTTTATTTAGAATTAAATATTGGAAAATAAATTAATCAACCGATAATCAAATGATTCGCGCACCATAATTCAGATCTGAATCAAAGGATTCGAAACGCGCACCCAAGTTCCGATCTGAATCATCTGAATCAAATGATTCAGATAGCGCACCGAAGTTCAGATCTGAATCAAAGGATTCGCGAACACGCAATCAAATGATTCAGATAGCGCACCGAAGTACCGATCTGAATCAAATGATTCACGAACGCGCACCCAACTGAATCATTTGAATCAAATTATTCAGCGCATCGAAGTATCGATCTAACTCAAATGACTCCCGATCCGCGATCCGAAGTCCGTATCTGAATCAAATGATTCGCGAACGCGCACCGAAGTCCAAATCCAAATCAAATGATTTGCGAACGCGCAATCAAATGATTCAGATAAGTTGGATCTGAATCCAAGTCCAAATCTGAATCAAATCAGAGTCCAGATATGAATCATTTGAATCAAATGATTCAGGTACCGATCTAAATCAAATGATTCCCGATCCGCGATCGAAGTCATTATCTGAATCAAAATGATTATGAAACTGAATCAAATGATTATCAAATCCAAATCAAATGATTTGCGAGCAATCAAATGATTCATCACTGAAGTTAGGATCTGAATCAAAATTAGCGAACCTGAAGTCAAATCCAACGACATACCAGTCAGATATGATAATTTGAATCAAATGATTCATCGAAATCAAATGATTCGATCCAGAGATCAAACGATTCGCGAACGAGCACCGAGCCCTGCGTCCCAATGTGAACATTTTGGGACGCAGGCTAAGTCCCAAACTAAATAAAATGATTCGCGAAAGCATGAGTCCAAATCCAAATTAAATGATTCGCGAACGCGCAATCAAATGATTCAGATAGCACAACGAAGTACCGATCTTAATCATTTGAATCAAATGATTCAGATAGCGCATCGAACTATCGATCTGAATCAAATGATTCCCGATCCGCGATCCGAAGTTCGTATTTGAATCAAATGATTCGCGAAAGCGCACCAAGCCCTGCGAATTTAGGGTGGATACTATGCATATGGGACGCAGGCTAAGTCTCGTTCTGAATCAAAGGCTTCACGAACCCGCACCAAAGTACCGATCCAAATGATTCCCGACCCGCGCTCCGAAGTTCCAACCTGAATCAAATGATTCGCGACACGCGATCCGATTAAGCGCTTCGAAACAGTGAATCATTTTGCGACGTAATTATTTAACTGATTCGGAGTTTCGAAAAGCTTTTGTAAAAGCACAACAAGCAATGTCAAAACTCGAAAATAAAAGGCTCTTTTAATTCAGTCTGGTTTTTGCTACTGAATCGCTTGAAATGCATGATCGAAGTCACGAGTTTGAATCAATCGGAGCGGTTCCAGCGTAAATGGCTCACTCAGTTGAATCAGTTTGTCTGTTCGTCTTTTGTTTTCGCGTCTTCAGCCATGTTTACACGACAATGTCAGTACTGGAGTAAATGAAAAAGTATGATGTTTACAAATAAAATATCTATATTTCCATTCCACAGATAACATCCACCACAAAAACGTATTGAGGTGAGGTAACCGGTTTACTGCTAACTAGTGAAACACTTCATTAATATGACTATCTGCAGCTTAAAATACATATTAGATGGAAACATATCATTATGATCGAGTTTGTAGCTTCATTTACTATATTTATAAGCATCCAGTCATTTCATACCATTGAAGGCAATGGTGCATTTATCAATATATATTGTATTAAATGTTTGAATGTGATCATGAGCATTGACATTTAAAAGCAGCTACACAAACATTTAGAAACACTGACAAAAATTAATAATTAATTTAAAAATACAATAATAATATCTTAAAAATATATATTTCTTTTTACTTAAGTCAAAATCAGCAACCAGTTTCATCAGAAAATGCAAAACTCTAGCTGGTAATTCATACATGCACGACCACAACAGGAGCATTTTTCATATGCAACTAGTTTGAGAAAGACAAAAAAAGAAAAACGAGATGAAAGCATATTGCGTTTGCACGTGGGAAAAGATCTGTTGCAATACTTAAAGAGGGGGAGATTTGCAATACTGATTTGCCAATAAGCAACATAAATTATTTTTATTTCAAACAAAAGCTCATGTATCTCTCTGCACTCGTACACCGAACAGCCTTAAACGTCTCATGTTATTAACTCTTCACCTAATGTATTACTATTGGCAGCTCTATTGATATTCCAGTGCTTGGGGCCAGACACCAGAAAACTAAAGCAGCATTATAGTGTTTGCTTTGTTTAGGAACTCATTGGCAGTTTCAAACCACAAAAGTGGCATAAAACACTGCAACAATAAGGCTTTTGACAATTTTTTTTCTTCCTCCACTGATTGCCTTCAAACAGCTGCGTGTTTTTGGACGAGGAACTGTCAGGGAGAGGAAAAAAGCCTGCAGACATCGCAATTATGGGTTTGTTTATCTGGTCTGCAGCCTGACACATTTTAATCTCCCATCATATCAGAAGAATGCGATACAGATACCTGCACAATGATGGCTCGCAGGTGTTTACCTGTTTGATCCAGTATCGGCGGGCGGCGATACACATCAAGCAGCTCTTTTGTGATTATGGGATTCGCATAAAACAAATTCTCACAACTCGAAATCTTTCCGAACAGCACATCAAAGCAGGCCGCTTTAAATATGGTGTCAGACTGGTTTCTGAATGACAAAAGGTCAAACAACATGTGAGAAAGCTGACTCTGAATAAATGCACATGTGGGAGAATGAAATGTTGTGCATTTTAGCTTGTGTTTTAGAGTTTCTGCAAGTTTTATGAAGGTAAATTTAACACCTTTAAATTTAAGGCCATGTAAAAAAGCAATAAATAAATATGGTCTCTAGATGTAAATGTCACAAAATGAGTTGCGTTAGCAACACTTCAAAGTTTGAAAATACAACTTTGTACATGTCCATTAATTTTTTTCCTTTTTACCAAAAAAAAAAAAAAAAGAACAAAACTGACAAAAGCAAAATAAATAAAAAATAAACAGTACTGTTTAATAAAATAATAAAAATGATAAAAAAAATGCATAACAAATTTGCTCAAAATTAAACTAAAATGAAAAGTGAAAATATAGAAATAAATTGAAAATGAAAAGTGAAAATATAGAAACAAGTTTAAGTTGATACAATAAACTTAGCTCACACTAAACTAAAACTGAAATAAAAATACATTTAAATAGTAATATTTAAAAAAATGAATAAAAATGACAAAAGCACAACAATATTAATAAAAACTAAAAATGAAAACTGAAAATATAAAAATAAGCTGAAGTACTGAAATGAACTGAAACTAAAATAAAACTGAAATAAATTAAAAATAAACAGTACTGTTTAATAAAATAATAAAAATGACAAAAATGCATAACAAAATTGCTAAAACTTAAACTAAAATGAAGGGTGAAAATATAAAAATAAATTGAAAATGAAAAGTGAAAATATAGAAATAAGTTCAAGTTGATACAATAAACTTGGCTCACACTAAACTAAAACTGAAATAAAAATACATTTAAATAGTAATATTTAAAAAAATGAATAAAAATGACAAAAGCACAACAATATTAATAAAAACTAAAAATGAAAACTGAAAATATAAAAATAAGCTGAAGTACTGAAATGAACTGAAACTAAAATAAAACTGAAATAAATTAAAAATAAACAGTACTGTTTAATAAAATAATAAAAATGACAAAAATGCATAACAAAATTGCTAAAACTTAAACTAAAATGAAGGGTGAAAATATAAAAATAAATTGAAAATGAAAAGTGAAAATATAGAAATAAGTTCAAGTTGATACAATAAACTTGGCTCACACTAAACTAAAACTGAAATAAAATAAATTTAAATAGTAATATTTTAAAAATGAAAAATGACAAAAGCACAACAACATTTATAAAAACCAAAATTAAAATGAAAACTGAAAATATAAAAAGTTGAAGTTAAAGTACTGAAATGAACTGAAACTAAAATAAAACTGACAAATTAAATTAAAAATAAACAGTACTGTTTAATAAAATAAAAATGACAAAATGCATAACAAAAATTGCTACAAAATTAAACTAAAATGAAAAGTGAAATTATAGTAGTAGCTGATACAATAAACTTTGCTCACACTAAACTAAAACTGAAATAAAAATAAATTTAAATAGTAATATTAAAAAAAATAATAAAAATGACAAAAGCACAACAATATTAATAAAAACTAAAATTAAAATGAAAACTGAAAATATAAAAATAAGTTGAAATACTGAAATTAACTGAAACTAAAATAAAACTGAAATAAATTAAAATTAAATAGTAATGTTTAATAAAAATAATTAAAATGACAAAAGTGCATAACAATATTACTAAAAAATGTAAATAAAAATTGGAAAATATAAAAACAAACATTCAAGTTGAAGTACTAAAATAACAAACTAAACTAAAACTGAAATAAAAACAAATTAAATAGTAATATTTTAAAAACAAAACTAATAAAACGACAAAAGAAGATAACGTTATTACTAAAAAATTAACAAATTAAAATGTGAAAAGTGAAAATATAAAAATGAGTTCAGGTTGATACGATAAATGTACATAAATTTAAATTAAACAGTAATATTTAAAAAATGAATAAACATGACAATTAAAATGAAAACTGAAAATATAAAAAAAATTCCGAACAATATGGAAATACCTTTTGCTGTAACTTCTGTTCTCACTGCAAAAAAACAATGTTCTTCCTCAGTATTTTAGACTGTTTTTCAGTGCAAAAGTCTAATGATTTTTAATAAAGTGTGATTCTTAAATGAAAAAGCATTTACTTGAGAAGCAAAATGACATAAGTCGTCTTGTTTTCTGGGAAATAAATCAAAATGAAGCGAGTTTGTAGTTAAAGCAAGAACAAATATCTGACAATGAACATAAGAATCAACACAAATTAAATGGAAAAGTCATTTTCATACCTCACTGACAGATATTTGTTCTTGTTTTAAGCATAAAGTCACTCTATTTTGTTCAATTTCTCAGAAAACTGGAATTAATGTACATTTGTTGCAGTGCATGCAACATTTAACGAATTAAAAATGACTTTTAAGGCTTTCAATTGTGAAAGGGCGAATTAAGACTTTTCAAAACCTGCAGAAACCCTTCTCAGAAAATGAAAAAATGCCAAACAAATCAACAAATGCCAACAAATCATGAAATCTGATTTGTACAAACAACATGGACAGTTGGTCCTAAAGACCAAAATCAAAAACCAAATCAAAACTGAATGCAGTGTGAATAAAGCCTGCTTTTCCAAATAGTATAACCAAGAATAGCTTGTGCATCTGATAATATCTACAGTATTTGAGGAGTTTCATGCATTCATGCATGCTGTTTTTCCTGCAGTAGCACTGTTATGCCACCTACTGGTTGCAATGTATAAATTAGATTAGACTAAGTCCAAAAAAAGAACCAAATTGGGTGATTTTTGTCTCATTTTAATTAAATGATTTAAATATATACATATATAAAAACTGAACATAAAAAAGAACATTATTTTTCATATGCAAATGCTACATTGCACATTTCAAACTCTGATTTAGGACACCAAACACTTCAGCTTATGAATATCACTAGAAAATGTTACCTAGTACATGACACCAACGTAGATAAAACAACACTGTGTTGTTCTAGGACAGCATTAGCAACATGTTCAGAGGATGAAGCTGGTGAACGGACTAGAAATACTGAATTAACAAACAAGAAGAAACCGTTTCGATACAACAGCAGAACGTCAGTCGCTCAAACACAGTTGACCAAACTCGCCTGTTCCTGCCTCTGTTTGTCCACGGCGCGCTCCATCGCTTTTAGAAAGACCTCGACTGTCATTGTGGAGGACTGGAGATAGAGGAGAAGACGTGATTGCTACAAACAAAGATTAAACTGCACAAGCCATTTCTGCTGTTAAACAAAAAAACTAAAATACTCTGCATTTATTTGATTAAAACTACTTGTGAAATATTATTTCAATTTAAAATAACTGTTTTCTATGTGAACATATTTTAAAATGTAATTTATTCCTGTGATACAAAGCTGAATTTTTAGCATCAATACTCCAGTCTTCAGTGTCACATGATTCTTTAGAAATCATTCTAATATGCTGATTTATTATCAATGTTGAAAACAGTTGTGCTGCTTAATATTTTGTTGGAACCTGTGATTTTTTTTTTTTTCCAGGATTCTTTAACAAATAAAACATTGAAAAGAACAGCATTTATTTAAAATAGAATTTTTTTGTAACAATATAAACTACCATCTAAAAGTTTGGGGTCAGTAAAATTTTATTCTTTCTTGTTTTGAAAGAAATTAATGTTTTTATTCACCAAGGATGTGTTAAATTGATTAAAAGTATTAGCAAATATTTATATTTTGAATAAATGTTGTTCTTTTTAACCTTTTATTTAT
This sequence comes from Labeo catla, assembly GCA_012976165.1. NCBI lineage: Eukaryota > Metazoa > Chordata > Actinopteri > Cypriniformes > Cyprinidae > Labeo > Labeo catla. The sequence goes on along the minus strand of VONZ01000398.1, from coordinate 545,096 downwards.
GAAGAATCCTGAAAAAAGAAACACAAGTTCCAAAAAAAATATTAATGAGCACAACGGTTTCCAACGTTGATAATAACAGTAATTAATCAGCATATTAGACACTGAAAACTGAAGTAATGACTGATAAAAATTCAGCTTTGCATCACAGGAATATATTATATTTTAAAATATATGACTATAGAACACCATTATTTTTATAAATACATTCTTTATGTATGTTTGCTAAATTATGTTGTGAATTCACTTACTATATTCAAAAATAATGGTGAACTATTGCATATTTTTATACAATTTTTCTCTGAAATCTTGGTGAATTTTTTTCTGGAAGGATAAAAAAATAATCTCCAAAATAAACAGTATATATATATATATATATATATATTTATTTATTTTTTTATTTTTTTATGTGTGCTGAATATTTATATTGCATTTTATTGTAACATGTACAATATGCTCTGGAAATGTATGCAGATTTGTGCATATTCAATTAGATAATGCTTTGTTTGTTACATTGTAACACATTACTTTTGAAAATGTAGAAAATGTAACTTTCCCCCACACTGATTATTACAGTATTTTAATGATCAAAAAGTAACATTTCTTATATATACTTATATATATCTATATATATATATATATATTTTTTTTTTTCATAATGTACTGTGATTAATCAACTGAGAAAATATGATGATGCCTTGCTTGTCAACCACAAACCTGCTAGAATTAGACTAATGAACTGTTAAAATAAGTTGTTTATTTTGATTATTATTATTAATAAAAATAATGATCTATTTAAAAATGCTGTTGCCATACTTGCATCACAGCAGTGACCTACTCGATGTGATTTACCATGCTTTAACGGTAAAACCTCACTTATTTGTGTTAAAATCACATAGCGTTGTACAATCAAAGCTGAATACCTTTCCATAGAGCGCATGTGCCAGAAATGGGATTTTCCTCAAGGCTCTTCCACTGAGTCCCACACTCCTCCTGTGCAGAAAGAGACATTCGTAAGGTCCATTCTCTAAGACTTTCAGTCTGGTTGTGTAATAAGCAAACACTCACTGGGCGAGGTTCCTCAGGGTTAAGCTCAGATGGGTCACGTTGCTCTCCATGAAGTTCATGGTGCCAAGTTCCTCCAAACTCAGCAGCTGCTGTCTGGGGTAAATGATCTGACGCTGCAGCGAAAGTTCAGATCTATATAGTGGCGTCCAGCAGAAGAACAAAGATGTTCAACAGTTAAAGGAACTGAAAACACACTCACCTTCATGAGTTCCTCCAGACAGGACAAATAGATGTTGAATATGGCGCTGGCGCTCGGAGGACCGATGTACTGCTTTATATCAGCTCTGTCCACAAAGGCCAGATCAATCTTTTCTGTGACGTTGGATGTAGTGAGGATGACAACATTTGAGTGCCTGAATCAGGGAAACACAAGGTTTGCATCATTATGAATGGAAAAACTGCATTATGAATTCATTTTAACTTCCATTATGTGACGTATTTCAACATGCATTTTGCATAAAAAGAAGGGGACGATTGCATCAGACGAAGGCAAAATCGGTGGAATAAGAATTATGATGAAAGACCATAAAAATAAACCTTTATTTATTTGAAATAACCTCCACAATGATTCAGGCACAATAACACTAAGTAACTAGTCATTCTGATTTGAAGCATGCCTTTATAGATGAAAGACAGCGGTGCAGAACAGATGAAGAGAAACTGACCGTTTGATCTGGTCGAGCTGGGTCAGCACTGAATTGACCACCCTAATAGCGTCGGACGGTTCAGTTCCCGCTTGAGAGGCGCTCCGCGCGGCTGTGAGACTCTCCACCTGAAAACACACATCATTAACCCTCAGAAACACAGCTGAGCAAAACACAATATTTGTTACAATGATTAAATTCCTAACTTTCTCTAAACAAGGGTAAAACAGCAGCAGGCACTCTGAAATGTATTGCAACAACAGATTTTGGGACAAAAAAAAAATGCATTTTAAACACTTTTGGAACATATTTATTTATTTACAAAGTAAGTAGTTGAGGAATATTATTTTTTATTTATTTTAGTAATTTTTGAATGTACATAAATTTGAGAATTTGCTGGGCCAGACTTTCTTCTGTTGTTCTCACATAAATTATTCAAATTTTTTTGCTATTTTTTTTTTAATTAAATGAAGTGTAATTAATGTTATTACAGTATTTAAATGGCCAAATACCAAAAAAAAAATGACTATATCCTTACTGGTTGAAATATAACCAGTAAAAAAACAAACAAACAAAAAAAAAAACATTATCGCATATTAAACCATTTTTAACACTTTTGGAACATATTTATCTATTTTTGAGAATTATTCTTTTTTATTTATTTTATATGTCTAGTGATGGGAAAAGGCTCTCATGCACTGAATTCTTGAACACAAATTTGACATTTAAAATTAAATTTTTTCTAAGCGTAGAAAAAATGCAACGCTGGCACAGACATTCTTTTGTTATTCTCACATAAATTATTCCAATTTTTGGCTTTTTTTGTATTAAATTAAATTAAGTGTAACTAACGTTATTACAGTATTTAAATGGCCAAATACCACATATTTTTGTGCTGAATTGTGTTGTCAATTAAAAAAAAAAAAAAAAAAAAAAATCACATATTAAACAATTTTTAACATTTTTGAAATATATATACACCCTCATTTATTAAGTAAGTATTTGAGAATTATTCTTTTAGTTTATTTTAATATTTTTATTTAAATTGATTATTTTTATTTTTATATGTCAAGTGATGGGAAAAGGCTCACATGTGCTGAATTCTTGAATGTACATAAATTTGAGACCATTTTTCTAAGTGTAGCAAAAAAGCAACACTAGGCCAGACATTCTTTTCTTGTTCTACCACAAATTATTTCATTTTTTGCCTTTTTTGTGCACTCATTTTTGTATTAAATTAAACTTAAATTATTGTTATTACAGTATTTAAACGGTCAAATACCAATATTTCTTAATTTTTCATGACTATATCTTTACTGGTTGAAATATATTATTTCTCAAGTACATTTTAGTGTTGAATTGTGTCATAAATTTAGAACTTTCACTTACTGTATCTATAAAACAGTGGTGAAATATTGCATAATTACTGACAAGATAATGTAAATGTGTGCACAAATTAGTGCTTATTTAACAAAATAATGTTTAACTAAATACCCAGAGTTTCAAATTTACAATGTTTTTTCAAATTATTTTACATATGAATTTAGCTTAAACTAATTTTTTTTTATAACTAATAGCTTCCTAAAGACACGTTAAAGTGTGAAAAAAAAAAACTATCAAAATGCCAAATATGTTTTGGAAATATTGTACTGGAATTAACAACCATTAAGACATCATTCAGATTCAATTATAATCAAATTATCATATATGAAAGGATGTCATTTCCAGTGTTTTACCAGGGTTACTGAGGCTATGGGTTGCTTCATGCGGTAATATCACTGCAAAGCAAGGGTTCTCGTGATTTATAGCTTTTATAAATCAGTCTAAAGTGGTCTGATTGTCTTAGCTGGTTTTGGTAGACCAGTCTAAACAGCTCTCCAAAACCATCAAACTAGACCAGGCTTGGCCAACAACCCACCTTAGACTGGTTTAAGTGGTTTTGTTGTGTAAGTCAAATGCAACAAAATAAAAGACATTAGCGATTTTCAAAGGAACATTAAGAGGGAACCTCATCTATCAGGACGAACACCAAGGCGTCTTTATCATCAATGAGCTCCTGAATCTTCTGAAACATCTTTGTGACGAGTTTTCCACTCTGTAAAAACAGTCAGATGTTAATGAGGTTTCAGACACGGATCTGAGAAAGCGTTTCAGACCTGACGGATTCAGCTGTACCTCTGAGAACCACTTGGAGAAGAGACTGTGGCTGTTGATCTCCACGAACTGGCTGTGCACGTACCTGTTTAGGGTGGAAACGCACAAACAATGGTAAACAGACACAGGATGTTCAGCAGCTGCGCTTCTGATTTTATGAAGGTGTCACACCTGCCAGACAGTCTGATGGAGAGTTTCTGGGCAAGTCCTTTACACAGAGACGTCTTCCCTGTGCCAGGCGGCCCTGAGGGGTTATGACAGATATGGTAACTGTATAAACATGGCACGGGCAGCCGTTCAATGAAGACAGAAACCGCTGAGCTTTCAAACAAGCTTTTATTGTCTTACCGTGAAGTAACACGACACGATTCCAGGCAATCAAATTGCTGTCGACGTTTCTGTCAGAGAAGAAAATTGTTGTCGAAACGTAATCCAAGAGCTGGAGACCAAAGAGAAGACAAAGTTCATGTTATGGGACACCAACAGGATGGGCAGTATGACAATGCAATGGTAGAAATGTGTCAGGTTTGCAATACTGCTTTTAAAGAAATATTTTGCTTACCAAGGCTGCATTTGATCAAAAATACAGTAAAAATTGTGAAATATTATTACAATTTAAAATATCTGTTTTCTATGTGAATACATGTTAAAGTGCAATTTATTTCTTTGAGCAAAGCTGAATTTTCAGCATCATTACTCCAGTCTTTAGTGTCACACGATCCACTTGTCTTACTTGTGTTTTGATGCCTTCCTCATAAATCAAGCTTTCCCAAATGCCATGAAACTCAGCTGGAAGATAAAGAAAATGATGTTATAGTCTTAAAGATGAGTGTAGAATAGGCAGCTCTCTGGAACAACATACTGTATATGGTTTTTTGGTTTTTAATGCCTTTAAACGCATACTTGAGTTATTAAAATTTAATAGAAACTAAGTACAATACTTAAGACTAAAGTTAAATTTGAAAAAAAACTTTTCAATGCTATCAAAACAATAAAATTATTCAATTCAGAGGAGTAGAAATATTACAGTCCCTTAAAATGTTTTTATTCTTATATTTTAAATTTTTTTCTTTAATTGTATTTAAAGGTTTATTAATTTTTACATTTTTACTAGTTTTGTTTGTTTATATATATGTATAGTTGTATGTATAAAGTTTTATGAATTTTTATTTCAGTTTTAGTTTCAGAAATGTTGCTTTGCAACTAGCCTAAATAAAATGTCTTTTATAAACAGAAAAGTTGTAGTTTTAGTTAATTATAACCCTGACACAAAATGAATGATTTTTAAATGAGCAGTTAATGCAAAATAAATAAATAAATATTTAAAATATCTTATGCCCCCATGTTATTCCAAATCTTATTATCATTGTAATTTTATTTCTGTATTTTATCGTAGGTAGAAAGTTTAAGCTGCTATTTCAAAAAAGCTCAAAATAAATAAAATATATAAATAAATAACAGCAGGCCATGCACCATATTCCAAGTGTTTAAAATCCTTTAGCATTATATTGCAGACAGAAAAACAGCATACAGGTTTGGAATAAGAAAATAACCACAGAATCATAATTTCTAAATGAATGATTCCATTAAAGAAATTTGTGAATGTGATTTGCATTAAATGCGTGTCATGCATAATCACCTGCTGGGAGGAGCCAATGATTGGCAGCAGAAAGCTCCTCCTCTTCTTCCAGAGCAAGCATGCTCGGACAGTCATCATTCAGAGAGAAAATATGAATACAAAGGTTGTAAACCTTCAGATCCACAAGCTGTGGGATATAAGAGAAATAGCACACCCATAAACCTCAGAATATCAAAAAGAAACGTAAAAACTTCTCAAAACAGTTGCATTAGACATTTTAAAATTCAGTATATATTATATAAAACAGAATGTACATAGAAGACAAAAAAAAAAAAACCTGTAATTACTTTTGGGCCAGTTAAATCTGCTATAGTGACTGACTCCACATTTTTGGTTAGAAATTCATCATCAAACTCCATCCACCTGTAGGTGCCTAAAACGGTGCTGTGTCGATCCAGCAGTGACAACACATGCGTCCTCACTTCAGACCTCTTGGCTGTGCTGCAAACACAAATTCAGAGCATTCAATATACACTGGGAGTCTGAATGTTTTGAAACATTAATGTCTCTTCTGCTCACCAAGGCTGCCTTGATTTGATAAAAAAAAACAAACAGTAAAAATTATGAAATATTATTACAAAATAAAACAACTGTTTTTTATGTGAATATATAATAAAATGTAATTTATACTTGTGATCAAAGCTGAATTTCAGCATCATTACTCCAGTCTTCAGTGTCACATGATCCTCCAGAAATCATTCTAATATGCTGATTTGCTGCTCAAAGAAACATTTCCGAATATTATCAATGTTGGTGGTGCTGTCCAATATTTTTGTGGAAACGGCTATATATTTTATTTTTCAGGATTCTTTGATTAACAGAAAGTTAAAAAGAATCCCATTTATTTGAAATAGAAATCTTTTGTAACATTGTAAATGTACCTACTGTCACTTTTGATTAAATTAATGTGTCCTTGCTAAATAAAATTGTATTAATTCCTATTAGAATGATTTCTGAACGATCACCTGACACTATATAGGGTTGATTTTAATGTTCTTGGACACCAGATATTGAATGTGCATGCACTACTTATGTAATCATGTAGCTTTTTAATGACTTAGTAAATTATAAATTTGTTCATAGCGTTTTGCATTCTGTTAAAAAAAAGATATGCAAAACTAAATCAGTGACTAATCATCCCAAAGAATAAATGAACAGAACAAATCATAAATTACCTGTAAGATTTGACATGAACTTCTATGTGCACATCAGGGCGGATGATGCCAACATCATTCATGTGATGCTCAGAAATGTCCATTGCTGAAACTGCTGTTTACTTAAAAAAAAACAGAACACACAGTCAAACAATAAAAAACAATCTACACAACGCCAAAAATGACGTCAAGTTCGAATGTGACGTAAACAAACCAGATTTGTAAACGAAGCCTTTGTCAATCTCGCAGAAACTAGCAAATTACGCAAAAAGCTAATTAATCAGCAACCACTTAGCAAGTAACAATAAAAGTGTGGCACTTCATGTGTTAGTATTCTTAATGTGAACATACAAACATGCTGTTTAACTAGGGAACTCACTAAGTTTTGAAACGCAGCCTTTATTATTGTAAACATCACTCAAGTTCGCGAATCAAATAACGAACGGAAGAACCGCTTTCTGATTTCTTATGTCTACTCATGTATATTGTGTTAACTGTCAGGTTACTTAAAAGATAAACTAAATGCAGAAAGCACAGAAGCATTAAACACACTCACCTCACAACAGCGACAGGCAAACTCGAACTAACCGCGCTAACGGTGACGTCAGCCTGCCCCGGAATCGACACCGCCTGAAACCGGAAGTTAACCGTAGCTGCTAATGTTGTTGTTGTGCCGAAGAGCGGCAGTAAGACATACGCCAATTGTGCAAGATTAAGCCGGATTTTACCACTTAAATAAAGACAAAAATGGGGAAGAAGCACAAGAAACACAGACCCGAGTGGAGAGCGGTTGAAGGAGGTAAAATGTTACATATGCGTGAAAATCGCTTTGATTCATTCTAAGTGTTCTGCAAGTCTGTGTATTTTTCCAATTAGTGAATAAAGACATGGTGTATCTTTTCCATGGTTTTCCATTCATACAAAAACACAACAATAATATGTTTTTTATTCATGATTTTTTTGGGGCGTTGTCTAAATTATGGAGAATTAATTAGATTCTAAGGACCTCCAATCCAATACTTAAAGACAGCTGTATATTTTCTTTTTTGAAAACCCAAATTATATTGTGCGGTTTTAATATTATAAATGCTTATATGTTATTTGGAAAATATTTAGCTTTTATTTCATTACATAATTACGTTGAATTCTACTCCGTGTACTCTTCTGTACTGAACTGTTAGATGCATCATTTATTTATTTAAATCTATTTCTATTATTTATTTCTTTGTTTGTTTGTTTGTTTGTTTGTCTGGTGTTTTACTAAAATGTTTTATTTTAATATTTTTCATTTATTTATTCATTTGATTTATTTGATTTATTTATTTTGCTAAAATGTTTATTTACTATTATTTACTCTTTACTATTTTTTAACTTAATTTAAATTAATATTATTTATTTATTTATTTATATACCTTGTTACTATTTTTTATGTATTTTATTATTTATTGTTGTATTATTGTTTAATGTTGTTTAATTTATTTGATCTCATTGTTTAGTTATGTGGTTTAATATTTTATTTATTGTTTTTGTTTTTACATTTGTTACCCTGTCCCCAAACCCCATTTTGAAAACCCCTGGTCTAAATGATTTTATAATTGATAATGACTATATTTATAATGTGTCTGAATGGGACACCGTCTCACTCCTGTGTTTATTTGTTTTGTTTTTGTTTTTGTTGTTGTTGTTTTTTTATTGCTGTAGTTAGTTTAACAGGACTGTCAGGGGATAGTTTGTTGTATTTACACTAGATGTTGGGTTTGATCTCATGATGCTTCTTGTAATCTATTACTAGAGGTAAATCAGAAGTGGTGTAAGAGCACATCTCCTCCAAAACAGCAGAAATATCATTAAGTCTGTTCATGTGTGAAAAAACCATTCAACTTAGAATTGACTCTTGATGTCTCTGTGTGGCGTTTTTCAGACTATGAAGACAAACCCCTGGATAAACCCCTGAAGCTGGTTCTCAAGGTGGGCGGCAGTGAAGTGACCGAGCTCTCCGGCTCCGGACCCGACTCCAGCTACTATGATGACCGCTCTGACCACGAGTGGGAGCGGCACAAAGAGAAGAAAAAGAAGAAGAAGAAGAAATCGGAGAAGGAGAAATACGTAGATGATGAGGAGAGGAGAAGGAGGAAGGTGAGTGAAAAGAGTCTTAAACACTCATATTTAGACATGAATGAGTATACAGTATGAGAATATTCAACATCATATTGGATAAGCTAAAAGTTCTGCCAAAATGTGCAGTATACAAGGCTGCATGGAATACTGTATCCCACAGTGCAATGCTTTTGACCTTTTCAGTGTGATGAGTGAACCGGAAGTGATATTTCAGGCTTTTTCCTTGCTTTATTATTTGATCGCACTGCCAGAAGTTTTGACAAAATCAGTTTCAAAAGTAACTTATTTCAATGTTAGATGGATGTTAATTGCTGAATTAGACATGCAACATAATGCAACATAAAGCTGAAATAAAAAATAATAAAAAAAATATATACACATACTTAAAAAATCACAAAAGCACAGAGCAAAATTACTAAAACTTGTAAAATTAAAAGCAAATTCTAACTATTAATAAAAACTATAATAAAATTTAATGCAGCAAAAATATTACTGATTCCACCAGGGATGTAATAGTTAACTAAAACTAAAGCCATAAAAGCATTTTTGTTATTTTAAATAAGCTTCAGCATTAACTGAAATATATATTTTTTAATTTCAGCTAATTGCCAAGCAACGTTATTGTTTTCATTTAGTGTAGCTTAATATACTAAAATAAATAAAACTTAAATAAAAATTAATAAAAAGCTATATAGACACATTTTATTTAAAAAAAAAAAAGCTACTAAAAATGATAAAACACAACAAAAATACTAAAAATGAAAAATGCAGAAATTAAAAATAATTTAAAAAAATTAAAAAAAACGTTAACTGAAATAAAATTGAAATATAAATACATTTCTTTAAATTTCAGCTAGTTGCCAAGCAACATTATAATTTTCATTTAGTTTAGCTTAATATACTAAAATAAATAAAGCAAAAAAAATAATAAAAATCTATATAGACACATTTTATAAAAAAAACACAACAAAATTACTAAACCTTAAACAAATGAAAATAAAAACGGAAAATGCAAAAATGAAAAATAATTCAAAATTTAAAAAAAAAGTTATAATAGTGTCTAAGTGATACTAAAATAACACTGATTACATAAGCAAAAATCACTAACCCTTATTTATTTATTTTTTTTTTTTTGAAAATTAAAAAATATAGTTACTGTTCATCTTACAAATGCTGTATGTATTTGATCCAGGAGGAGAAAAAGAAAAAGCGTGAGAGAGAGCAGTCAGAAAGCGCTGCCAGTGCACCGGTGGAGCCGTTCACCCTGCCGAAACCCGTAGAGGTAAAGCCAGCGAAAGCCGTTGTGATGATGATTCAGAGGTTAGTTAGTTAGTTGATTGCTGTTACTAAAGGAACATTGTGTCTCAGGTGGTTCTAGAGGATAAGAAGAGGAAGCGGGACAAATTTGAATCGGAATCAGAAGCAGATGAATTTCATCCTGGAGTGAAAGTAGAAGTGGAGCAGCAGGCGGATCGGCCCGTACGAGCCTGTCGAACTCAACAAGGTACAACTGCATGCATAACTGTATGAAAATGTTAGAAATGACTTTCAAGTGATTTTTCTTATTGTTTGTCCTTTTGGTTTTTCCTAGAAAACGAAGCCACCCCTCGCCAGCAGCTCTTGGAGCATTTTTTGCGTTTGCTTCAGAGGTGAGACCCTGCAAAAACAGACAGCGTTGTAATTCTAGGCTTTCCTCATATCTGCATTATATAAGGACGATCTTTCTGTCTCAACAGGAAAGATCCACACGGATTCTTCGCCTTCCCAGTGACAGACGCCATTGCGCCAGGATACTCCATGATAATCAAACATCCCATGGACTTCAGCACAATGAAGGACAAAATTGGTGCAAACGAATACAAAACTATCACAGAATTCAAGGTATGCAAGTGTCCTGTTCTTTTATCTTCATTTTCACGTTTTTCGTGAACTACTAACACATTTTAGGCATTACTGAAATGACGTGTAACTATAAAAATGTAACTGTTTTCTGTCTGATGTGTGAATCTCCAGGCAGACTTCAAGCTGATGTGTGACAACGCCATGGTTTATAACCGACCGGAGACGGTTTACTACAAAGCTGCTAAGAAACTTCTCCACACGGGATTCAAAATGATGAGCAAAGTAACATTTTTAATCCAGTTTGGTTTTGGTTATTTTTTGCCTTTGCTGTTCATCCTCCAGCTCATTCGTGCCATCATTCCCATTCAATTTGGATGCGTGTGGTTATAATTAATCTGAATACTTGGGTAAATATTAGTGTTATTTATATGCAGTAGGGTCCAAAACCTTAAAAAAAAAATGTTGTTAATTGAAATAAAATAAACAATAACTTTAATAAATTATTATATTGCTAGCTGCCAATGAAACATTTCTTAATTTCATCTAGTTTGACTTTTAAGTAATAAAATAACTAAAACTAAATTAAAAAAAAAAAATCTATAAATGAATAATATTAATGACAAATGCACAACAAAATTACTAAAACTTTTACTAAAATTAAAGTTAAAACAGAAAATACAGAAATAAAATCTTATTCAAATATAGGAAAAAACTATATACCTATCATAAATGCTTTTCAAATTAAATACAGCAGTTTTCATTACAAATTTTCTGACCAGGATAACAGTTAATATGATTTGAGAACATTCCAAGGAGCGTTTGTAATTGCAAAGCCTGGAAATTAAAAAAAATTAAAAAATGTATTTAAATATATTAACAATTTTACAAAAAATTAAAAAGTGATGGAAATGACTATTAACATAATATAATATAATATATATTGCAAAAATGCATTATTTTATATATGCACATTAATATAATATAATATAATATAATATATGAAGTCTTCAGATGCAAAAGCCTCCAAGTCCGAGATTTTTCTGATTTTTTTTTTTTTTTAAATGAGCATTTTTATTAGGCTCAGACTTACAGATTTTTGCATCTAAAGTCTTTATATTGTATTATATAAATTACAAAATAATTTAAGATAATGTTTCATTGAATGGCTATTGCTCTTTGTGACATAGAAATAGTAAAAGAGCAGAATTGTAAATATTTTTTCTTGTTTTTTTTGTAATTGAATTTTTTTTTTCAAAGTCCTAAATCTGTTCATCTTTAATATTAGATAGGACAAATTTTTTTTTTTTTTTACATTAGTGAGATCCAAGCATTGCATTGAGCAATTACTGTGTGATGATCAATTTTTCTCAAGTGCCCTGTGGATTCAAAGACGAGTATTTCCACCATCCAATCTCTTTCTTTATTTCAATCCATCCCGTGTTGGACGTCCCGCGTCTCCCATCTTCATGGCAAACCTAAGACCTCCCGCAGGAGGAGTAAATGGGTGCTGTGTTGCTCTATTTGTGCTCTGTTCACAGGAGCGGCTGTTAGCTTTGAAGCGCAGCATGTCTTTTATGCAGGACATGGATTTCTCTCAGCAGGCTGCCATTTTGGGAGATGACGACATTACACCTGAGGAACCGGTGACGGAGATTCTGCCGATCCACACAGAGTACCCCAAAAAGTCCAAAAAGCAGCCTGTCAAAGAGCCCATCATCAGGTAAAGCGATGATCTGCAGCATGTCTGAATGTTTCTCATGTTTCTGAGTGTGCGATTGAGCAGATGTGTTGCTCGTCTAGTGATCTGTATGAGCTGGAGGGCAACGCCTGCAGTTTGACGGACAGCACGGCGGAGGAGCACGTATTGGCGCTGGTGGAGCATGCGGCGGATGAAGCACGGGATCGAATCAACCGTTTCATGCCAAACTCTAAGGTGCAGCCAAGTTTCTTACATTCACAATGTTTTACACGTGTTGTAAATCTCTGTGTGACTTGAGCTGCAGGTCATGCAATTCAGCAAAAAAAAAACAAAAACGCAAAAGAGACATGTACAAGAAGAAAACATCTATTGTAGCTTGTCAGATACTAAAAATATTAAATATGAGAAGTTGTGGACTCCTGTTGTGTTTATGGGTCTTTCTGTTATGGGTCGATTTGACCCACATATTATGATGTTCAAAATGTGCTTGACTTAAGTTAACATGCACCTTATTTGTGTGCTTTTGTTTAATTATTTTTACAACATTTTTCATTGCAAATGATATAATCAGGATAAAAGTCAACATGATTTGGAAAATGTTCTAAAGAGTGTCTTTTGTTCATGAATGGAAGCAAAAATATCAGAGTTTTTCAGGATTTCCATTTGCAAAAATATTATGGAATTTTAAAATTGTGATTGCAAAGCCTGGAGTATTTAACAAAATGTTTAACATTGATGTAAAATTCTATTAAATATGAAAATTTATAATGAAATATTATATATATATATATATATATATATATATATATAATATAAAATATTGCTTTAAATAAATCTTGATCTTTTGTGACCTAGAAATATTAAATAACCAGAATTATTTATTTAATACTATTTATTACTATTTATTTTCAGGATTAAAATTGGGTGTTGGTCAAATTGAGGATTAAAATAAATATTTTAAATAATTCCCTAATGCTTTCAGCTTCAAATAAGTTAGTATTCTCAGTTCCGTCTAATCAATTTAAATTAAATATTAAATAAGCAATCAGCAGATTATGACCACAAAACCAACGGTCAAGTTTTTGAAATCATTTGAATAAATAAGCTTTCCAGTGATGTATGGGTTGTTATGATAAGACAATATTTGGCCGAGATGCAACTATTTGAAAATATGAAATCTGAGAATGCAAAAAAAAAAAAAAATCAAAATATTGAGAAAATCACCTTTAAAGTTGTCCAGATGAAGGTCTTGGCAATGCGTAGTACTAATCAAAAATTAAGTTTTGAAATATTTACGGTAGGAAATTTACAAAACATCTTCATAAAACATGATCTTTACTTAATATCCTAATGATTTTTGGCATAATAATCATTTTGACCCATACAATGTATTTTTGCCTATTGCTACAAATACACCCATGCTACTTAAGACTGGTTTTGTGGTCCAGGGTCACATATGTTTTTCCTCAACCACATCAGTTGTGGTTGTGGTAGACTAGTAGTATAAACAATGTTTATTGCAATACTACCAGAGTTTATTATCCCTAACCAGAGCATTTGTTTTATTTTGCATATAGATTGGCTACCTTAAAAAGGACTCTGAAGGTTCCCTCGTCTACACTGTCGTAAATCAAGATCCTGAAACAGAAGGTATGAACATCACTCTTCAGTGTTTACAACTTTATATATATGGGTCAAAGATGAAAAAGAGTTTAAGCATAAAAACAGTACTGTAAAATACTGCTTTGAATTGTTGTTTTTCCCCAAAAAAGTAAAAGTTTTCTATTTAATTTAATTGCATTTTTGTTTTTTGTTTTTAGTTTTGAGCAAAAAAAATAAATATCATACATTTTTCCCCAATTTGCGGAAGACACCCACTAAAATGTCATTGTCAATAAATTTTTTAAACAGAAATCAGTTTATGACATATTAAAAGACTAATTACTTTCACGCCGAATACTAATTAGCTGTAATTCTACATTTTTTAAATGTGCCACTATCCTAGGTTTTGCCCATTTGTCAGTAAGAATTTTTTACTCATTTAAAACACAATAAAATCTAATATGCTCCCTTATTCTTTTATGTATTTTAATATGTACAAGTCAGAATAAGCATGTTGTTTGGATTTTTACATAAATAGTGTGTTACAATAAATGACAGTGTAACATTATTTCAACCAAATTTTGACATTTTATTCTCCAAAAACTTATTGAAACCTTAAAAGTAGACACTTTACTTACATTTAATGTGCTTTCTATGGACATAAAATCACTTTTGTACATTTATTTTGATGTGGACATCTTAATGTCATCGACCCATATGTGTGTGTGTGTGTGTGTATGAAAATTGCTGAACTAGTAAATAATAAGGTGGTAATTTGCCATGCAAATTACAATTTTAAAGTTTACAGGTCTGCAAAGTGTTTATGAAAATTAACCTTGTAAAGTTGAAACACTTTAATGAACCTTTAGACAAAATATTTTTAAAAAAGTTTGCATGTTTTTTTTGTTAACTATCATATTTGATCCATAAGGATTTTATGGCTCATATTTTATGATATAGTGAGAGTACAAAGGAAAAAATAGCTCAGTTTTATTTAGGAAAAAACTGAGCACAGATTTGGTGCAGATGATATTTATATGGACAAAAAGATGAAATTTTGTAATTGCTTGCTTGTAATGTAAATCAATGAGATCTTTATAACAGTAAAGCAGTTACATAAAATTATATAAATATCAGTTGTCACTCTATATTTACAATAATAGTCTTAGTAAAATGGTATTTAAATGATCAAAACATATAATGCAGTGCAAACCAATGATGATTGAGAGATGAACAAATAATCGTTCCTCAAAAGCTAGATGATTATATTTGAGACTCACATTTGAACATGATTTTAACAAAATAAAATATGATAAATATGAAACCCCTTTGTATAGGGTTAAAATGCCACTTGATGTCAAAGAGGTTGCTGACTTTGTTGCAGGAAGTTTATTCAGAGCACTAACATCATATGTCTAAAGAGTATATTGATTATCGTTCACAGAGGAAGAGACTCATCCTGTAGATTTGAGCTCTTTGGCAAACAAGCTCATACCTGGATTGACATCACTGGGATTTAAAGACGACAGGAGACACAAAGGTAACATTTTCAAACATTAATATTATTTTTAGGGTCATGAATCACATCTCCAAATGATTAAATCCTGAAGTAAAATCAGAATCACAACCAGAATCTTTGGTCTTTTTTGCATGCGTCTGTCATCGCAAAGAAATTGTTAAAGAATTTGTCTTGTTGTTTTGTTTCAGTGACGTTCTTGAGCAGCGCGTACAACACTCAGACTCTTCAGAACAACTCAGTTTATCCTGACCTGCTTCCGGAGGAGATGGACATGCTGTATTCTGCTTACGGAGACGAGACAGGGGTCCAGTGTGCTCTCAGGTGTTTAGACCAAACATACGTCTCATATAAATCTGTTGCAGCTTGTTTGACTTTGTTGGTTAATGGGGATTTCTGTGTGTGTTCTTCAGTCTGCAGGAGTTTGTCAAGGGCTGTGGGACTTTTACCAAAAGACTTGTAGATGATTTGCTGGATAAAATGACGGCTGGTGATCATTCGAAAGCAGTCGTCCAAATCCGACAGGTATTAAAAATCAACAAAAATGTCTTATTTTCATTCAGTGTCTCCATTCAAATGTTTTGGGTTAGTAATATTTTGTTTCTGAAAGAAATTGATATTTTTATTCAGAAAGGATGCATCAAATTGATCAAAAGTGACAGTAAAGACTTTCTATTGATCTGTGAGTCCTGAAAAATAAAATGTATCACTGCTTCCACAAAAATATTGGGCAGCACAAATCAGCATATTAGAACGATTTCTGAAGGATCATGTGACACTAAAGACTGGAGTAATGATGCTGAAAATTCAGCTTTGATCACAGGAATAAATTATGTTTTAACATAAATTCACATTGAAAACTATTTTTTTTAAGTGTAAAAATATTTCACAATTTTATTAGATTTTTGATCAAATAAATACAGCTTTTGTCCAGCCCAGAAGAGACATTTCAAAAACATTAAAAACATCATACAGACCCCAAACTGTTGAACTATAAATAAATATATAATAAATGTTTTTTGTATTTCAGAAGAGGAACATGCCAATTGATGACACTAAATCTAGTTTATGTGACATGCCGGTAAGAATTATATATCTTTTGTTTATATAAGTTTCAAACCTCTTAAAGTGGCATATAATGACATTTTCTCTGTGTTTGTATAGGGAACAGATGGAAGTGGCATAGAAGCTGGCTCAGTGCTGGATTTCATGTCCATGAAGAGCTACCCAGACATGTCTCTAGATGTGCTCAACACATTAGGTGAGTCATATATCACAAATCAAAACCCCCCGGTTGTGTAGGTCTTTGTTTGCGTTTGGTTTGCTGATGCACTAGTTGATCATTAGTGTTTTCTGATCTGTAGGTAAATGTGTGAAGAAGGAGCCGGAGCATGAAGACGGTCATCAGCACTTTGACGACGCAGCCAAACTCCTGCAGGAGTTCCAGGATGCAGCGGTGGACAGGGTCGGATCCCGACCGTCCTCCAATCTCTCGTCCCTGTCAAATGCTTCAGAGAGGGATCAGCACCATTTAGGTAGTGTCATATTTAGAATTTATGCATCACAGGCATTATTTTTAAGGGTTCAAGTGCTTAGCATTAAAACCCTATTGTAATTGCTAACATGGTCACGGATCAGTGATCTCCACATTAAACTGATCGTGCAGACCAAACCATAAGTCGTAGAGACTTGAAATTTGGAGGGATGGTAGTACTCACACCATGGACAATATCTCCAAATCTCGGCCTGACGAGGGCGCTACAGTGATCAAAAGTATGGAATTGCTCCTAACTCCTAAACCGTCAGTCGCAGACTCAAGTGTTTTATAGCGCTGGAATCGTTGGCTCATGCCGGATGAAATGCGAAATTTTATGGTATTTTGGATTCTTTGCAAAACCTACTTTTGCAAACTAGTCCTAGGTTTTTCACCTGGTCGGAACCAAACCAGTGCACAAAGAATCTCTGAAGAGTGAATATCAATGATTATCAAAAAAAAGTCTAACTTTCAACTCACCGTCGCAAAGGGACGACAAAACTTTCGAAAGGGGCGGGCCCACTTTTAGTAAAATGCCTGAATGGAGTGAGATATCTTTACCAAATTCAGTTCAATCTGAGGTCACAGGACAAAATCGCAGAGCTTGGCCACTTGGTGGCACTATAAAAGGGAAAAAACATAAAAATGGCTTTACATACGCAACCATTTGTCCTAGCAACGTAAAAATTGCTGTGCACAGTCTTGGTCCAAAGTGCCACAAGTGTCTATAAGGATAATTGCGTATCTCAAAGTAAATGGCCACCATTGGCAGATGAATTTTAGGCGCCTATTAGACATGGATAACGGAGGCCGATTGGAATGAAACTTGGTGGGCCTGTTCAACTCACAGCCCCAAAGGTCTGAGAGAAATGTGAAAGAAATTAGCCACTGGGGGGGGCAATATCGCACTTTCAAAAGGCGTAAACAACTGTGTTGCTTGTTTTTTGCACATACATGCAATATTCGCATCATACGACAGAACTCCTCATTTCAGACAACTTTGCCTCTAGAACCACCCCCGTCAACGAAGTCATTTGTTAAATGATTGAGAAGATGAAAAAAACCTACTTTTACAAACTAGTCCTAGGTTTTTCACCCGGTCGGAACCAAACCAGTGCAGAAAGAATCTCTGTAGAGTGAATATCAATGATTATAAAAAGAAAAAGTCTAAATTTCGACTCGCTGTCGCAAAGGGACGCCAAAATGTTTGAAAGGGGCAGGGCCCACTTTTAGTAGAATGCCTATAACTCCTGAATGGAATGAGATATCTTTACCAAACTCAAAACACATATGTAAGGGCTCAATCTGAGGTCGCAGGACAAAAATGGCAGAGCTTGGCCACTTGGTGGCACTATAAACAGGAAAAAACATAAAAATGGCTTTACGTACGCAACCATTTGCCCTATCAGCATGGAAATTGCTTTGCAAGGTCTTGGTCCAAAGTCACACAAGTGTCTATAGGGACATTTGCGTATCTCAAAAGAGAAACGGCCGCCATTGGCTGATGAATTTTAAGCACCTATTAGACAAAGTTAACGGAGGCTGATTGGAACGATACTTGGTGGGCCTGTTCAACTCGCAGCCCCAAAGGTCTGAGAGAAATTGGAAATAAATTGGCCACTGGGGGGGGACAATATTGCATTTTTCAAGGGCGTAAGCGATATTTGCATCATACGATAGAACTCCTCATTCCGGACAACTTTGCCTCTAGAACCGCTGCTGTCAAGCAAATTGTTTGTTAAACGATTGAGAAGATGTAAAAAAACTTACTTTTGCGAACTAGTTCTAGGTTTTCCGCTCAATTACAAAAAACCCACTGCTGTACGATTCGCTGGACTCTCAGGCTCAATAATTATTAATAAGTTGTTTCGAAAAAGGGGCCTGTCCGAATTTACCCCAAATCCTATACAGCCTAAAGGAAAACTCAAAACTTCACGAAACCTGCTGAGCTTGAACTCCGGTAATCGCTAAGGTAAATTATTTATTTATTTTTATGGTGATATTAAAAAGTCTAAAACATCAGTCAGACTACAGAAGGCATGGAGTAACTTATGCGCAACAGCAAAGTTTTGATCATTTAGAGGCCTCTGCATATCAAATATGATACAGTAGGCTTTTAAGGGTTAAAAGAAATCTTAATATTCTGATATTAACTTAATTTGTTGGTTCTCTGTGATCAGGAAGTTCACCTCATCTTGGTGATCAGACAGAGATGGTTCAGGACCCGTATGAGTTCCTGCAGTCTCCAGAACCCGGATCCACCGCCAATAGCTGATGTGACACGCTGTAATTATGTGCTGTTCTAAAGAACTGTAAGCTTGTACAGATTCACCGCATCACGTGCTTGTTTTTAAATAAAAGCTCTGTGTCTGATTTCCTTTTTTTATATGGTTGTTAAAACTGTTTTTTTTTTTTTCCTGACTGCAGTTTTGATCTGCACTAGTACTTTACCTTAAATTCACATTAACGTGTAGGTTTGCTTCTCTTTTTTTATCTTGTGAACTTTAGGAAGTAGCATTTTACATCTCTAAAACCCTTTGTCCAAATATCTCTGTGGTTCTCAAATGGTTTTGTTTCAGGAGTCATTTTACAAGCAGCCAAACAAAGTGACAGAATTGCTTAGTGTGCGTAAGTAAAAACAAAATGCCTTTAAAATCAAACAGAAAGAAAATGAACAGGATGGAAATAAAGATCTAGTCATTGCTCAATGCAGGAATGATGTGGCAAAAATGATTTACAATTCACAATGTTCACCTCATTGTGATGCTGTGATACAAGGCAAGTTTGTTTTTGTAACACATTTCATACACAATGGTAATTCAGGCTGTTTTGTATAAAAGGATTAAAAAATATAACAGATGCACGTGAAAAAAAATGCTAATTTATTTAAAATGTATTTAAAAAAAAGAAAATGTTACATTAAGTAGTTGCTCATCTGTTAAATGCATAGAAAAAATATAATGTTACATTAAAATAAGCAGTATGAAGCACAGTTCTCATGCATTTATTAAAAAGCATGATCTAAAGTTGTTGCTTAATGCAAGAGTGACATGACAAAAAATATTTACAATTCACAATGTTCACTTCATTGTGATGTGATAAAAGGCCAGTTTGTTTTTGTAATGCATTTCATACACAATGGTCATTCAGTCTGTTTTGCATAAAAAGGATTTTAAAAAATATATAACAGATGCATATAAAAAAAAAATGCAAATTTATTTAAAATGTATTAAGAAAGAAAAGAGAAAAAAGTTGCACTAAAATAAGTAGTTGCTCATTTATTAAATGCATAGAAAAAATGTTACATCAAAGTAAGCAGTATGAAGCACAGTGCTCATGCATTTATTAAATGCACAGAATTTAAGAATTTAATGCATTAAATTAAGATATGAAAATGCATGCATATTCGCCTGCAGTGCAAAACTCCTGAAATGTGCTGAACTCTCACATGCATTCATAGAGAGCTCTCATTTGCATTTGACTTTGCATGTCCTAGTGGTAACTAGGTAACAGTTAAAATCTTCCACCGCTGAGAAATCCCATGTTCTTTAATTGTATTCACGTTGTTTAAACTTTCCGTATCAAATTACAGTCACACAATGGTTTACACCTTTTAGAAGTTTTAATTTCACTTTCATGATTGAGTTTCCTCTTAAATGTTTTCACATTTCTCTGCGTTGTTTTGTTGTTGTGTATATGCGCATTAATAAAAAATTATGTAGTTTTTAAATTAAGTATGAAAAAGTGCTTTCACATTTCAGTTTCCGCAGTAAACGCGCCGAGTCGCAAATTTATGCTGTTTAATATTCATGAGCTGCCGTTTGCCATTGGAAGGCTCCGGAGCGTGACGTACGCATGAACTAATTAATATTCAACAGTTACGCTTTCGCCGTAGTGCTTCGTATTTTATCAGGCAGAAGTCAGATGCTCACCGCCGCGCGTGTGGGAGGACATTTAATCCTATTTATTGACAAATAATTAACATTTTAAGGATTTGAAATGGTACATGAGATGTTTTAGCGATAAAACAGCATATTAAACGCCTTCAGACTGTATAATGCGTTTGAAAACGACTCTTCTGCTGTAAAGTGGACTGTGAAGGAGATGAGGAAGAAATCAATGGATCAGCAAACTGTATCCAAGAGATCCAAATGATCAACAGCAGATGTTTTTCCAGAGAAAACGGCTGGAAGCTGTTCAATGACGAATGTAAGTGGCTTTTTATTCATGGATTGATTTTTAGATTGTATTAGCCCATATTTTATATCGTTACAATCGCTTTACAGTTGTAAATACGAATTATTCTCCCCTATAGTGTTATTAAAAGTTAAATAAAGAAGCAGCGTGTGAAGAGCTAATAGTTAACGTTGTTATTCATAACAGAAGAGTTCCTGATGAGGTGGTTTTGTGTAGGTTACTCATTATTAGACTGCTTTTACTAATGTTTGATTCCCTCAGAGTTTCAGAAGGGTTCATTTATGATGACATTTGCTAGGCAACATAATCATTCAGTTCATGTTCAACAGGAAAAGCTCAGCAGGACTCCACCTTGTGCTGTAGAAAGACAAAGTTAGCAATAACCACTTATATGTAGGATATCTGTACACTGGTTTGTCTGAATTCTGCAGCTGTGTGATACAAAATGATGAATTTCGAAGCTCAAAGACAGAAAAGGGAAAATATGAGGATTATTTAGGATTTATAGATTAAAAACCTGGGTTTGTGGAAATGTGGTTGCTAGAACATTGCAAAAAAATGTTATTTTAATATTATAGGACTAAATATTGTAGTATTTATTTAGATTTGGAATTTTGAGCTTTTATTGTCATGTTTTGTTTCATGTGCTTTTATGTGCTTTAATAATTGTATCGGTTTTTTATCTATTTAAATTAAGCTTTAACTTATTTTTTTATTTCAGTTTTAGTATTTTAGTACTTAAATATATTTATTTCAGTTTGTTGTCAAGGCTATATAATATAATATAATATAATATAATATAATCAAGCTTTAATTAAAAATTTTAGTTTAAGTTTTAGTCATTTTGTCCTGTGCTTTTGTCTCTATATTATATTATATATTATATTATATTATCTATCTAGAGATATATTATATTAAACCATCTCTATATTATATTATATATTTGTCTCTATATTATATTATATTATTATATTATAATACAAAATACACTTAAGCATTTTTATTCAATTTAAATGTTGTTTTAGTATTTTCTAATTAGTATTTATTTAGTATTTAGTATTTCTTTTTGGTATTTTCTTACATTGTTCTAGTATTTATTAATATTTTGAATAAGCTTTTATTTTTATATTTTCAGTTTTCAGTATAATATAATAATACTTTCATTTCAATTTGTAGTTTTATTAATTTTGTCATGTGCTTTTGTCTTTTTTATATATATTTCTGTTAGCTTTATTTTTATATACTATAATATAATATAAACTACAATTTCATCAGTTTCATAATATTATATAATATTATATTGTTATATAATATTATATTATATTATATAATAATACAAATTACAATTTCAGTCTTATTTTAGTATTTTCTAATTAGTATTTAGTATTTCTATTTAGTATTTTATATATATATATAGTAAAATATAATATAATGTAATATAATATAATAATGCTTTAATTTCAATATTATATTGTATCATATTATATATTATATTACAAATTATCTGTTTAGTTATTTTTAAATTATTTTGTTTAATAATATAATATAATAATGCTTTAATTTTTATATTTTTATATATATATATATATATATATATATAATTATTTAAATCCAAATAATTTGAATTAGCTTTTATTTTTTATTTTTAAACAATATAATATAATATCATATCATATCATATCATGTCATATCATATCATATAATATTATATATCATATAATAATAACTATTTTAGCAATTTCGTTCTAATACAGTGATATTTATTAATAATTTGAATTAGCTTTTATTTGTGTATTTTCAGTTTCCAATATATTATATAATTGTCATGCCCATGGACTGTTTGTGTGTGTTTATCTCCGCTTGTGCTCCCCGTGACCTAGTTTCTCCCTCTTGTTAATTGTTTGAGTCCAGGTGTGTCCTATCAATTCTCTCATTTAGTTTGGTTTTTAAAGTGTTGTCAGTTCCTGAATTCCTCATCTGGTGTCTTATGTCTTCCTGTTCTCCGTGGTTGTGCTATGGCTCCCTTGGATGTTTATTAGAGACTGTTTGTTTGAAGTTAATATAATATAATATAATATAATATAATACAATGTAATATAATATAATATAATATAATGTAATATAATATAATATAATATAATACATTGAAATTCATTAGCAGTTTGTTTCAAAGTAAATCCCACAGCAAATGTGTTTCAGTGTAGGAGTTGCGTTTAGACATTTTGGTCTCAGGTTGGTGATTTTGGAAAGAAACTGTAGCTCAAGGTCAATCCTGACAGTCACAGCTTTGTCAAGCCAACATAATGATGTCAGAGAGTCTCTTAAACTGTTTCATTGTTCTGGTTTAAGAGACTCAAAGCACAATGCTTTAGGCTTTCATGCATAGATTACAGAACTATTCCTTTTCCAAATGATTGAGCTGTATTGATGAAGAGTGTTTGTGTGTGTTCACAGCTGAACTGCTTCGGGCGTCACCGCAGACGGACGGCCCCGCAGAACAGCAGCAGAAATGAGCTGTTTGCGCCACCGCTTCACTCCAGGATCAACGGCTGGTCTCTGCCTCTGCACGGCTTCCAGCTCGTCGCCTGGCTCATCTACTGCTTCATGGCCATCGTCGGCTTTGGTGTTTACATTCCTCTTCTACCCGTACCGTGGAGCTTTGCAGCGTACGCCGTATCCTTTACAGATCATCCACAGAAACAGAAATGCTTTATGGTAGTGATTCTGAATGCAAATAAAATACACTGTAAAAAGTTATATGATCATTAAATCACTAAATGTTTTTCCATTACTTTAATTTTAGATATTAGCTTTATCAAAATAATTCAACCAGTTTCAACTTCTTTTTTTCAAGATTCAATTTACAAGATTGAAAAAATTAGTTGAAACGACAGCCAATTTGCTTATAAAGTTTTTAAGTTGAATTAAGTTGAATTAGTCCCACCAATGTTTACATTCAGTTCTGCCATAAAAATCCAATTATACTAAGCAGAAATGTGTAATTTTTACAAAATTTTTACAAAAAGTAGTATTATTAGTATATATATTTTTATAAATACTACAAATACTATTGGTGTATTTATTGTTAACTTGTATTTTTTTTTAATATATTTTTTCATCTTAATAATATAATATAATGTAATATAATATAATATAGCACTTTAAGCTTAATTTTAGTTTTAGTAATTTTGTCATGTGCTTTTTTTATTTGTCTTCTATATTTCTGTATAGTTTTATTTTTAGTTATATTTATTTTTATGTAAATAATATAATATAATATAATATAATATAATAACTACACTTACAGCAGTTTCATTCCATTTCAGTGTTATTTCAGGATTATTAATATACTATTTTAATATATATTAATTTTTGAATTAACTTATATTTTCGTATTTATTTATTTTTTATATTTAAATTTATACTGAATTCTGCCATAAAAATTTTATTATCCTATGCAGAAATATGTAATTTTTGCACCACACTATATTGTAGTATTTATTAATAATTGTATTTTTTTTTTTTGTAATATATTATAATATAATATAAATATTTTTAGTTTAGTTTAAGTTTTAGTAATTTTGTCATGTGCTTTTGTCAGTTTTTTTAATATTTCTTTTTAGTTTAGTTTATTTTTATATATTTTAATTTATAATATAATGTAATGTAATATATTAATAACTACACATTTTTTTAGCATTTATTACTATTTTAAATTAACTTATGATTTCATATTTATTAATTTTCTTTTTAATTTTAGTTTGTTTATATTGAATTCTGCCATAATTTAATTATACTAGGCAGCAATGTGTAATTCGCGTAAAATGTGTAATATAATGTGTAATTGGAATATAATATAATATAATATAAATATTTTTAGTTTTAGTAATTTGTGCTTACTAAAATGTACTTTTGTCAGTTTTTGTGTATTTAATGTTTCTTTTTTCGTTTCGTTTTATTTACATTTATTTTTATACATTTAGTTTTTTAATATAATATAACATAACATAATAATATACAATATAATAATAACTATTATAGCAGTTTAATTCTACTACAGTGGTATTTTAGGATTATTTATATACTTTTGTAATATTTATTAATATTTTGCATTCAGATCTGCAATAAAATTTCAGTTATTCTAAGCAGAAGTGTGTAATATTTGCTCCTCATTGCATTGCCAAAATAATGACCGTTTCCCAAACACTTGGTCTGTGCAAACAGTTGCAAAAAGAACTGAAAGTACTGCAAGATAATAGATAGACAATATATCTCTTACATTGTCTCAGCTGATTGCTTGCAAAACCAAACATAACCGAACACAACCAGTTTGTCCAATTCATGAACAAATGACTCTTATTTTTAAGTGAATCAGTCAAAAAGACTCATGGTTTGTTCATTTGAATCAGTGTAATGAACAAACAGGCTTCCTCAGCGCTGTGACGTGCAGCACTTACACAGCCTCTTAAGACAGCAGCGGGAGCTCAGTTACAGGCTGATGTCAGCAGTGTGTGTTTATGCAGATAATTGGAGGATGTAGTGAGAGACTCTATCTGAACTGTTCACGCTCTGTCTGTCGCTTGTTGAACCTTCACACTTCATGTCTAGCTGATCGGCACAGCGTTTGTTCTGCATTTAGTGACTCACGTGGTGGCCGTAACAATTGACCCCGCGGACGTGAGCGTTCGGAGGAGGAAGGATTACTCCAGCCCCATGCCTGTGTTTGACAACACCAAACATCAGCACGTCATCGACAATCTGCACTGCACGCTGTGTGAAGTGGACGTGTATGTACATGAGCAAAAACATCTTTATGTTTACTGAATCCTTTAGAGAATATTATGTATATACCATTGTAACATATGACACTAACAGCAGTTTCATTCCATTTTTGTGTCATTTTAGTATTATTTACATCATAATGTAGTATTTAAGAAAACTGTGGATTGGCCTTTATATTTTTGGTTTTCATTTTAATTTCTTTAAAACTTTTAAGTTTTTTTTTCTTCATTTAAATTTATTTGTATTTATTTTTTTTTAGTTTTAGTAATTTTATTACTTCGATTTAAACTTTTAAAAAAGTTAGTAGGCAACATTTCTCATTTGTATCATTTATTTTTTTTCAAGTTTTATTTTTTTCATCCAGTATTAGAGAAAAATTTTAATTTTTAGTAATTTTGTTTGTTTTTTGTCATTTTTATTTTTATTTTTTAATATTTCTATTTAAATTTATTTGTATTTATATATTTTTTCAGTTTTATTAATTTTATTACTTTGATTTAAACCTTTATTTTAGTTAGTAGGCAGTGTTTCTAAATGTATTTTTTAGTATTATTTATATATTATTGTGGTAATTATTAATATTTTGAATTATCATGTATTTTTATATTTTCAGTTTTTATTTTAATTTGTTTTAAGTTTTAGTAACGTCATCTAGTATTACAGAAATTGATTTTAGCTTAATTTTAGTATTATTCGTATATTATTGTAGTAATTATTTATATTTTAAATTATTGTTTATTTTTATATTTTCATCAGTTTTAAGTTTTAGTAATTTCGTTTGTTTTCTGTCATTTTTATTATTTTTTTTTTAAATATTTCTATTTAAATTTATTTGTATTTATATTTATTTTTAGTTTTAGTAATTTTATTACTTTGCCTACTAACTTATTTTAGTTAGTAGGCAACGTTTCTAAATTTATTTTTAGTATTATTTATATATTATTGTGGAAATTATTAATATTTAGAATTATCGTGTATTTTTGTATTTTCAGTTTTTATTTTAATTTGTTTTAAGTTTAAGTAACTTTGTAATTTTGATTTATTTCTATTTATTTTTAGTTATTTTATTACTTCGATTTAAACTTTTATTTTAGTTAAAAGGCAACATTTCTGAATTTTATAAGTTTGAATTTTTCATCCAGTATTACCGAAAATAAATATTAGTGTAATTTTAGTATTATTTATATGCTATTGTAGTAATTATTTTATTTTGAATGATACTTTTTAAAATATATTTTGTTTTAATATTTGTTTATATTATTTTTGTCATTTTTATTCGTTTTTAAAATATTTATATTTTACTTTTAGTAATTTTATTACTTAGATCGAAACTTCTTAGTTTTTTTTTATTTGTATTTGTATTTTTTTTTTTTTTTAAGTTTGAGTTTTTCATCCAGTTTTACAGAAAATTAATTTTAGTGTAATTTTAGTATTTATATACTGTAGTAATTTTAACTACTGTTGTAGTTAAATTTTGAATTCATTTATATAATTTATTTTTACTTTATTTTTACTTTTAATTTTAATTTGTTTTAAATGTAGTTATGTAATGGGCTTCATTTTTGTTAGTTTTTTTATATTTCTATTTAGCTTTATATTTATTTCAGTTTTAGTAATTTTGGTAAGTCAGCTTAAACTTTTATTTCAGTTAGTAGATAAGACAGCATTTCTAGGTTTTCTAAGCATTTTTCATCATACATTTTACTTTATTTCAGCTTTTTTTAATTAACACAAACAAAAGTTTTAGTCAACAGTAATGTTTCATTTCATGCAATTCAGCATCCTGTTTTCTACCTCGATTCAAATTTAAGAATTAAATTTGAGTTTGAAATTCTCAGTTCATTTGTGAATGGCACACAGCTCTAATATAGAAATGTTTTTTTGTCCAGATAAACATCCTAACCGTTTGCTTTAATGAGTAATCAGCTTCTCTCTTCACAGTGGACCGAAAGCCAAACACTGCAGCACCTGCAACAAATGCATCGCAGACTTTGACCATCACTGCAAATGGCTGAACAACTGTGTGGGAGGAAGGAACTACTGGTGAGCAGAAGTGTCATTTGATAACACAAATGTAGAAGTATCATTTGCATATTTTTTGCTTCTTTAAAGATGTTTCACAATGGCTGCATGTTCATATAGGGATCATTGGTTTTTCTCAGGTTCTTTTTCGTCACCATCTCCTCTGCTGTCATTGGGATGATCCTCCTCATTCTAGTGGTCTTGTTTGTCTTCATTGAACACTATGTGAATCCTTCTGTCCTGCGCACCGCGCCGCAGTTTCAGAGTAAGACCAGCCGTGTCTCTGGACACCATTCCAGCTGATCAATGCATGAAATTTATACTTTTATTCATCAAGGATGCATTAAATTGATCAAAAGTGCCAGTAAAGACATTTAAAATGTTACAAAATATTTCTATTTCAAATAAAAGCTGTTCTTTTGAATTTTCTATTCACCTGTGAATCCTGAAAAATACAATGTATCACTGTTTCCACAAAAATATTGGGCAGCACAACGGTTTTCAACATTAATAATAATCAGAAATGTTTCTTGAGCAGCATATTAGAATGATTTCTGAAGGATCATGTGACACTGAAGACTGGAGTAATGATGCTACAAATTCAGCTTTGATCACAGAAATAATTTACATTTTAACAGATATTCACATAAAAAAACAATCATTTTAAATTGTAATAATGTTTCACAATTTTATTTGTACTTTTGATCAAATAAATGCAGCCTTGGTGAGCAGGAGAGACTTCTTTCAAAAACATTGTTCAAAAATCTTACCAACCCTTACCATATTTTTTGGAATTACTACTACTACCTTAGTATTTTTATCTTGTTTGCCAGTACAAATACCTAAACATTTTTAAAAAGCAAAAATGCTTATGATATCACATGTTGAAGAAAATGTATGATTTTAAAAAAGTGACAGCCATTGGTTAAAGTCTGTTTTTTTTTGGGAGCATAAACTTAATGAATTTTAAAACATTTTGCAGAAAACAAGACTAAATTTTCATTTATTCTATATCAGCATATATATATATATATATATATATATATATATATATATAATTTTTCATTTATTCTATATCATATATATATATATATATATATATATATATATATAATTTTTTTTTTTAAGTATTATTTGTATTGTTATAGTATTTTTTCTTTTTTTTTTTTAAGTCTTTTTTTAAGTTGTGTAAAACCTTTAAAGTTTTGGTGATTTTTTTTTTTAGTAATTTTGCCTGTGTCAGTTTAATTGTTTTTTTTTTTTGTTTGTTTGTTTTTTCCATTTAGGTTTGTTTTATATTTATTTTAGTTATTGGTTTAAATTTATTTAAGTTTATTTTTCCTACCCCATTGACAGACCTTTTTTTTTCTTGTTTTAAGCATAAAGTTAACTTAATTGTGATGCATTTCTCAGAAACAAGACTAGGTTAAGTCTTATTTTAGTATTATTTACATACTATTATAATATTTATTAATATTTTAAATGAGCTAATATGTATTTTCAGTTTTAGTTCAACAAGTGAGTTCAGTATTATTTATAATAAAAACGTATAGAAAAAATAGATAATTTGTTGGGTTGTAATATTTGCTTATTTTTATTTTTATTTAATTTACTACTTGTAAGTTTTTAACTTTAATTTTTGTTTAAGTTTTTAAATTAAGTTTTAACCAATTTTTTAAATTGAGTTTTGCCATTTCAAATTTTAATAATTTCATTTATTTTTATATATATATATATATATATATATATATATATATATATATATAATATAAAAATATTTAATTAAAAAAAATTAATTGTAGAATGTTCAGTGGGCTAAAAGCTAATTCAATATATTAATAGATACTATAATAATTAATTTACCAACAACTTATTATTTATTAAAAAATACTATTTTTAAAGATATATTGAATTCAGTTTTTATAATAAAAATGTATAGAAAAAAAATATAAAATTGGTTGAATTGTAAAATTAGCTTATTTTTAGTTTTAGTTCATTTAATACTTTTTAAGTTTTTAATTTTAATTTTCATTTTTAAATGAAGTTTTACCAATTTTATGATGTTTTTGTGATTTTATTTATTTATTTTTAATATTCATATTTAACTTAATTTTTAGCAATTTTAATTAAAACAAGAAAAATCAGCTATTGCTTTAAGTTTATTTTCCTTACCGCATTGGCAGATTTTTTTTTTTTTTTTCCCTGTCATTTTAGTACTTTAACAATGAATCTGCTTAATTTTAATACATTTCTCAGAAAACGCATTTAAAAGTACATTTAACTTAATTGCACTGAACTAAATAATACTAAAATAACAGCACAGGTACAAAACACTTGCCATGTAAATAACTTATTTGCATTTTTATTTTATTTATTTTAATTTCTTTAATTTAATAATTTTCATTAGTTTACTACTTTATTTTTATTTTAGTTTTAGTCATTTTAGTACTTTAAAATAAACTTGCTTAATTTTAATACATTTCTCAGAAAACAAGACTAAATATCTTAAGTCATGTTGCTTTCCAAGTAAATGTTTAGCTATTGTAGAGGTAAACAAGACAAAAATGCTAATTAAGTAATAGACTGTTTTCATTGTGTAGTTCTAATTTCTCATTTTCTCATGTCTTATTTCTCTGGCAGCTGTGAAAGGCAACAACACGTGGCTGGTTTTCCTTCCGGCGGCTCCTTTGGAGACGGGCTCCATCAGTCTGCTGGCGCTGGCCTTCATCACCATCCTGCTGGGTCTGGCCGCTCTCTTACTGCTCTGCCACTTACTGTGCTTCCATATTTACTTACGTGAGTTTGAGGCCAGCATTATCGACTTTTAAAGGCAGATCCCAGCCTCTGTTCATTGTGTATCGTGTCTCAGTGTCTCAGGGCATCAGCACTTACGAGTACATCGTCCAGAAGCGTCAGACGCCGAATCCTAAAGAGAAAGAGCAGGTTCCTCCACCGCTGCCGTCTAACGGAGCCACTGCACAGGTAACGTAGATGGAAAACAATGAATACAAATCATGCAATGCAAATACAAGAAGTGCTAAATATCCCTTTTTCATGTGGATAAAAAGTATTTTGTATTAAACTGATGGAAAATATAGAGCATGGGTTACATGGATTTCTACATGGAGTTCAGGTGTGGCCAAAAGTTAATTTTAGGATGTTTAACAAGTTCAAAAGCTAAGTCAGAATATTAATAAATATTATATTTATCTGTACCTTTGTTAATAAATCCTTGCTTTAAAATGATATGTATTGTTAAAAGCACTGCAGATAAACAATTTAACTTGATTGAACTGAATTAAATAATATTAAAAAAACAGCACAGGTACAAAACACTTGCCATGCAAATAATAACTTATTTGCATTTTTATTTTATTTAATTTTTTTTTTATTTATTAATTTTCATTAGTTTACTAATGTATTTTTAATTTAGTTTTAGTCATTTTAGTACCTAAACGTTTTTTAAAATAAGTTGTCACTTGCACAAAACTTATTTGCAAATAACTTATTTGCTTTTTGCATTAAAATTGATGTAAAATAAATTAATTTATTGTTTTTTTTAAAGAATAAATAGTTGGATGTTTAACCTAGCTAATTCAGTATATTAATAAATACTATAATAATTCATTTAGAGACAACTTATTATTTATTAAAAATAATTAAAGATATATTGAATGCAGTATTATTTGTAATAATGTTAAAAATAATTATTTGGTTGTAATATTTGAAACAGCTGCTTTAAAACAATATGTATTTATACAAATAAATATGAATTGAATAATATAAAAATAATACAACATATATATATATATATATATATATAATATTATAATATAATAGAATTAATTGTAAGATGTTTAAGTAGACTAAGTTAATTCAGCATATTAATATACATATTAATAATACATACTATAATAGTTAAATTAATGTATTTATTATTCATAATTTCGTTTTTTTTTTTTAAGATGCACTAAATGCAGTTTTATTTTTGCATTATTTATAATAATACTGAAAATAATTTTTTGATTGTAATGTTTTTGACATGCATTTTCTAAAAAGCCGCTTTAAAACAATGTATTTTTAAAAATGCATTACAAATAAATGTGAATTTATTTATTGGAATTATTAATTTAATTGAAAAATACTAAAATATGTTCAACCAAGCTAATTCAGTATATTAATAAATACTATAATAAAAACAACTTTTTATTATAAAAATATTTTTTAAAATATTAAACGCAGTATTTATAATATTTATTATTTATAATAATAGTATTATAAATAAGAAATACTATAATAGTTGATCTATTAATAAATTAACATTATGTATTATTATTAAATTTGTTTATTAAAGATACACCAAGTGCAGTATTATTTTAGCGTTATTTATAATATTGAAAACAATTTCTTGTAATATTTTTGACATGCATTTTCTGTGCTATGTATTTTTTAAAAGTGCTTTACAAATAAATGTGATTTTTATATATATATATATATATATATATATATATATATATATATATATATATATATATATATATATATATATATATATATATATATATATATAATTTTTTTTTACATATTTATTTATTTATTTTTACATAAAAACTGTACAAAAAAATTACTAAATTTTTTTTTTTTCATTGAATAATTATATTTATTTTATAATTGAATAATTCTAAAAAAACAGCACAGGAACAAAACACTTGCCATGCAAAAAAAACAAAACTGATTTAAAAGAATAAATATAAATCTTGCAATGCAAATAACTGATGCAAAATATATTTTCATCATTAATCGCAAGGCATTTTCTTCTGAGTTCAGCTGTGGCCAAAAGTTTATTTCAGGATGTTCAATCTCATCTCATGGGATTAGAAGGGAAGTTTTTGACTTATTTTGCGCTGTGATTCAGATCAGAACAGGGTCCCACCCATCAGCATTTGCACAGACTTCAACTACTTCTGTCTTTTCTTTTCCTCCCAGAGTCTTGGGCCGCTGGAGTCACCTGTGAACTGTGATGCTCCAGTATCCAGCAGGTCTTGGTAAGCTTTAAATCTGTTAGAGACAGATAGTTAATGGTTAGATCTTTTCTTAGGCAATTACTCTAGATGTTCTACTACTTTTTTCATAGTACGTTCAAACTGGAAGATAGAGGACAAACATCCAGTCGCCTGCCAGAACCCATCTGTGCTGAGGTAATTATATGAGCTATCGCTCCAAAACATAGTGAGCTGACTGTCTAAACAGCATATTAAGGCATTATAGAGATGAAACAACTTGCGCAATATCAAATCAGCACTAAAAATGTAAACAACAATTCAAAATTTTGCATTGTTACATTTTCAGCATTTTAAATAAAAAATAAAATAAAATATAGATATTAGAATAAAATTTTCAACTTTACAGCAAAAACTAAAAAATGTATTTTTACTAAATAAGTAAAACTGAAATAAAAATAAATTAACAAAAATGAAAAAATTAATAAAATTAAAATAAATAAATAATATAAATATGAAAATAAAAGATATAACAAAATTACAATAAATAAAAATGCATTTATTTTTAAATACATAATAAAAATATATTAAAAATATAATAATACATATTATATATATATATATATATATATATATATATATATATATAAAGTTTGAAATTGAACTAAAACTAAAATATAAATGTTAGATTAAAATTCTCAACTTAAAAAACAAGCAAAAATGTAAAAATGTAACATTTTTATTAAATTACTAAAAAGTAAAAAGAAAAATGGATGAAAATGTATAAATTAATGAATGAATACATAATTAATATAAATATCAAAAAAAAAAAAAAAATACATTTTTTACATCTATAATAAAAATATATAAAAATATTTTCTATATATATATTAAAAATACAATATAATATGTAGTGTGTGTGCATATATAGATATATAGATATATAGATATATATATATATATATATAGATAGATAGATAGATAGATAGATAGATAGATAGATAGATAGATAGATATATATAGATAGATAGATAGATAGATAGATAGATAGATTTAAAAAAAATTATAATAGTAAATATTAGATTAAAAATCTCAACCTAAAAACAAGCAAAAATTAACTAAACTGAATTAAAAATTAACTAAATTACTAAAACTGAAATAAAAAATAAATTAAAATTAACTAATGAAAACCAAAAAATTAAAGTAAATAAATATAAATATTTAAAAAAAACTAATAAAATGAAAAAGAACATAACAATATTACAAAATCTTAACTAATATTGAATATAAATGATAAATAACTTTCAACATTATTAATACATTTTTAAACGTTTTATATTTTTAATAAATTACTACTAATAATAATTTATAAATACTATTTATTAATCAATTATGTATTAATAATAGTGTTAAGATACAGTCAATGCAGTGTTATTTTAGTATTATTTAGAATAATACTAAAATTACAATGCATTAAATATATCTTGAACTTTGGCGAGCTAAATGAGACAGTTGTTTGATAATAAACATACACTCAGTGCCAAAAAGTATCAATAAAAATAATTTATTAAAATAAAAAATGGACTATTTTACCCCATATTTGTTGTTACAGATGGAGGAAGTGAGTGGAGAGAGACATCTGGACTACAGCTCTAAATCACCAACAGAGATGATTCCCGGTAAAGCTGCCGTGTTTTTACTCATCGACTGATACGTGTTTAACTGCGGCTGCTGACTGTTCTTCTGTATTCTGCTGGTAGGTGAGCCTGTGATGTCACTTCCTATGGGCTGGAATCCCAGCGGGATAGAGAAGCCTCAAGCCCCGGGACAGAGCGTCGTGAAGCCTGCGGAGGGAAGGCCGATCGTCCAGGACCCGCTTGGAAGCTCCATCATGGACGCGGCCATGGTTCATCAGCAGCTGATGACGGATGCGCAGCCGCAGGCCGTGCAGACGCAGTATTTAGGGGCGAAAGAGCAGATGCCATGAGTTTGAACTCACAATCTGATGCACACGAAAATGGCAACATCTGTTTGAAATCTGGCCTTATTTCAATCTGATTGACTGACTTTATGCAACTTAAATAAAGACATATATATAATGAGCGCTGATGAGAAAGAATGTCACTGGATTCAACAATATTGTTTTAATGAATATATTTTAATGAATCCTTTGTTTGAGGCACTTAGTAGCATATAAAATCAGAAGCACAATTTTTTTATAGAATAAACGTTGTTACGTTTGCATCATAAGCATGTTTATTACACCGCAAAATCACATTGTGAAGTCTTGAACATTGTACAATGAAAAATGTTCAGAAGCCTGTTTGTGCTGCGAAAGAAAATTTTTTTTAAATTCATTGCAAATTTTAATCTTACAATTTTGACTTTTCTCAGAATTACAAAATATAAAGTCAGAACTGCAAGGTATAAACTCACAATTCTGATAAGAAAAGTTGCAATTCAGTAATTTAAATAAATAAAATAAAATATAAATATTAGATTAAGAAATTTAAATGTAAAGAATTTGTCACTAATTACTAAAACTAAAACTGAAATATAAATAAATAGGCAAGGCAAGTTTATTACTATAGCACATTTCATACACAAAGGTAATTCAAAGTGCTTTACATAAAATGAAGTAGAATAATCATAAAAACAATAATAAAAACAATAATCCTAAAAAAGGAAGTAGAACAATCATAAAAACAATGATCACAACAATAAAACAAAAAATGTAAAATGTAAAAACTGATTGATATAATGATTTAAAAATTGATTTAAAATAAATTTAAGACGGTTAAAAACAAAATGATTATACATAATGCAGTCAGTTCGGACGAAGCACAGTGCTCATTCAGTAAATGCACAGCTAAACAGATGAGTTTTGAGTCTAGATTTAAATGTAGCTAAGGTTTTAGCACATGAGTGATTTATAAATGAGTAAAAGTACTTTATAATAAAACTAAATAAACTAATGTAAATTAATTACTTTTAAATAAATAAAAAATATAAAATAAATAAACAAATATAGATATACAAAATAATTGCAAAGATATAAGTCAGAATTGTGAGAAAATTTTGCAATTATCTTTTTAATTTTTTTTAAATTCTGTGGCAGAAACGGGCTTATACAAATATGCACACTGAATTTAAGTTTGTTCTATTTCTGTAATATATATATTGTTTACATTGTATAGTTGGTTTATTTTTAAATGATTTATAATTACTAAGGATGGAACGCAAACAATTTTATGACACCGTTGGAGCTGTTAGATGCATTAATGCATTGCATTTGCTATTTTTATATGAAATAAAGGCCTGTAGATGTGTGTGTCGTGTGTTTGATGCAGCACTAGATGGCGCTGTTGGGTGATGATGTCATCCTCACACTGACATAATATGGCTGAAATACAGTACAAATTCACTCGGTTGCATCATTTCTCTTTGTGTGATGGTTTTAAATGTCTAATTCAAAACAGTCTGAAATGTGTTTTTTTCTGAATTCTGGCCTACACAATAATTCCACTATTACCATTATTTTATTTTTATTATTATTTTTATTTTTTTCTGAATTCTGTCCTACAAATTAATTCCAGTATTACCATTATTTTATTTTTATTATTATTTATTATGTTATTTATTTATTTAGATGTTTTTTTTTTAGTCTGAAATTCCTGGCACAATTAAAAACAGTCTGAAATATGAGTATTTTTACTGAATCACCATTATGTAATAATTATTATTGATTTTTTTTTTCATTTGTTTGTTTGTTTATTTGTTTACTTTTTTATGTATGAATTAATTATTTTTATTTTTGGGGGGAAGAAGAAGGATGTCTGAAATTTCCTAGCACAAACTGAAAAGTGTGACATCTAGTCCTGGTCTCCCTTGCATTATTCGGAGGGCCTATTATATAATCCAGGTCCAGAACCCTAGTTGTGTAACAATTTGTGGATTTTAAGATGTATTCTCAATCCCTGTGAAGAGATACATCCTGCATTCCAACATTAACAAGCTTCATCTTGATTACTGCAAAAGGAAACAGCTATTCCCTTTGGGAAAACATTATCCAGCCTAGTGAAAACATTCTCTTCCTGCATTTCCACTTATTTTAATGTTTGTTTATAAGCATGTTTAGTGTAAGACATTTTGGAACTGAATGCAAGATTGTGAATCTTCCATTCTGTGGCATAATGGATAATTGCTTTTTATATGTTAAAAAAATATGTTAGATGGTAATCATAATTAACAGCAGTATAAGCAGTTGGAGACTATTACATTTTATTTAAAAAATAAAACATTTTTTTTTGTGTTTTTTTTTTTCGTTGTTGGTGTGTTTAAATATATAGTATCTCATAGTAAAACGTTGTTATTTATTAGTAAATTATTTTCCCCTCAAGCTGGCACAGTGAGTTTGAGGTGCCAGTGAGCGAGCCAATCACCGCGCGGCGTCTGATCGTCCTCGAGCGTGCGCTCACCAGCAAGGCGCACATTCATACGCGGATCGCAGCGAACGTCGCGTCGCGTCTGTCATTCCCGCGGATGTCTAATATAAACATGTTCTGCTAGACACCGACGCAAAGAAGAAACCGACAGGAGCGTCATTCAGGTAAGACTGTGTTTCGTCCTTTACAGCAACGCGTTTTTCTCATTTCGTCAAATTAACCGCGTTTGACGCTCAAATATTGTGCGTTTGATCGTGAGCGCGTTTATGTATTTATCATTTTACCTCATACCAAACCGAGCAGACTGTGCGCTTCATTATTGATCGTTGTCACGGAAGTTCGTTTGATTTACTTTCATTTTTGCTTTGTTGCGTAATTGCGTGGTGGTTTTGTTATATGTTTGTCAGTATTGTTGCATGTTAGGATGCATGAGAGACACACAGCGCGTTCATGACAATAACAATAATCACGTGTTTCTTCATGATGCTCGTGCTGAGTTTATGTAACGCCTGTGTGATGCTGATAATGTATGGAGCGATTACATAAACAAAGATACACATTTAAAATACACATTTCTAAATATAGATGACTATTATCTATCTATCTGGCCATCCATCTATACGTATATTCATCCATTCTTTCATCTATACTTCTGTCCATCCATCCATATTTACATTTATCCCTACATCATTGATCCATCATTTAATTTTTACATCTATCTATCCAAGCTTAAATTCATCACTTAATTTCTGGCAATATTGTCAACTCGGTTGCACAGATACTACTTGAACTGAACTGAGCTGGACAATGACATCAATGAATAAATGATGAACTGACTTTAACTGAAAATTGAGTGTTTACTAATCGTCCTCTTGTATTATCGACACACTATTTTCCTATTTAATACTGTAAAGCAGCATTGACACAATCTGTATTGTTAAAAGCGCCATATAAATAAAGGTGACTTGACTTGACATCCATCTGTACATCTATCCATCCATTCATACATCCATCATTCCATGTATATCTATCTATCTATCTATCTATCCATCCATCTATCTATACGACTATCCATACATCTATACATTTATCCATCTATCATCCATCCATCCGTCTATACGCCCATACGTCTGTCCATCCATCCATCTATCTTTAAGTCTGTCCATCCGTCTGTCCGTCCATCCTTCCATCCATCCATCTTTACATCTGTCCGTCCATCCATTCTTTTGTCTTTCTGTTCTTCTGTCTGTCCATCCAGCCATCCATCTTTACAATCTGTCCATTCGTCTGTCCATCCATCCATCCGGCATCCATCTATCCTTAGATATGTCTGTCCGTTCGCCTGTTCATCCATCCATCATCCATATTTATGTCTCTCCATCCATCCATCCATCCTTTATGTCCGTATGTCCATCCATCAGTCTTTACATCTGTCCACCCCTCCGTTCATCCATCTTTTATGTCTGTCCATCTGTCATCCATCCATCTTGCATCTATCCATCCATCCATCCATCCATCCATCACCATCCATCCATCTATACATCTCTCATCTACCAATTCCATCCATTCATCCATCTTTATATCTGTCCATCTGTCATCCATCCATCTTTACATCTGTCCATCCATCCATCATCCATCATCCATCCCTTCGTCTGTCATCCTTCCATCCTACATCCATCTTCACGTCTGTCCATCCATCCATCTTTATGTCGATATGTCCATCCATCAGTCTTTACATCTGTCCACCCCTCCATTCATCCATCTTTATGTCTGTCCATCTGTGTCATCCATCTTTACATCATCATCATCATCATCCTTATGTCTATGTCCATCCCTCCATCCATCCATCATCTTTTACACTTCCATCCATCCATTCATCCACCAATCCATCCATCTATACACATCTATCAAAATCTGTTCATCCATCATCCATCCTTGCCTACATCGCTCCGTCCTTCCATCCCATCCATCAATCCCATCTTTTTACATCCATCCATTCATCCATCCGTCTGTCCATCCATCCGTCTGTCTGTCCCTCCATCCATCCATCAGTATGTTTGTGTATTGATATCTGGCATATCTGAATGTCTGCCCATTTACTTGTTCATCCATCCATCCATCCATCCACCTTTATATCTGTCCGTCCATCCATCCATCCATCAGTATATTTGTGTATTGATATTTGGCGTATCTAAATGAAATTTAATCTAAATATATTTGAGATTGTGCTTTTGGTTTTTTAATTTTCTCTCATCACAGTTTCGTCCATATGTTGGTCAGTTATCTTCGCCTGAGCAGAGGACGCAGCCATTTGTTTGGCCCAGAGTTTGGCCCAGATTTCTCAGTTCTAGGTTGTGTCAGAAAAATATTTGTCTCTGACGTCAGCATTACCCCAACATCCCGAACAGACCTTAAGATTTGAGGTGAAGCCTTGAAACAAGGCCTGTATTGTATATCTGACATGTCACAGTCTCCACTTGTGCTGCAGTCATCAGTGCTTTGTTGCAGAGTCAGTGTATGTAAAACTCTCACGCTGGAGACAACATGTAAGGACATGAACGACAGGACAGACACATGTCTGTATAAATAAGTGACAGTGAGCATCACTGGACGGGCGACGGGTGATGTAATGAGAGATGTAGTTGACCCGATCATCAGCAGCAGGGTGATCTGAGGGCGTCAGACGGGTGTTTGTGAAGCACATGGACACACAACACACTCATGGAGACATGTTTGTCTGCTCTAGATTCATGCATTTATATTGATGCATTTGGCAGGCACTGTTATCCACAGCGACTTGCATTAAATTCAAGGTATTTTATCTCTTCATGCACTTCCTCCTTGTGATAGCGGTTTGATTTGTACAATCCAATCATGTCAGGGTTATTCCAGTGTACTAAAACCGAAACTAAAACCAAACCATATATAAAAATTAATAAAAACGACAAGGACATAAAACTAAAATTTTAAAAAATGCTGAAATTACTAAAAATTTAAAACTAAAATGGATGGTATAAAAATAAAAACTCAATATTAGTAATCAAAATAACACTGAAACATGTTTGTTATTGCATCATTTTTCAGTGAAATCAATCCCATGTAACACCCATTTGGCAGTGTTAACTCCGAGGGCTTCAGATTTCTCTTTGCTTTATTTTTTCTGTTTATGTGTTGCATCATATCCTCTTTCTATCCTTAGTGCTTTATGTCACTTGAATTTTTTTGAATCCTATATCCATTTTTCACAGATATAAATAGGTTTTTTTGTTTAAAATAGGTCAGTTTATTGTATGCGCTCTCATCTGTGCAACTCATGACCAAAAGGCGAATGTATGCCATCATGCGCTCCACCAATCACAGATTCTCTTAAGGCCCGTGTGCATGAAAACAAGCATTTCTCCTTTCTGATGCTTCATCATTCTCTGTGCTTTTGTGAAGTTCCCTGAATGTCCTCCAGTATCACACGGCAGCAGATGTCTTTCCTGATCACTTGAATTACACTCGCTTAGATTACATAGTTGTGTTTACATGCAGCAAATACTGTAATAAATATGATTAACTCTGGTATTATCACTTTAGTTTTTAGTAGTGTCAGTTTTATGATGTTAATGATTGCAGAAACTATATTGACTGTGTTCAGGTAAGTTATTTAAAGCAACACATATATTGCCTTAAACATTTTGTAAATATGATTTGTTGACATAACAATAGTATTACAATTTAGGATGACACTTTTTATTTTTCACTTTTTAAGTGTCACTTTTACAGATAAATTAAATTTGTAAAATTAGATAGATAGATAGATAGATAGATAGATAAACCTTTATTCGTCACACAATGGGAAATTTCTGTGCTACAGCAGCAAAAAAAGAAGTGCAAATATAAGGCCAATGCTCAAAAAATATCTATACAAATACAAAGGAGAAAAAAAAACAATAATAGTTACTGTCAAAACAAACAAATTGCACAGTTATTGCACAGTTTAGATTATAGTTATTGCACTGTTTCATAAATTGCTATTGCACAAATTTAAATTTTACATTTTAAATTTCAATATTTAAAAAATTAATAAATAAAAACACCAGGTTTGTTATGCTTGTTTGTGGGGCTGAACAAGTTGCAATATGACCAATAATAATAAATTATAAATAATTATTAAAAAATATTATTATTATTATCACTAAATGCAAATATAAAAATATGTGAATTTCTTTATTTTTGTCCAACACAACCGTATTGGAATTTAGACTTATTTAAACTTTTTTTATATACGCTGTCACTTTTACTGATGAATATATTTTTTACTATTGAAAATTTAGAGATTGAATCACATTTATTAATTAATAATAATGATAATAAATATAATATATAAATAAATATTTTAATATAATATTTATAATATTAGGAATAATTATATAAGCATTATATGGTAATTTGGGGGGGGGGGATTGCAATTATTATTAAAAAGCAATATTTAAAAAATAAATAAATAGGGCTGCACAAGTTGCAGTATGACTAATAATAATAATGATTATTATTATTAGTACTAAATGCAAATATTAAACAAAATAACATTTCATAATTTTACTACAAAATAAAAATAAAGTATTTAA
This sequence comes from Labeo catla, assembly GCA_012976165.1. Classification (NCBI taxonomy): domain Eukaryota; kingdom Metazoa; phylum Chordata; class Actinopteri; order Cypriniformes; family Cyprinidae; genus Labeo; species Labeo catla. Next base: position 503,070 of record VONZ01000398.1, on the reverse strand, counting down.
GAATAAATATAATATTATAATTACAATAATAATAATAATAATAATAATACACATTATTTTGCAGAAAACTTTTATTTTTACAGAAAATACCATGCAGGTGGCCTATAATTTTAAATCAGTAGAAAGATCTAAAGTTTTATTAGAAAATATTATATTGTTACGATAAAAATCTGTGATCTGTGAACTTCAAAAATGTAAAATAATCATGCACAAATAATACAATCATTTATTTAAATATATAGTAATTTTATAAAACAGTATTTTAAATACTTTACAAATAAAACATGCAATTGGATGGATGGATGCTCTATGCAATTCTCTTTATTTGTAACTTGGACACAAAGCAAAAGATTATTTTCATAACAAATGAATCATTCTGCAATCAGTGCACCAAACTCCGAGTTTGTCCTCTTCTTAACCCGTTTTATATGTTTGCATTCCTCCGTGTTTTTCGTGTCACTCTATTTTTAGCACGTAAGATAAGAATGTTATCATTTATTGACGCGCGTCATTCTGCCCCGCTAACGCCAGCGATAGAGGCGATGTCGCTGCGTGTGTGTATTACACTAGACGGCACAATGGGCCCATAGAGCTGAATGACATGATTGAGAGCCATTCAGAAAGGTTTGTTTCTCTGTTGACAGACAAGTAAAACACAATGCTCTTGAATAGGGACATCTTCAAGTGGATTTTGAGGGTCCTCTTGTACATTGACTGTACTTGAGGAGTTCACTTTGGCCTACAGAGCTCTGTTGTCCGACCAAAAAGACAGATTCAACTACTGTTACGGACGCGTGACGTAAGCCTCGTTTGGCTCGGGACAGAAGAGGCTGCTAGTGAAGGGCTAGACAGAGGTTTATAACATTTGAAAGTTAGAAATCTTCCACTTTGAATTTGGCCATGACAGCGCAGGGCTAGTGCGGTTGCATTATGGGAGCTTCTGGGAGGTGAGCATTGGTGACTAATGTAGTCTGTGCTCATTTTAACAACTGCTAAAAAAATACTGCTAGATGTTGGTACCAGGACTAACGTGTGACTGAAATTGTGTGAGATTAGTCAGACTTTCGACATCAGCACATTGTGGGTTATTTTGACCAAGTGCCACCCACTTAGACAGGAAGAGAGCGTGTGACGTTTGACGCGACCAATCATGGTTGGTTTTGTTTTTTAGTGTGCGCTTGCGGTTGTGTCTTTTGTTTTGAACGATGTTTCTGCACTGATTTTTAATGAATCATCTCTGCTTTTGCTTTGCGTTTGATTTGGTTCGTCAGATAAGGTTCATTTTGATTTTAGTTTCATTTCTTAATTATTGAATCTAATTCATTTGCTGCACCAGCGTGAGTGAGTAATGCTGAGCGTTTGTGTCTTGTTGTAGATGATTACATCATGAAGGACACACTTATTAATCACATTAATTATATCTTTGTAGTACTTGACCTGAAGCAAATTGTGAGCTAGAATAATCACAATAATCTAGTGGTATTAAAATGCAATAATGTGATATTGTAGTCTTTTTATATCACATTATCTGTATATAATGTAATCTAGTTATTTTTGTTGGAAATTCAACCCTGAAATCTATTTTATATTACATAATCATGAGATAATGCCTATTATTAGTAACCTAGTGAATTGCTTCTCAAATGCTGCCTCTCATTCATTTATTTTCTCTTTTCATTTGGAACTTGTTGGATGATTCAGATTATTCAAAATAAATGAATGAATCTGAGTTTGACATTATGAAACACTTGAGTTCTAAACTGCCAAACTAATATTAGTATTATTGCTGTTATTGCTATTATTGCTCTGTATGATCACTACAAAACTCCTGTTGTTGTTTCAGCTGCATCAAGAAGGACAAGGAGCGACTCAAAACGAGCAACGCTGACGTGGGAACAGAGCTCTGGAGGGGCAGCAGAGGGCAAAGGTCAGACTAGACATGTATATATATATATATATATATATATAATATAAGAAATATCTGAGTTTTATATATATTTATATATTCTATTGTATACATTATAATTAATTATAACATTATTATAATTTTATAATTAATTATATATTACGTAAATTATGAATTACTGCAATTATAATTTTTAAATATAATTTATATATCAAAGCATAAAGCATAAATATATTCTATTGTATATAATAAAATATCAAAATACACATATGATGATAATTATATATAAAATTGTGTATTATAATTTATACATTCTATTGTATATAATAAAATATCATATTATAATAAGCACACTTAAAATTCAGTTAATATATACATTATAATTAATTATAACATTACTATAATTTTATAATTAATTATATATGATGTAAATTATGAATTACTGAAATTATAATTTATATATATGATATAATAAAATTATAGTTTTTATATACATATATTGTTTATTTATACTTTAGCATAATTTATTACATATATATCAATTTTAATCTGTCATATATTTAATAAATAATGCTCTCTCTCTCTGTATATATGAATAATTAATATATAATATATACGTTCACATATTTTATTACATATATAACATATATATTAATTTTAATCTGTTATATATGTAATCAGTTATGCTCTCTCTCTCTCTCTCTATATATATATATATATATATGAATAATTAATCATGCTCTCTCTATATATATGAATAATTAATATATAATATACACGTTAGCATATTTTATTACATATATAACATATATATCAATTTTAATGTTTTATATGTAATAAATTATGCTCTTTCTCTCTCTCATTCTCTCTCTCTCTCTATATATATGAATAATTAACATATTATATATACATTAGCATAATGTTTTACATATATAATATATATACATTTTTATCTGTTATATATGTAATCAATAATGCTCTCTCTCTCTCTATACTATATATATATATATATATATATGAATAATTAATATATAATATAAACATTAACATCTAATATATACATTTGCATAAGCATAATTTATTATATATATATATATATATATATATGACCCTGGACCACAAAACCAGTCATAAGGTTCATTTTTTTTAAAAAATTGAGATTTATACATCATGAATGAATAAATAGGCTTTCCATTGATGTATGGTTTATTAGGACAATATTTAGCCCAGATACAAAATCTGGAATCTGAAGGTGCAAAAAAATAAAAATACTGAGAAAATCGCCATTAAAGTTGTCTAGATTAAGTTTTTAGCAATGCATATTACTAATCAAAAATTAAGTTTTGATTTATTTATGGTAGAAAATGTACAAAATATCTTAATGGAACATTATCTTTACTTAATATCATAATGATTTTGGGCATAAAAGAAAAATCGATAATTTTGACCCATGCAATGTGTTGTTGGCTACTTACGGCAGGTTTTGTGGTCCAGGGTCACATATAACAAATTAAAATGGTAATAAAGGAAGATGCACACTTTTTTATGTTGCAATTATATTAACTATTAACATTCTCGTTCTTCACCAGCAACATGGAGGAGTTTAAAGTTCAGACCGCCAAACACCCCGTACCCAACAGTTCGCCCATGCGGACGCACAGCGAGCACCCGAAAGATCACGCGGCCAAACGCCTGTCCTCCGCATCCAACGGCACGAGCGACGGAGGAGCGGGTGCCAAAACGCCCGTGGAGATCACCGCGCTGGAGGAGTCCTTCCGCCGCTTCGCCATCCACGGAGACACGCGAGCCACCGGCAAAGAGTTGAACGGCAAGAACTGGTCCAAACTGTGTAAAGACTGCGGCGTCATCGACGGCAAGAGCATCACCCTCACAGACGTGGACATAGTCTTCTCCAAAGTCAAGTGAGTCATCATTTGCACCACTTTTAGACATTTAGGACCAGTCTTGGGAAAAGTTACTTTTAAAAGTAATGCATTACAGTGTTGCAATATTACAAAACAATATTGCATTACTTCCTAAAAGTAACTAATTGCATTACTTAAATATACATAACATTTTACATTCATGCATTTAGGAGACACTTTTATCCAGAGGCATTAATGCATTCCCTGGGAATCCAACCCATGACCCTGGCCTTGTCAGCCATGCTCTAGTGTTTGAGCTGCAATAATATTTATATCTCCCTTCTTGCATCACTCATTTTAAGGGTATTATTGCAATGCATTCTGGGATTGCATTGTCTGTGAAGCATGCATGCAATGCTGTCTTTGATTTTGTCCAATGCATTGTGCCTGAAATGCTCAGTTCTATCTAGGTAGGATGCGATTACACTGTCAACCAGTAAGATTTTCTTGGGCCACATGCAAATGTGGTTCTAATTTTACTTTTAAAAGTAATGCATTACAATATTGCTTTACTTCCTGAAAGTAACTAATTTCATAAAATATTACATACGGATTAAATATATATGTGCAATTACATTTTATATTCATGCATTTAGCAGACACTTTTATCCAGAGGCATTTATGCATTCAATACATTCAGTCCATGCATTCCCTGGGAATCAAACCCATGACCCTGGCGTTGTTTGCGCCATGCTCTACTGTTTGTGCTGCAATAATATTTATATCTCCCTTCTTGCATCACTCATTTTGAGGGTATTATTGCAGTGCATTCTGGGATTGCATTGTCTATGAAGCATGCATGCAATGCTGTCTTTGATTTTGTCCAATACATTGTGCCTGAAATGCTCAGTTCTATCTAGGTAGGATGCGATTACACTGTCAACCAGTAAGATTTTCTTGGGCCACATGCAAATGTGGTTCTAATTTTACTTTTAAAAGTAATGCATTACAATATTGCTTTACTTCCTGAAAGTAACTAATTTCATAAAATATTACATACGGATTAAATATATATGTGCAATTACATTTTATATTCATGCATTTAGCAGACACTTTTATCCAGAGGCATTTATGCATTCAATACATTCAGTCCATGCATTCCCTGGGAATCAAACCCATGACCCTGGCGTTGTTTGCGCCATGCTCTACTGTTTGTGCTGCAATAATATTTATATCTCCCTTCTTGCATCACTCATTTTGAGGGTATTATTGCAATGCATTCTGGGATTGCATTGTCTATGAAGCATGCATGCAATGCTTTCTTTGATTTTGTCCAATACATTGTGCCTGAAATGCTCAGTGCTGTCTAGGTAGGATGCGATTACACTGTCAACCAATAGGATTTTCTTTCAGACATTTGGCATGTGTGTTGCATACATGTAAACACAGATGTTGCATGCATGCAAAACGCAAAAACACTATGAGATCTGATTTGGGTCACATTCAAATGTGGTTTTAATTTTACTTTAAAAAGTAATGCATTACATTACATTGCATTACAATATGGTGTTACTTCCTAAAAGTAACTAATTGCATTAAATATATATGTGCAATTACATTTTATATTCATGCATTTAGCAGACACTTTTATCCAGAGGCATTTATGCATTCAATACATTCAGTCCATGCATTCCCTGGGAATCAAACCCATGACCCTGGCGTTGTTTGCGCCATGCTCTACTGTTTGTGCTGCAATAATATTTATATCTCCCTTCTTGCATCACTCATTTTGAGGGTATTATTGCAATGCATTCTGGGATTGCATTGTCTATGAAGCATGCATGCAATGCTGTCTTTGATTTTGTCCAATGCATTGTGCCTGAAATGCTCAGTTCTATCTAGGTAGGATGCGATTACACTGTCAACCAGTAAGATTTTCTTGGGCCACATGCAAATGTGGTTCTAATTTTACTTTTAAAAGTAATGCATTACAATATTGCTTTACTTCCTGAAAGTAACTAATTTCATAAAATATTACATACGGATTAAATATATATGTGCAATTACATTTTATATTCATGCATTTAGCAGACACTTTTATCCAGAGGCATTTATGCATTCAATACATTCAGTCCATGCATTCCCTGGGAATCAAACCCATGACCCTGGCGTTGTTTGCGCCATGCTCTACTGTTTGTGCTGCAATAATATTTATATCTCCCTTCTTGCATCACTCATTTTGAGGGTATTATTGCAATGCATTCTGGGATTGCATTGTCTATGAAGCATGCATGCAATGCTTTCTTTGATTTTGTCCAATACATTGTGCCTGAAATGCTCAGTGCTGTCTAGGTAGGATGCGATTACACTGTCAACCAATAGGATTTTCTTTCAGACATTTGGCATGTGTGTTGCATACATGTAAACACAGATGTTGCATGCATGCAAAACGCAAAAACACTATGAGATCTGATTTGGGTCGCGTTCAAATGTGGTTTTAATTTTACTTTAAAAAGTAATGCATTACATTATATTGCATTACAATATGGTGTTACTTCCTAAAAGTAACTAATTGCATTAAATATATATGTGCAATTACATTTTACATTCATGCATTTAGCTGACACTGTTATCCAGAAGCATTAATGCATTCAATACAATCAGCTGCATTCCCTGGGAATCTAACCTGTGACCCTGGCGTTGTTAGCGCCATGCTCTGTTGTTTGAGTTGCAATTAATATTTCCATCTCCCTTCTTGCATCACTTATTTTAAGTGTATTGCAATGCATCCTATGATTGCATTGTCTATGAAACATGCATGCAATGCTGTCTCTGATTTTGTCCAATAATTGGTGCCTGAAATGCTCAGTGCTGTCTAGGTAGGATGCGATTACACTTGTCAACCAATAGGATTTTCTTTTAGACATCTGGCATGTATGTCGCATACACATAAACACAGATGTTGCATGCGTGTAAACTGCAAAAACACTATGAGGTCTGATTTAGGCCGTGTGGTTTTAAATCACATCTGGTCATCTGACCCACTTCTACTCACTTGCATCCAGTTCTCCTCTTAATGTGTCACTGTTTCACAACAGGTTCAGATAAGGTTAGCAAATCATACAGGGAAAATGCAAGTGAGTGACAGATTAACATGCATGTATTTAGTCATCTCTCACATGTGCAGGTCAAATTATATTATAAATCATGCAGCAAATGAGAGACGAAATTGCATTTCTCAGCTGATCTGTGCATTATGCAGATGGGATAAAACTCCTGTTTTTTAGTGCAATCAGTGCAATAGACTTTGCAGTGTAGGAGTGTAGCTGTGATATTTTCTGTGACAGTAACACAATTGCCTCAGCAATTGCATGCAGTATTTTTTGCATATGCGTTCTATAAAAAACATAATTTTTGTTACTTAAAAAAGCATTAAAATAAATTAAAAAATATTTAAATAATTATTTAGTTTAATTTAGTAATTAATATTATTGCATATAATATTTGAACATTTTTAAAAAATTAAAATGACAATATACATGACAAAATTACTAAAACTTTAACTAAAATGAAATTGAAAATGGAATATATATATATATATATATATATATATAAAACACTATATACTATAATAGTAAATCAGTGAGAGAGAGTAACATGACACTGTGCGATGAAGAGGAGTCGTGTTGTGTTGATGTTTTTCTGGTTCTTCCCCCACAGCCACAGGCCATGATGGCTCATGCTGAATAACCCTGATGACTGCAGGACAGAAAGAGTCATCGTTGCTTCAGCAGGGCCAGACTTTAATAACGTGCCCTTAATATAGAGCAGCGTGTGCCCTGATCTCATCTTTAAACATTTGAGTAGCAGAATGAATTTATCCAAATGTAGTATTTATGCATAAAAGATATTCTCTGCCTTTTAGAGATTCACTTCACCCCGGCTGAGCCAGAATAAAGATTATTCTGCTAGACGGCGTCAGAACAACGTGGCCAAAAAGAAAAAATGAGAGGCAGAAAGAACGAATGCGTGCAATATGTGGCATGCATTAACATTTAAAGAAAAGGTGCAAGTGCAATCAAAAAGGAAGTCGGTGCAAACCTGTATGCTGTTGTAAGAGTACAGTTATGATATTTGCACGATGCTTTTTTGTCCTTTTTGATGCTTTACAGGAAAAGAAAAGCAAGCAAACAAAATGTAAGTTATTTCAGCAAAATGTTTTGATGCTTTTCAGATGTTTTTTGCCCTATTTGAACTTGACTGCCTGAGCCAAACAGAGTGTGTATTCAGCATGTGTGCGGACGCTCAGGCCAAAGATCAAGATTGCAGTTGTACAGCATCCAAACTAAAGGCGTGTTTCCCTTAATCAGTTCGGCCCGCCACAGATTAAAACCCGTCCGATTGATGTTAATGATGCTTTATAAATGTGCCACGGCACATTTAAAGCAATGCAAACATTACAGTACTCCCCCATTCGGCACGTAATACCACATTACAGACAAATATACACAAACTAGGGTTTCTGTGGGTCTAAAAATGTCTTAATTCTCCCTGGCACAAATTAAGGCCTTAAAAAGGTCTTAGATCAGAGAGCAAAGTCGTGGCATTAAATGTTGCATGCACTGAAAAAAAAAGATTCTTCCTCAGTATATTTGTTTTACAATACAAATATTTAAACATCTTTAAAGCAAGATACATTTACTTGAGGGGTGAAATTTTATGCTTAAGTTTATTCTTAAGGTTTTATGCTTAAAACAAAAATAAATATTTGTCAATATGAATTGAAAATTACTTTTTCTGTTTTAATTCAAGCTAGCAACTTGATAGTCATGGTATCAGTGTGCTAAAACATGCTATCAATGCGTGAAATCACGTTAACAATATGCTAATCATGCTAGCAACATGCTAATAACATGCTGATCATGGTAGAAACCTGCTAGAAACCTGCTGATCATGCTAATATCATGCTACTAACAGGCTAACTACGTTAATCATGCTTGACCGAGCGTTTGACATGCTAGTAACAACATGTAACATGTTTAATAACAACATGCTAGCAACATGCTATTAACATGCTAGTCATGTTAGCAACATGCTAGCTGCTTGCTACTCATGCTAGCAACATGCTAATCATACTAGCAGCATGCTAATATCTTGTTAGTAATGGTGGAAACATACTATCAACATGATAATCATTTTAACAACATGCTAGCGACATGCTAATCATGCTAGAAACATGCTAGCAACATGTTAATCATGCTTGAAACATGCCACGACATGCTAGCAACATACAAATCATACTAGCCACACGTTAGTAACATGCAAATCATGTTAACAACATGCTAATCATGGTATAAACATGCTATAAACATGTTAACAACATACTAATCATGTTAACAACATGCTAGCAACATGTTAATCCTACTAGCCACACAATAGTAACATGCAAATCATGTTAATAACATGCTAGCAACCTGCTAGTAACTGGTTAATCACGTTAAAAAGCCTAGAAACATGGTAGTCATGTTAAAAAATGTTAACAAATGTTAACAACATGCTAATCGTGCTATAAACATGCTAGAAGCACATTAACAACATGCTAATCATGTTAACAACATGCTAGCAACATGCTAATCATACTAGCCACTCATTAGTAACATGCAAATCATGTTAGTAACATGCTAGCAACATGCTAGTAACTTGCTAATCATGTTAAAAAAGGCTAGAAACATGGTAATCATGTTAAAAAATGTTAACAACATACTAATCATGTTAACAACATGCTAGCAACATGTGAATCCTACTAGCCACACAATAGTAACATGCAAATCATGTTAGTAGCATGCTAGCAAACATGCCAGTAACTTGTTAATCATGCTATAAACATGCTAACAACATGCTAGCAACATGATAATCATACTAGCCTCATATTAGTAACAAACAAATGTTAATAACATCCTAGCAACATGCTAATCATGCTAATAACATTCTATCTATTGATCTGACACTGTAGTGCCTTCAAAACATTTAAGCTTTAAGCTTTAAAACTACTTTTAACTTCAATCTATTTCGGCCTGAAAATCGTCAAACTTTTAAAATCTTTTAAAACTTTTAAAACTTTTTCAAACTTTCTGTCCAGGCTTTCTCAAGCCAACTTCAGAGTTTGTCTTGACAAACTTCTTTACCTAGTTTAACCTACAGTAGTATGTGCAAGTAGTCCATTTAATGTCAAATCACTTTACACAATAAGCTATTTTCACAAAATTTGTCAGTTTCTATGACTGTTTGGATGCAGTAAAACAGATGTGGCAGAAATCATCTGGGTTATGTTTGCATTTTCACTGTCACTAGTCATAATTCAAGCTTTAAAATCAGGATTCGGCATAAAATAATATCATGCAAAAACGGGCTGAGAATTGGTTCAGATTCAGACAGGAATCATCTTTGTAGCAATTTTTATATTGACCAAGCAATAATACAAAACTTCTTCACTGCACAACTGCTTGTAAAAAGCAAAAATGCTACAAAATGCATCATATTTTGTGAAAAAGCGTGAGCAGATACTATTTTTGGAATCGGCACCTCAAAATGACTAAGAAACAAGTATTGGTTTCCATTCAGCAAAATATGATGCAGAGCAGTTGTGATTTATACGCGTTCACATGTTAATAAATGCATATGCAGGGTAATATTGCGGTTTATGACTAGCATTCTGCAAATCCTCATAGCTGAGAAGACAGCAGCGAGAGAGAGAACAGCCCTGAGTTTCTCACTGACATTAGGCAGCCGGGAACAGTCGCAGCGCTGAAGGATCGCACAAACAAAACTGCTCAGCAAAGAAGTCGAATTAATTATAAAGCCAAAGAGGCGTGTTTACCCAAGCTTGTTGCTATGACAGCAGGGCTTTACGGGCTTTTGTTTAGGTTCTCGATCACCACGGTAAAGGCTTGTTGTGTTTGTGTTACTATGTGCCTTTTTAAGTGTTGCTTTACGAGCTGAATGGGTTCATAATGCAAATCCTGCTTTAGGACCAGATAAATCAGCCATTCTCAACTAGTTCTACTTCGGGATGCTGACAGAAACAAAACTGTTTATTGTACTAACGTAAACAAAATACCGTGCAGTTTGATTGGACGCTCGGCCCTCGACGGTACTAACTGCAGATTTGGAAAGTGTTTCCTTTATTTTAGAGTTGATTAGAAGTGCATTTCTGAACTGAAAGACTCGTGTGTGATGCCGGGCCTCTCAGAGCTGACATGTTTGAGTGATCACACACGGCTGTTACACCGCATCTGCTCTTAGTTCATGCAACACTTTCAGACCTTTATGCAAGCACTTACTGTGCAATCTTAAAGGAATAGTTCACCGAAAAATGAAAATTATCTGTTAATTTACTCGGCCTTAGGCCATTCAAAATGTAGGTGACTTTATTTTTTCTTCTGTAGAACAGTGAAGAAGACTTTTAAGATGAAATCATGGTCCTTGGTGATTCATAAAATGCAAGTCAATATGTACCGGCATTTTGAGAGTCAAAAAAATCACAAAATTAATACCCGTGGCTCCTGATGATATATTGAGGTCTTATGAAACAAAACAATCAGTCTGTGCAAGAAACTGAACAGTATTTGCAACCAATGTTAGGGAAAGTTACTTTTAAAAGTAATGCATTACAATTTACTCCCTGAAAAAGTAACTAATTACGTTACTTAGTTACTTTTTATGGAAAGTAATGTGTTGCGTTACTTTTGCGTTACTTTTTAAATCTGGGCAGGGCTTGCTTCTATGTTTTTAATATAAAACAATTCTAATGTAAAAGCCGTTTTACATCAAAAGTGAAAAGAATTCACCACAGGCTGAAAGAAAAATACATTTATGCAGGAGATCACTCTTCAGCTATAAAAAAAAATGAAACAAATGTTAGTTTATCTAAAGTAATTTTTGCTTATTAGTGTGGTTGAATTGCATCATGGAAGGTCAGCAGCAAAGACACTGGTTAGTAAGATGGGATTAAATACATAAAGGATATTTGTTTTATTTAACATATTTAATTATTGCAGGGTTGCGTCATATTCTGAGTTTGCATTTTAATGTTTTTATTCATTTTGAGGAATACTGAATCTGTTTTTTGTGAGTGAGATAAATTAAATGAATTTCAAATTTTCAAATAAGTAACTGCCGTTACTTATTTGAAAAAGTAATGGAGATGTTTACTTAGAAATTCAAAAGCAATGTGTTACTTTACTAGTTACTTGAAAAAAGTAATATTATTACGTAACTCGTGTTACTTGTAATGCATTAACCCCAACATTGTTCGCAACATTATTACCTGTAATCCAGAGCCTCAGGCAAATACAATTCTTTTTGGAATGAACTGGTTCAGTTCACTAGTTTCTTTAAATAATCACACAATGATGTCATATATGCTGTTATATTACTAAAGCACCCAATAATGATGTGAAATGTGGATGTTTTACACAGTGTTTGGAAAAGTTATTTTTTAAAAGTAATGCATTACAATATTGTGTTACAATATTGAATTACATAAGTTACTTTTTATGGAAAGTAATGTTACATTACTTTTGCGTTACTTTTTAAATCTTGGCAGGACTTGCTTCTGTTTTTAATATAAAAGCCTCAGGTTGAAGGAAAAGTAAATTCACATCTGTACAGTAGAATGCAGAAGAAGAAAGTTCAACACTCTTTAGCAATAAAAAAAAAAGAACAAATGTTAGTTTATCTTGAGTACTTTTTGCTTGTCAACAGCAAAAATGTTAGTTAAAAAATGGGATTAAATACATAAAGGATATTTGTATTATTTAACATTTAATTGTTGCAGGTCTGTGTCATATTCTGAGTTGCATTTCACTGTTTTTATTCATTTTTGAGGAATACTGAATCTGTGTCTTTTTTTTGTGAGTGAGAAATATTAATGCATGTTCACATTTATTCTAGAACTAAAGTAACATCTTACTCCCGGTTTCGCTCAACATTTGGACAGGAGAGCTTTCAATTAATTGTTTAAAAAGGTACTCAGATATTTTCTTGTGAATTAAAAAGTAATTCGTTTACTAGTTACTTGAAAAAGTAACTAGTAACTGTTTCCTCAGTTCAGTGACTGTTGTAAGAACCGGAGTGCTGAATCAGTTCATTCATCATTGAATCAAATATGCTGCTATTTTAGCTCATGTCCAGTTGGAGTGACTGTCAGGCGTCTGAAAGTAAGTTTTGATTGAGCAAATTGTAGATCTGTGTTGCTTGAGTCGCAGTTGATTCAGATGATTCAGTCCGATTTGATGAACTGGTTCAACTAGTTCACTAAAAAGAATCAGTTCAAAAGAATGATTCGTTCATGAACTGGACATCACCCTTACGGAATGTTTGTTTGAGCCTGAGGCTCTGGATTACAGGTAATAATGTTGTAAATAATGTTCAGTTTCTTGCACAGGCCCATCGTTTCACTTCATAAGAATTGAATAAGTTCTAAGGAGCCACAGGTATTAATTTTGTGTTGCCTGATATTATTTTTTTAAATGTAAACATCTATGTTTCACATCATTATTGGGTGATTTAATATTATAATTGCGTATAGGTTGCATCATTGTGTGATTATGTAAATGAACTAGTGAATTGAACCAGTTCATTGAAACGAACTGTCCGAAAGAATCAGTTCATGGAAAAGAATCAGATTTCCCCATTTGTCTGAAGCTCTGGATTACAGGAAATAATGTTAACCCTAACCTTCAGTTTCTTGCACAGGCTAATCGTTTCACTTTATAAGACCTCAATATATCGTCAGGAGTCATGAGTGTAAATTTTGTGTTGCCTAATTGATTTAGTTGACTCTTAAAGCGCCAATAGCCATTGACTTGGATTATATGAATCTTCTTTACTGTTCTAGTGAAGAAATAGTCAGCTACATCTTGGCCTGAGGGTGAGTAAATTAACAGGAAATTTTCGTTTTTGGGTGAACTATCTCTTTAAATTCTATTTAAATATAATCATGTTGTTCAGACCCTGTTATTTCTCATGTGAAATGCGAAACATCCAATATTTTCATTTCAGTCACTCAAAGCTTTCTCATGTTTACAGAAGCTCTTTTAATCCAGTCTTGCATGTTTTTGCTCTGCCGTGTTTATATTTGATATAGTGATGAGTTTATCATCCGCCTGTCTTTGTTTTCTAGGAACAAATCAGCCCGCACTATTACATACAGCCAGTTCAAAGAAGCGATCGCGGAGCTCGCCAGGAAACGCTTCAAAGATAAGAGCAGCGAGGACGCCGCGCAAGAGGTTTACAAAATGATAGAAGGGAAATCGCCTATTATATCTGGAGTCACGGTAAAGACCACAGCAGACGTGTTGTTCTTTCTCTAAATGAATAAGCGGTGATAGTGTCCTGTTTTTTTTTCTCAAACCTTCCTAAGTTGATTTGAATAAAAGTGTTCATAAATGTAAATCTAAATGTAAACTGGAGTTCGTAAGATGATAAATCGGATCAAAGAATCCTGAAAAATAAAATCTATCAGTTTCTGCAACATTGATAATAATCATAAATGTTTCTTGCGCAGCCAATCAGCATATTAGAATGATTTCTGAAGAATCATGTGACACTGAAGACGAGTAATGATGCTGAAAATTCAGCTTTGATCACAGAAATAAATTACATTTTAACAGATATTCACATAGAAAACAGCTATTTTAAATTGTAATAATATTTCACAATTTTAGTGATTTTACTGTAATTTTGATCAAATAAATGCAGCTTTAGTGAGCAGAAGAGACTTCTTTCAAATACAGTCTCTTTCTGGACTCACAGAGAGCAGTGGCTTCCCCGACCGTGTCCCGTTTGACCGACACCACCAAGTTCACCGGGTCGCACAAGGAGCGTTTCGACGAGACGGGCCGCGGCAAGGGCAAGGCAGGGCGTGTGGAATTGGTGGACACGTCCGGATACGTCTCCGGATACAAGCACGCAGGCTCATATGAGAAGAAAGTTTCAAAACCTCCACAAAAACCCATGTGAGATTCTCCATCAGCGACAGAAGACAAACCCGACTCTCTAAAGCACAAACGGATTTCCCATTTTCCATTGAGGGTACGTCTTTTTCTGTGAATAACATTGAGTTCATGTTCCTCTTCCTATAAGTGTTTTATTTCTATTAACTGGAACGCTGTTTACATCCAAACGCTGACGTCACCAGCTGGTACGTTCCTAACAAACACGATGATGCCAAGAGACAGACAAGTGACTGAGTATTGCACGCTCTACTAGTGAAGGTTTTTGCTGATTATCTGTTGTGAACATTGACATAAACATTTGGCATTTTGTGGCTTCTGTAATGATGCAGTAGAATCAGGCCTGAAATAGATTTTACATGCAAATGCTTAAGTAATGCAGTGCATTAAAACAACACACAAAATCAGATTGCACATTTATATTTTAATGCATTTAGCAGATGCTTTTATCCAAAGCAACTTGCATTGCATTTCAAGACTAAATTTGATCAGTTCATGCATCCCCTGGGAATCAAACCCATGACTTTGGCATTTGACAAACATTGTGCTTGTAGAGTCTGTTTCAGGCCTAAGATAAAATATATTTAAATGTATTTGTCTTAGTATAAATTATGCATAATATCAAGGAATAGTTCACCCAAAAATGGAAATTTTCTGTTAATGTGCTCACTCTCAGGCCATCCGTAATGTAGATGAGTTTCTTTCTTTATCAGACTTGGAGAAATGTCATTCCATCACTTGCTCACCAATGGATGTGAATGGGCGCCGTCAGAATGAGAGTCCAAACAGCTGATAAAAACATCACAATAATCCACAAGAAGTAATCCACAACACTCCAGTCCATCAGTTAACATCTTAAAAAGACAAAAGCTGAAACAAATCCATTATTAAGACATTTTAAACTAAAATACAAGTCCATGATCCATAATAGCACTTCCTCCACTGAAAAAAAAAGTCCATATCCTGTTGTCTTTCATATCAAAATCCAGCCACGTTTGTTTTATGCTATCTTAGACTGTTTTGACTTATAAACAGTGCTTGATCTGTGCAGATTTCTCTCCTGATTGAGTTTTCACTGAAAGAAGCGTTATATTTTGGATTATGGACTCTTAGTTTAGTTAAAAATTGTCTTAATGACGGATTTGTTTCAGCTTTTGTCTTCTCAAGATGTTAACTGATGGACTGGAGTGGTGTGGATAATTATTGATGTTTTTATCAGTTGTTTGAACTCTCATTGTGACGGCACCCATTCACATCCATTGGTGAGCAAGTGATGCAATGCTACATTTCTCCAAATCTGATAAAGAAACAAACTCATTCTAATCTTGGATGGCCTGAGATTGACTACATTTGCAGCAAATTCTCATTTTTAGGATGAATTTATGGCTTTACAAACTGACTTGATAATCATTTGCTTCTGCTTCCCCATCTCATCTACCTAAACCAAAATTTTAAACGCTAAAAAATCTACTGATTTTGTTTGCATTTCATATATCTTATAATAATTGAATGCAAAAGTCCAACTATCATAAGTTGTTGTTTGATGCATAAAGAATTGACTGCTGGTGCTCAAGATTGTATATCTAGTAGTTTGGTCGATGTCTTTTGAATTGATGGCATAACTATGTATTTCTAATGATATAATGGCATATAATGAAACACTGCCTGTGTGTTAATTGTGGAATGATTAACTATTATGTACAAGGAAACACCATCAGCAAAAGTTCAGGATTTTCTTGTCAGCACAAACAATATCCGACCCAACGCATAATGCGTTATCATACCTCAGTACACACTGAATAATATCAAACCAGCAGAAATATAGCTAAAAGATTTCCTTACAAAACTCCTCTGTGCATCTGATCTTAAAGCTCTGACAAAAACAAATAGTTGGCAGACGTTTTTAATGATTTTAACACATATAAACAGGCCCACACAGAGTCTGCAGCGCTGAATTATGTCTGATTATCTTCCTCCTGCTCTAAGCTTTATTATTAGCATATTTACCATATTAAAATCCATTACGCGGCATTGAAAATGCAATTACGTCTGCAGATTCTGTCTGGGCCTGTTTATCAGCAGATCAAACTGCGAGTGAAAATATTAAAAGATATTTTGTATTCTGCTGTGGTTTTAGTTTGAAAAGCACTGTTGTTGTATTTAACATGTCATAATTGAGGCACTTTGCTGGGTTTTTTTTTTAAAGTACGTGCAGTGTTTCTGCCTGCAGAACAATGTTTACAAGAGAAGTGACATGCTGTAACTAACGCTGGCATGGCATACGTCTAAATGAATACATTCCCTTTACCATGACTAGTGTTCGGATTTATTTATAAACGCACTGCCATCTGAACACACTGGACAAGATCCAACCTTCAGGGTTCCCACACTTCTCAGCAATCAATTTCAGTGACTTTCCGTGAGATTTCTAGTCGCCTGTGAACAGCGCATGTGGATTTTTAAAAAAGAATCATTCTGATTCACTAATGAATCATTCAGACTGATTCGTGAATTACTGATTCACTCAAAAGAACTAACTTAGACCACTTTATGGCTTGCAAACAAGTTCTGCTCAATGCAAATGCACTGTTTAGCTAATGTAATATTTTAAAGCATAGTAGTAAAATCTATATTCATTATATACACTTTTAAGAATTTAAGAACTTTTTAAAGCTACATTGTGTTAGAAACTGATTTGTGAATCACTAATTCACTGAAAAGAATTGGCTCAAAATGATTCACTCATAAATCAGCTGTACTTTTTTACATTTTTTAAAAAAACTGACTTTTTCAGCATTTTAAACTCCCTAATATTTTAACTGATGGTGGGAACCCTGAACTTTGCAAGAGATTAAATTGTCCATGTCTATGGAGCAAAGAAGGGAGGAGTGAGAGTGTACAGACATATTCTTCTACAGAACATCTATTTTCAGATAAGAAAAGTGGCTACGGATCATAAATGTCAAGCTCTCCTGCAGAAAGTGACTCGTATTTATGATTAACAAACCACAAATGAGTGTATATATATATGTTGTCGTATTTAATATGTTTCGTGTGCTTAATGCCAAATACTGTTAACCATCTGTTTTGAGGAACAATACCGTCTTATTTTTTAAATAATGTTTTTTAATGTTCTTCAGTATCCTGATATGCATGTCATATGGTGATGGTAAAACGATTTTAACGTGTCAGTGTTTTGTAGCATCGTATTGAATAAAAAACGAACTGCCTGGTTCTGGTTTATTTCCAATGCACGTGAAGACTCGAATGATTGTGTTCCACAATAGTGGAGACTGGGGCTAGCTGTCACATGGAAATTTTCTGTATTTGAGACTTTCTCCTGGTTTTTAGACCAAGGAAAATTTAAGCACCAAACTGAATCAGTTAAACAATTGCGTTGCAAAAAGATCACTGTTTTGAAGCGCTCCAGCATTGTGAATTATTTGTTTTAGATCAGGACTTCAAATCACATATTGATTTAGATCGGAACATCACACATCGCGAATCATTTGATTTAGATAGGAATGGGTTTGTGAATCATTTTGCGAACTGAATGATTCAAATCAAGTGATTCGCAATCCACATTCTGGGTTCTGATCTAAAATTATGGTTCCTGAATCATTTGATTTAGATCGGAACTTCGGAGCGTGGTTCATGAATCTTTTGTTTTAGATCGGAACTTTGGAGTTCAGATCGCAAATCATTTGAATTAAATCAGAACTTCAGAGCGAGTTTGCGAAAGTTTAGTTTTAGAATGGAACTTCGGAGCGGGTTTATGAGTTTTTTTAATTTTAATCGGAAATTCGGAGCAGCTTTGGGAATCTTTTGTTTTAGATCGGAACTTTGGAGTACGGATCGCGAATCATTTGATTTTGATCAAAACTTCGGAGCAAGGGTTACAGATCTTTTGTTTTAAATTGGAACTTTGGAGTTCAGATCACAAATCATTTGAATTAAATCGGAACTTCGGAGCAAGCTTCCGAATGTTTAGTTTTAGAATGTAACTTCGGAGCGGGTTTATGAGTTTTTTTTTATTTTAATCGGAAATTCGGAGCAGGTTTGGGAATCTTTTGTTTTAGATCAGAACTTTGGAGCGGGTTTGCAAATGTTTTGTTTAGATCGGAACTTTGGAGTGCGGATCGCGAATCATTTGATTTTGATCAAAACTTCGGAGCATGGTTCACAGATCTTTTGTTTTAAATTGGAACTTTGGAGTTCAGATCACAAATCATTTGAATTAAATCGGACCTTCGGAGCGAGTTCGAATGTTTAGTTTTAGAACAACTTCGGAGCGGGTTTGTGAATTTTTTTTTATTTAAATCGGAAATTCGGAGCTGGTTTGGGAATCTTTTGTTTTAGATCAGAACTTTGGAGCGGGTTTGCAAATGTTTTGCATTAGATCGGAACTTTGGAATGCAGATCGCGAATCATTTGATTTAGATCGGGACTTCGGCGCGGGTTTGCAAATCTTTTGTTTTAGATCGGAATTTCGAGCAGGTTTGTGAATGTTTTGTTTATATCGGAACTTCAGAGCAGGTTTGGGAATGTTTTGTTTTAGATCGGAACATTGGAGCGGGTTTGAGAATGTTTTGTTTTAGAATGGAACTTCGGAGCAGGTTTGTGAATTTTTTTATGTAAATCGGAACTTCTGAGCGGATTTGGGAATCTTTTGTTTTAGATCGGAACTTTGGAATGCGGATCGCGAATCATTTGATTTAGATCGGAACTTCGGCGTGGGTTTGCGAATGTTTTGTTTTAGATGGGAACTTCAGAATGTGGATTGCAAATTATTTGATTTAGATCTGGTATGATGATGTTTTTGCAAATCTTTTTTTTCTTAAACAGCAGGAAACATCAAACTATTAAGGCAGTATAGTTATAAAAACAAACAAAAAAAGTATCTATTTCTTTTTTTTAGAATTAGAAGTAGTGCATTTTTTCAGTATCTGTACCCAACCAAGATGTGAATATAATTGATTCTCAGATGTAGAATAAACACAACAAATGCTGCTTTACACACAGAGTTTATATAAAACAAAAGACTTTTACATACAAGGCATGACTGTATAAACCATCTTTTAAAAGGCAGATTTATAAAAAATTAAAATGATATCTATTGGAGGAATGTTCTTTTGCAGCAATCAGCTCATTAAAGCTGCTTCCAGCTGCTGCAGCAAACGCTCATTTCTGGCAATCAAAGACCTGCAAAAAAAAACAAAATCAACAGAAAAGTTGGAGGGTTTTATAGCTGTGTAGCATTTGGACCATTCTGACACCTACTTATAGCTTTCAAGCTGCTCATTCGCTTCATTTCCTTCCCGAATTGTGTGTCTTTTCACGTTCATCTCCTCAGGGACCGTCTGTTGTCCTAAAAATCCACCGGCACAAACATTAACAACCCTGTTTTATTTCAACAACTCTCATTCTGAGAAACACTGACCTCTGTCCTGCATGTTCGGCATCTTCTTCAGCCGAGACGACAGCAGCTTGTTTTCTGCTTTGATCAGCTGTTTCTGTAAAGACACGTTCTCCTCCAACACATTCTTCAGCTGCTCATTAAGTGCTTCCTGTATTAAAGACAACAGAAGACGTCACTGGCAACGCATTTAACTTCTCTGTGTGACGTATGAAAGATAAAATATGAAAGCTCTTGTCGTTATTTACTTCCAAATGGAAAAAAAAGGTCAAAAGGACAAAAACACCAAGAAGTCTGTGTATGCTCAAAAGGCAGGATTTGCAAAACAGTACTTGTGCAAAATTCAGATCCTTCCATACATGCATCCTCACCTCGTTTCATCCCCAAAATAGCCATATATGAGCTAATGATGCCTAGTTTTACTATGCATTACCTCACTATAATTTCTATATGCATGTTCCCAAGCACAGGATACTACAGTGTTTAACTGTACAAGATCAGGGTTCATACAGATATCGCAAAATTAATTTCCAAGACTTTCAAAAACTGTTTAAGCACTACTTTTTTGATTTTCAAAGACTTCAATCAGAGATCTCATTTATGTATTTTATTCCAAATTCTAAAAAAGAGAAGTAGATAAAAATATACTAATAAAAATGGCAAAAATAAAGTGAAGCAAATTTACTATTACTACTAAAGTATACTACACTTTTACTATAGTAAAACCACTGTTCATTTTCTTAAGGGATTTGTAATTGTGTATACTTTTTTTCTTCTTTCTTTGTGGTTTGATGTTTTCTACTGTTTAAAAAAAAATCTGAAAAAAAAAAACAGATTCGCGAAATCGCTCCAAAATTCTGATATGAATCAAATGATTCGCGATCCGCGCTACGAAGATCCGATCTAAAGCAAAAGATTCGCGAACCCGCTCCGCAGTTCTGATCTAAATCAAATGATTCGCGATCCACGCTCTGAAGTTCCGATCTGGATAATGATTCTCGAACCATCATTTCAGATCAGTACTCGTGGATCACGAATCATTTAGATCGGAACTTTGCGGATCGCGAATCGTTTGATTTAGATCGGGACTTCAAACGTGTATCACGAATCATTTGATTTGAATCATTCAATTCGTTAAGTGATTCATTAACCTGTTCTGATCCAAATCAAATGATTCGCGATACGCGATTTGAAGTCCCGATCTGAAACAAATGATTCGCGATACCCGATCCGTTTGGAGCGATTTGAAACAGTGAATCATTTTGCGACGCAAAGCTCCGTTCACCCATCACTTTGTGCCTTTTAAATCCATGTTGAAATTGAAAATGAATGGCTCCTTTAATTTGATCTGGTTTTTGCTAGTGAATCGAGTTTGAATCAATCGGAGCGAAAATAACTCAATTGATTCGGTTCATCTGTTCCTCTTTTCGCATCTTCAGACATGTTTACACGACACTGTCAGTATTTCTACTTACTTAGCTTGATTGTTTTCTGACATTAACTAACATAAGCGAGAAAGGTATTATGTTTTTTTTAATTGCGTGAAAAGATATGTGCTTATTGACAAATTAAACACTTATTTCATAGATACATTGTCTTTCAACAATTCAAGCACTTTTCAAGTACCTCTTCAGGAATATTGCTATTTTTAAGGATTTTCCAGGTCTTATATTTCAGAAAGTCAAGTTCAAGTACTTTAAGCACCTTGTACGAACCCTGACAAGATGCAATGAAACTATGAGACTGTAACTGTAAATGCTGTTCATCCCATTACATTACTTACTAACATCATTCTGTTTTCATCTTTAAAATAAAAATATCCAAGTTTAGCATTTATAAATCCTTGTATGCATTGAAAAATTACATTTAAAAGTAATGCATTACAATATTGCATTACTCCATAAAAGGTAACTAATTGCATTATTTACTTATGTACTATTTATGAAAAGTAATGCATTGCGTTTCTTTTGCGCACTACTCCCACTTTCTCTCAACATGGGGACCGGAGAGATGTCAATGAATAAAATGGGAAAACAAAGTAATGTGATCATGTAACTCATGTTTACCACTGCTTTCTTCTGAAAAACTGGAATATGGCACACAAATCATACTGTATGTTGTTCACTGGGCTTTTCTTAATGAGCTAATAATGAACTGCTTCACAAGACAAAAGACTCATTTGATCGAAATGATCTTACGATAGACTCTTGCGCCTGCCGAAGATGGAGTTTCAGATCTACGGTCTCAGACCGATGTTGTTTTTCCTGCAATTCAGTCCGTTTTTTCAAGGCTTTGAGTGTCTCTTTCAGAGTTTGGATCTCTTGTTCTCCTCCCATGACATCCTGCTCCATCATGCTGAGAATCTGAACCATCTTCACTAGAATGAAAGCACTGGATTAGCAAGACTAGTTAACTAGTTATGGATTGCTCTGTTATGGAGAGAATCACTTACTGAGGAACGTCCTGTTTTGTTGATTCTCCTTCTTCTCAGACCAGAGCTCCTCCATCATGCTGAGGAGCAGCTCCATGGGCTTCCTGTAGGCACCCTGACTCAGATCAGTGAAAAAGCATGCATTTAGATAAATAAGTTGATTTTTAAAGCTCTGTTTGTGTTTGAGTTGCAGCTTACAAACCTTCTGTGGTTTGCATTTTCTCTCAGACGCCGATGAGCTTCTGTCTGAGGTTCCTGTGATCTGGTAAGTTAATCTGGGAGGATGCAATACTGGGTTTTCTCTGTCTTGAGGTTGGTTTCGCCATTTAAGGGCCGTGCAATCATCCTCTGCAACAACAACAACAAAAATGCATTATTTCTTTTTGCATTTACATGCATTTAGAAGATGCTGACAAAAGCAATTTATCACAGAGCCAACAATAGTCATAATAAGCAATGGCATGTTTATTAGACATCTATTTTAAGATTAGTCCTGAAATACCGCGTGAATCAGACTGCATTTCTGCAGGATGTGGTGTGAAGACGCTTTCTCCTCGAACTGTAAAGTGAGTCAGACTTCTGACTGAATGACGGCTCTCCACGATGGGGCTCACAAACGTTACTCTCTGAAAACCAGCCTCTAATGGTGTAAATCAGGAAAATAAAATTACCAATACTGAGTAGATGTAAGGCTGAAGAAGGTAAAACAGCAACAAAATGAGAGAAATGTCACCCCTTGTGGACAGAAGTGGAATAAGAAAAATATTCACCTTTTTTATAATCTGAGCTTTTGGGAACACACTCCTGCATGACAAACAACTAAAAATATTAATTGTGTTCAAATACGTTTAGTTAATTTTATATACACTACCAGTCAAAAATTTTTAAAGCGTAAGATACACACACACACACACACACACACACATTCATTGCAGCATTTATATATGATGAATGAATTTATATAATAAATGCACCTTATTTTGTTTTGGTGAACTTTCGCACTCAGGACCATTGATTAAATGTATAATATCAGATTCGGAAGGATTTTCTAAATACAAAAAGAAAAACAATTACAAACATAGATAACAGTTCATAAACACTAAAATATATTTGTCATGTACTATTAAATGTGGTACAGAAGTGTTATGCATTTATTTGTATGGTTGGATGATATTTTAAATATTAGCCATGTATTTGCAATATATACTGTATGTGTTTCAGGCAAAGAGAGTGTGATGATCATGCAATGTGTTTTACTCTGTAATAGACAAGGGCTGCGTTCATTCTCAATGCGGACAGAGAGAGTTTCAGGTCTCTTGCTATTCAAGGTCTTTCTAGAAACATCATTAAGTGCAGCTTCCTCATTCCCATCTAGAAGCGAGAGCGTCTTCATCATCTTCTGCAGTGCTTTTATTCTGAGCTCACTACTTCTGCAAAACAGTCACAACAATCAATGACCTCTGAAAACCACAAACTGTATGATTTCAACTTATAAGCAGGGTTCATTTAGTATTATTCATTTATTTTTAGTAATATTTTTAGTATTCAATAATATTAAAATGAATTTATAATGTTAAGTTTCCATTTTAATTTGAGTAAAATTCCATTTTAATTAATGTTGATTTTTATTTATTTTCTTAATCAATCACATTTATTTATATAGTACTTTTTTTAAACAAATCAGTGAAGTTCAAAGTGCTTTACATGCAAAAAGAAGCAACTGACACTAAAATTAGAATAACAACAAAAAAAACATGAATAATTATAAAAATAACATCTAAAAAGTTAAAAACATAAAATATACAATCAATAGTAGTAAAAACAAAAGCATACAAGACATTGCAAAAAAAGCCAGACTTTTCTGCATGTCTGCAGATTTTTTTTTTTTTTAGATATTTCTATATAGCTTTATTTTATTTCCATTTTACCTACTTATTTATTTGGTGACATTAATTTTTTTTTTTGTTTACATTTTAAATCTAATATTTCAGGTTTATTTCAATTAACAAAACCGATTTTTGATAGTTTTAGCAAATAATACCAACAGTGCTTATAAGCTCATTACCTGCACGTTGTGTCTTGTATTAAGGCATCTTTCTTATGATTAGTGTCTAGATTTGCTTCTGATGAGAAATGCATGAGAGCCACCTTTCTTTCTCTATCTCGCACTGGACAGTCATCTACAATAAAGCATCAAAACATTGATTTGTTAGATCGGAGCGTCACAGCAACAGAGAAAGAGAGAGAAGGCAGATGAGGTACCAAGCTTTCTAAGTTTGGTCATTGCATGGACCAGGTACAGACGATAGTGTGGGTGTTTCTTGACCACAGGATTGAGCCGTAAGTCCAGTTCCTTCAAATTCTGCAGCTTGTGGAGGGAAAAGACGTCCTGCAGAGATGCCAGTCTGTTGTAGTACAGATTCAGTCTCTCCAGCATTTCCAAATGCTCAATTCCCTACAAAGACAAAGACAGACAGATACACAACAGTATAAATGTACAGTCAATAAATAAATAAAAAATAATAACTATATATATATATATATATATATATATATGTATGTATATATATATATATATACACACATATATATACATAATACATTTCAGTATACAATATACAAGTAAATCATATAATGATCCTATGACAAAAATAAATAAATAATTGATTCTGTAAGCTGTATTAATATTTATTTTTCACCTGAACTGTGACCAGTGCATTATGCGAAAGATCCAGTGATTTCAGACGCACAAAGTTTTTTAGGGATGTTCCTAAACGACAGATTTTCCCTTCATATGTTCCTGGAAGAGTCAACGATCGGACATCCGCTGCGATAAATGACTACAAATATTAGTTAATCAAATATTGACTATATAAAA
This sequence comes from Labeo catla, assembly GCA_012976165.1. Taxonomy (NCBI): domain Eukaryota; kingdom Metazoa; phylum Chordata; class Actinopteri; order Cypriniformes; family Cyprinidae; genus Labeo; species Labeo catla. Next base: position 477,559 of record VONZ01000398.1, on the reverse strand, counting down.
TATATAAGTATATAATATATTTTACCTAAACAACTGTGCTGTAGGTTGAGTTTTTCTCTGATCCACTGCTCTGTTATGGTCAAACCGTCTACCGCCATTGTTTTGAAGCTTGAATTCAAACTGCGCATGAGCAGAACTAGGATAATGAATTATGAATATTAAATACGTAATGTGACGCAGGAGCTTCTGATTCGCTGAAAACCAGACGTTGGCGAGTCAGTTGGTGAATTAGCCAATCAAACTTTGGTAACGGCTTAACTTATGAATATTAATTACGTAAGCGTGTTTAATGTTTGTCTGGGGAAGGTTACCGAGCAACAGCGACAGTACTGGTGTATTTATGATTAAACTGTCGACACAGTTGAAGAGGAAGCTGTCAAACTACACCAAAAATATTAAATGAAACATAAAAGGACAGTTTGAAGTTCAGTAAACAGGTAAAGCGCTAAAATGAGAAAGTATGTAAAGAAGTGTTTGCGGAATATCACCATCTGGTGGCAAATCAACGCCACCTCAGGTCACAGATTCAGTGTTTTTTTTTCCTCAAAACAAATCATATGTGACCCTGGACCACAAAACTAGTCATAACGGTCAAATTTTTGAAATTGAGATGTATACATAATTTGAAAACTGAATAAATCAGCTTTCTATTGATGTATGGTTTGTAAAGATAGGACAATATTTGGCTAAGATACAATTTGAAAATCTTGAATCTGAATCTGTTTTTAGCAATGCATATTGCTAATCCAAAAATTAAGTTTTGATATATTTACAGTAGGAAGTTCACAAAATATATTAATGAGACATGATTGTCGAAAATCGATCATTTTGACCCATAATTTTGACCCATTTTTGGCTATTGCTACAAATATACCCTTGCTGCTTAAGGTTTTGTGGTCCAGGGTCACATATAAAGACTGTGGTCATGATTTGCTGCTCAAAAAACATTTATGATGTTGAGTATCAGCTGAGTAGATTTTTTCTGGTTTGTTTGATGAATAGAAAGTTCAGAAGAACAGCATTTATCTGAAATAAAAATCTTTTTTTTAACATTATAAATGTCTTTATCATCACTTCTGATCATTTTAAAGCGTCCTTGCATAATAATAGCATTAATTTCTAATAACTTTTGAATGGTATAGTGTATAATGTTACAAAAGCTTTTTACTTAATTCTGATCTTTAGATCTTTCTATTCATCAAAGAATCATGAAAAAAAGTATTTGATTGTTTTCAACATTGATAATAATCGGAAATGTTTCTTGAGCAGCAAATCAGCATATTAGAATGATTTCTGAAGGATGGTGTGACACTGAAGACTGGAATAATGATGCTGAAAATTCAGCTTTGATCACAGAAGTAAATTGAATTTCACGATATATTCAAATAGAAAGCAGTTATTTTAAATAGTAAAAATATTTCACAATATTACTGCTTTTGCTGTAGTTTGGATCAAATAAATACAGGCTTGGTGAGCAGAAGAGCTTTCTTTACAAAAATATTAAAAATCTTACTGTCTAAAAACTTGGATTTGTAATAACAAACATGTAATTTTATTCTCAAAACAGTGTGAAATTTCAAAGAATAGCAAACATTTGACACCCGAGATTTTTTTTTTAATGTCATACTGATTTTTTTCAACAAGGGGCGCTTACAGGCTCAAAGAACCGAATCCTCATTGAGTCGCGTTTAATTCTCAGGACGTTTTATATATTGTTGAAGATGTTTATACTTTGATAAGTATAATCAGTAAAATGTATTAATTATACGTTTTTTTTATCTGACATAAAAATAAAAATTCACCTCAGCGATTTCAATAAATTTATTTAGTAAAAATAACTACCTGTTATCACAAAAGACTCTGATTGGGCCGACCCGGCCTGCGACGAGAAAAGTAACAAGCAACACGTGACATCCCGATAATTTAATAAAGACTTTGAGAAGGAATTAAAATGTAAGAATCTAATAATAATTGAATATACTGTATTATATTGAATATATTGTATCATAATTTTTATTTAAAATTTACTTTTGAATTTTAAAACGTTTTCATTATCGCGGCTTCGATGTGCAAAGTAGAATTTTCATAGAGCCTTTAAATTAAGCCCCGCCCACTTTTACATCCTCTCTTACCATTCCTCGCGTTTCTAATGCAGAATCAGCAGTGAGCAGCAGCAGCATCATCAACACCATCATCACACCGAGCGCAGGTGCATTGGTCCTCAGCTCTCCTCTCCTCTCTGCTGGATAGGATGAGACGATGGCTCGCAGGAGAGATGAAGATGATGATGATGACGGACAGAAGCTGATAGAGGAGGATGAAGATGATGCGCGTTCCATCATGGACAGTGAGGATGAGGACGATCTGTCCCTGGATGAGATTTTACATCTATACAAGCAGCCCATCAACGAGGAGCAGGCGTGGGCTGTGTGTTACCAGTGCTGTCGATCTTTTCTGGAGGATTCGGACGGGTCCGGCGGCTCTGCTGGTACCGGAGGAGCGGGACACGTGAGGATTTATAAAGACGGATCGGTGCGGTTTCATTCCGGAGACAGATCAGGTGACAAATCACCACCTTCCGCATCCATTACACACATCGGCATGTGCATTTCTATACATAATAGATTTTAACTCTCGTGGATTTGGGTGCAAATGTTTTGAAACAGCTTATATATATTTGCATTTTTCATTTAGTGTTCTGCATCATTAAAAATGCACAATATTGAACGCATCATCTTTGCATGTAAAATGCTAAGTAATTGTGTCATGCTCCTTTTGAATTGTACATGTTTGACAGAACTGGTCTATTATGTAACGCATGTGGTGGTGAAATGGCCTTTATCAGCAGGCCAGTACAATCAGTGCACTAAATTGAATACTGAGCGTGCACGAGTCTAAAATAAACACAAGGCAGCATGAAATGAAGCATAAAAGCCATGAAAGTGCTCACAGTCACCGTTGTTTACAGTTATAGATGCTCTCTGATGCACAGAGAAATAAATGCACATGCTGATAAACACAATATAGCTCAGGATCAGGGCCTGTGCTGTACAAAAATGTAATATTCATAATGCTTTTGTGTGTACAATGCTATTTCACTACAGGTTTAAATGAATTATGTCTGCCATTTTCGCTCTGTGTGTGACTTTATTGACGTTATGTATTAAATTTACCCAGTAGCTCATGATATTAGGGTATGATAGTGAACTAAAACCATGAAAAACATTTTTACTTCAAATAAAATAAACATTACCTGAAATAAAATAACATTAAAAACGTATTGAAAGCTTATTAGGGTTTTTTATTTCAGCTAGTTGGCAATCAGTGTTATTTTAGTATCATTAAGATACTATTAGTTTTCATTAATGTTTTATTAATATTAATATAAATTAATATTTAATTTTTGTTTTTTATTTTTCATTTAGTTATTTATTTTTATTTCAGCTTTAGTAATTTTATTGCATCAAGTTAGACTACATGAAAAATTTTGCTTTGTCAGCAAGATTAAATAAAATAATTTAGAGTAAAGTAGTCGTTTTCAAAGAAGCTTTTTCAGTTAAACTTTATTTTATTACAAGTAAACAATAGTGTTTTTTATGGTTTTATTTAACTATGATAACCCTGTTGCTCAGGCATCATTTCTTATTTTCATTTTAGTTGAAACTAAAATGGTTGAAATAAATGTACTAAAAATAATTAAACCTCAAATAAAAATAAAAAAAAACAGTAAAAATATGAAATATTTTTACTATTTCAAATAACTATGTCTTCTATTTAAATATATTATAAAATGTAATTTATTTCTGTGATCAAAGCTAAATTTTCAGCATCATTACTCCAGTCTTTAAAGTCACATGATCCTTCAGAAATCATTCTAATATGCTGCTTTGCTCCTCAAGAAACAATTATTATTATTATTATCAATATTTATTATTTAATAGTTATTAAAACATTTGAGTTTTTCAAGATTCGTTGATGATTAGAAAGATGCTAAGATCACATAATTCAGTATAAGAGTCGGCATGATTTTGTTTATTTATTATTTTTTTTAAATTTTTAAATTAATAATTAATAAAGAAATACATCATTTTATTTAGCAAGAATGCTTTAAATTGATCCAAAGTGATGGTGAAGACATTTATAATGTTACAAAAAAATTATATTTTAGATAAATGTTGTTATTCTGAACTTTCTATTCATCAAAGAAACCTGAAAAAATTCTACTCAGCTGTTTTCAACAAAATAATAATAATAATAATAATAATAATAATAATAAATGTATTTTGAGGAGCAAATCAGAATATTCTAATGATTTCTGAAGGATCATGTGACTGGAGTAATGATGCTAAAAATTCACAGGAATAAATAACATTTTTAAATATATTTAAATTGAAAACAGTTATTTTAAATAGTAAAAATATTTCAGAATTGTGCTATTTTTGCTGTAGTTTGGATCCAATAAATGCAGGATTGGCGAGCAGAAGAGACTTCTTTAAAAAAACTAAAATCTTACTGTTCAAAAACTTTTGACTGGTAGTGTACATATTTAAAATGTAATAAAAACGACAAAAATGCACATCAGATTACTAGAATGTGAACTAAAATAAAAATATAAAAATAAAAGCCAATTCAAAATATTAACACAAACTATTATATCTCTCTGTCTAGTGGTAATGATACCAAAAATAACACTGGTGTCAAACTGGTGCTTGGCACATGTGTTGAAATGAGAACAAGGTTAAAATCTTTGTAGTTCAAGCCCAATTAAAAAGCCTTGCGATATCCCTAATGCTTTAATCGTTTCAAATGTTGAAGTGCTGCTGATAATAATGAAATGTGCTCATTGTGCAGCTTATCCACAGTTTAAAAGATTGAGATATTTGTTACAGATGGATTGATCTGATGCCTTTCCAGAGGATGATTTTATTGTTCAGAGGTTTCATTGCTCAGGAGACTAAATGGAGTTTGCAGCTGTGTGTCATCAGATGTTTTGCTTAGGGGAATGAGTCAATAGCTGTCGTACAGTATAAAACATATGAGAAATGCTTGAGTTAGTATTTAGATTTATGACTTTTCGTTGCAGACTTTGCAGATCTCTGAGAGGTGCTCACTTTGGCTTTTATTAAATGCTTCTGTCATTACTGTCTCGCATGAGACATGCTGTCAAGATCGATATGTCTTGCAGCTTCCAGCAAGAGTTGTTGCTTTGTCAAAAGCGCCGGTGGTGAACATGTTCCTCATTTGCTGTCCACTGCAGAATAACAGCAGAGAGATCTGTTTCTTTGCTGACTTTTCCTTGTCCTGCTGCAAAATATAGTCTGCGATTAAATGGATTTCTGAAATGTCATGTGTTTTTGCATATTCATTCAAAACAGCAATGTGCTCACCCTCAGGCCATCCAAGACGTGGATGAGTTTCTTTCTTTATCAGATTTGGAGACATGTAGCATTACATCACTTGCTCACCAATGGATGTGAATGGGTGCCGTCAGAATGAGAGTCCAAACAGCTGATAAAAACATCACAATAATAATCCACACCACTCCAGTCTATCAGTTAACATCTTGAGAAGACAAAAGCTGAAACAAATCCATCATTAAGACATTTTTAGCTAAAATACAAGTCCGTAATCCATAATAACGCTTCCTTCAGTGAAAAAGTGGTCTGGTTTGAATCAGGAGAGAAATCTGCACAGATCAAGCACTGTTTACAATCCAAAACAGTCGAAAACAGCTCTAAACAAACATGTGGCTGGATTTTAATGTGAGAGACAACAGGAATGGACTTTTTCACTGAAGGAAGTTTTATTATAGATTATGGACTATTATTTTAGAAGTTAAAAACATCTTAAAGATGAGTTTGTTTCCTACAAACACACAGCGTTTGTCTTCTCAAGATGTTAACTGATTGACTGGAGTGGTGTGGTTTACTTGTGGATTATTGTGATGTTTTTATCAGCTGTTTGGACTCTCATTCTGACGGCACCCATTCACATCCATTGGTGAGCGAGTGATGGAATGCTGCATTTCTCAGAATCTGATAAAGAAACAAACTCACTTACATCTTGGATGGCCTGAGGGTGAGTACACCAACAGCAAATTTTAATTTGTGGGTGAACTATTTCTTATATAGTCACTAGATGCATAAAGATTATCTGCGTCCCGTTTGCAGCCGTCAGTGTATTTTATGTAAGAACGAACAGCGCTGCGGATTGTCCAGTCAGTTACATAAGGGACATGTAGTGAGCGCTGTAAGCTGTTGTCTGAGTTCTTATTCATCCATCCCTGATTGTCATCTCTGTGTTCTCCCACAGGTGCGCGTAATCCCAGCCGATCCTCCACACAGGTGAGTGATGTACAGTAACGCCGTGGCTCATTCCTCATGACAGCATGAGCATCTGTGAATGAGCAGAAACATGTTTGTTAGTTCAGTCTTGACATTTATCTGTAACATGTGAAAACTCCTTTTCAAGTGTTTACAGCTGTTGCTAGGTGGTTGCTATGGTGTTGTGGATGGTTGCCAGGGCATTGCTACACAGTTGTTACTTAATTTTATTATTTTTTTTGTTTTTAATTTTAGTTTTGGTTCAGTTTTAGATTTTATTTATTTCCACTTAATGTAATTTTAGTGCTTCAGCTTATGTTTGTACAAAGGTTTTTCATTCTAATATTTATTTTAATTCAGCTTTATTTCTATTAACACATTTTATTCGTTTTTTTAAATATAGCTTTATATGGTTCTTTAATTTTATTTAAATTTTTAGTGTTTTTTTTAGTACTTTTTATTTAGTGCTTGAACTTAAATTAATTGAAAATCCTATTCATGGTAATATTTACAGCTTTAATTTAGTTAATTAATTTTTATTAGTTTTCCTTTTTAATTGTTGCTGTTTTGGTTTGGACTTTATTTCAATTTTTAAATTATTTATTTCCAGTTAGTAATTTTAGTGTTTTAACTTAGAAATTTAGAAATGTGGCCTAAGTGAGTTTATGTTTTTTACTGCAATATTTATACATATATATATATATATATATATAGCTTTATTTCTATTAACACATTTTATTTGTTTTTTTAAATATAGCTTTATATATATATATATATATATATATTTGGACTTTTATTTCAATTTTAAAATTATTTATTTCCAGTTAGTAATTTTAGTGTTTTAACTTAGAAATTTAGAAATGTGGCCTAAGTGAGTTTGTTTTTTAGTGCAATATATATATATATATATATATATAGTTTTATTTCTATTAACACATTTTATTTGTTTTTTTAAATATAGCTTTATATATATATATTTGGACTTTATTTGAATTTTAAAATTATTTATTTCCAGTTAGTAATTTTAGTGTTTTAACTTAGAAATTTAGAAATGTGGCCTAAGTGAGTTTATGTTTTTTACTGCAATATATATATATATATATATATATGTGTGTGTGTGTGTGTGTGTGTTGTTTGTTTTTTTATGTTTTTATGTTTTGTCATTTATTTTTATTTTAATGTTAGTTTGAGATTTTATTTTTTTCCAGTTAGACTTAAAAACTAGAAATGTTGCCTAATTAACTTTACATTTAATATTTATTTACATTCTAATATTTATATTTTATTTTATATCAGCTTCATTTCAATTAACAAATATTAGTTTTTTTTAAAACAATATAGCTTTATATATCTAATTATTTCATTTTTTTGTGCTTTTTTAGTGATTTTATTTAGTGCTTGAACTTAAATGAAAGGAAAATTCTAAAAGTTTCCCAAATTTTTTACATCATAATATTTACAGCTTTATTTCAGTTAATAATTTTTAGGCATAATTATTTTTATGCTTTTTCAGTTTCATTTATTTTTTTCTTTATTTCAGTTTTAGTTTTAATTCAGTTTTAAAATTTATTTATTTCCAGTTAGTAATTTTAACTTAGAAAATTAGAAATGTTGCCTAAGTGAGTTTATGTTTTTCATTGCAATATATATACACATTTTATTAGGGTTTTTTTATATTGCTTTTTAGGTTTAATTTATTTTTAGTTAGTTTTAATATTTATTTATTTCCAGTTAGACTTAAATTACATAAAAACTAGAAATGTTGCCTAATCAACTTTACGTTTTTCATCTAATATTTATATTTTATTTTATATCAGCTTTATTTCAATTAACAGATGTTTTTAATAGTTTCATAATGAATAAGCAGCTCTATTACCACATTGTCTCCTGCAGTTTAGAGACGTTTGCAGCTCATCCGTGTTCTTCTAAATTCAGATGTGAGCTTTCAGCACCAGGTCATGTTTTCTTCTCTCTCTGGACTCTCGGCTGGCTTGTCTCTCCACAAGTTCATTAATTTGATGTGAGCAGCTGGTGACATTTTAAAGGCCAATTAGAGACATATAGACCTGAGAGATCACTGTTTGCATCCCAAGCATCTTTGACCTTTCAGGTTTATGATGTGTTTGACTAGAGCAGACTGCGTGACGGACTCCCACTTGACTATTTTTTTAATATGCATGTAATTTATCAGTCGCTGTGAGCCAGTGTTTGTGCTGGTCATGATGTATAATTTTTTTCATCAAATAAATGTGGCAGTGCACATTTTTGGATAACTCAGAGAATCAATTAATTTACTAAAAAAAGGTGCTCAATCTCAGCTGCATTTATTTGATCAAAAATACAGCAAAAACAGTAAAATTCTGAAATATTATTACAATTTAAAAGAACTGTTTTCTATGTGAATATCTGTTAAAATGTAGTTTATTTCTGTGATCAAAGCTGAATTTTCAGCATCATTACTCCAGTCTTCACAGTCACATGATCCTTCAGAAATCATTCTAATATGCTGAATTTCTGCTGAATTATATATTTTTTTGTAAATGCATGTATGTATGCATTGTTGGCTCAGTGCCCTTATATATTGTGAATAATTGTCACTCTAATGTGGTTTTATTAGTAACCCTCCCAGACAGAAGCAGTGACAGGTCTATCAGTGCATGCTGGTGTATAAGGACACAAACACACAGAAACCCGTCTTACAAAATGTGTATATGAGACACTAGCCAAATCCTTGTTAAGCAGCTTTCCAGAAGCGATGAGTTCCTGCTGCTCTGACAGACAAGAAGTGTTCAGAGTTTGGTACACTGCGTTTAATAGCAAACTAAACTAGACATCCACAAGCAGAACAGTGTGTTCTGCTGTGTTTTCTGTGCCTGGTTGCTTTTTATTTCAGTCAGACAATCTCTTTCGGGTTTTAGTAGTCCAGAATAATCTGCAGACTGGACTGGGTTGTTTGACATCCCATGAACTAGATGCAGTTGGATGTTTTGCACAAAGACCAAATCACAGATTCAGTTTTTGGTTAATATCATTTGTTTAGACAGAAGTTCAGGTGCTTTTCATTAACTCAGCCTTGATTATTTTCTTTATGAGATTCTGAGGGTTAATGATCAGTTTCTAAACTGAAGCTGTTATTACCCAGTGATTGTATTTGTGGGTGTAATAGGCTGCTGGACATCACAGTGAATGAGTCTGTTGTCCACTGCACTGCAGGCTCCTGCTTTCTGGATGGAATTCATCTTAAGAATCTGTTGGGGTCTGATTAACATCACAAAGAGTATTAACAAAGCACTCACTATGATTGGATAAACCACTGGTTGGAAGATGCATATGAGTTTGAACACAGGGCATCTAAGGGCAAAAGATTTTATTATTAACCATGAAAAGATAGACTCAGACCCTGAATAAAATAAGTTACGTCTTTATTATATTATAAATCAGTGTAAAGATTTCAAATAAATGCTGTTCTTTTGAACTTTCCACTAAAATTTAAGTCTTAATTGATATTCGGAAATGTTTACTGAGGAGCAAATCAGCATATTAGAATGATTTCTAAAGGATCATGTGACACTGAAGACTGGAGTAATGATGCTGAAAATTCAGCTTTGATCGCAAAAATAAATTACATTTTAACACATATTCAGATAGAAAACAGCTATTTTAAATTGAAATAATATTTCAGATTTTTACAGTATTCTTGATCAAATAAATGCCGTCTTGATGAGCAGAAGAGACAAAAAAAATCTTGCTGATCCCAAACTTTTTAATAGTAATGTGGGTGCTGTTGTGACTTTTAAATGCTTTTATGGCATATTATGAAATAAACAATAAGTCAGAAGGGTATGCAAATGATTAGCCTAACAATTATAACTAACAGTCATTTAGTAATGCGACTGAAAGAATCTGATCTCTATATTTTGTTATCTTAGTGGCTCTCGACTGGTCCATCACAGCCCGAAAAATGGGTCACGGGACTGCTCTGATTATCTGCTTGTATAAGCGAGAAGAAAAGATCTTTTTGATGATGTCAAAGGTTGTGTGTCCAGTCAAACTTGATAGTATTTGACTTTAGTTTGACTGTAATATGATGTGAACATCCTAAGCAGGGTTCCTACTGGGTGCTTTGAATTTGACTTTTTGAAATTTAAGACCTTGAAAATAGCAATAATCCTGAAGAGGCACTTAAAAGTGCTTAAATTATTAAAAGACAATTTATCTATGAAATTATTATTTTTTTCAATAAGCACATATCTATTTAAGGAAAATTAAGGCTTCTCCCATTTGCCCTTTTTACATTGACTATCACTCTATATAGACTAATACAATCAGATACAACAATATTTATTACAATATATACCAGTATAAATTGGACATTCTTTTATATGGTATGAGATGACTGGATGATTTCAACTGATTTCCTATTGAACTGTCAGCAACTGAACTGCAGTGCTCAAACTATTTCAAATATAGTGAATTAAGCTACAAATTCCATTACAATGCACATTGTTTAAATCTAACATGTATTCTGAGCTGCAGCTCGTCATATTAATGGAGTGTTTCACTAGTTAGCAGTAAACTGGTTACCTCACGTTCGTAGATTTGTGTTGGATGTTATCTTTAAAATGGAAATATGGATATTTTATTTGTAAACATCATTCTTTTTTCGCTTATTTCAGTTAATGTTATAAAAATGGCGAGCTAAGCCAGTAGTAGCACTGACAGACGCAAAAAGAGAAACAGATGAACCGAATCAACTGAGTCAGTCATTTACGCTGGAACGGCTCCCTTTGATTCAAACTCATGACTTCGATAATTCAGTTCAAGCGATTCATTATCAAAAAGCAGAGCAAAAGCCATTCATTTTCTAATTTCGCTTGTAAAGATTTCAAAAAGCACGTAGGCCTGCCCCATAGTGTGAAACAGAGCTTATCGAAACTCCGAATCACATTGCGCCTCAAAATGATTCACTGTTTTGAAATGCTCGTATCGCGAATCATTTGATTTAAATCGGAACTTCATTTGATTCATTTGATTCAGATCTTGATTTCGGAGCGCTTATCGCGAATCATCCGGACTTCGAATCCCGAATCATTTGCGGGGTGGGTTCGGGAATCATTTCGCGAAATAAGTGATTCCACGATCCATGCTTCGAGTCCTGATCTGAACTGATAGTTCGCGAATCATTATTTAGATCGGACTTCGGAGCGGGTTCGTGAATCTTTTGGTTCAGATCGGAAGTTCAAAGCGCAGATCGCGAATCATTTGATTGTGATTGGGGCTTCGGTGCGGGTTCGCGATTCATTTGATTTACATCCGGACTTCGAATCCCGAATCATTTGCGGAGTGGGTTCACGAATCATTTCGCGAATTAGCCTTTTTCACAAAAATCGGAAGTGACGTCAGCGCAGGGTAAAGTCAGTTCCGCTACAGGTCTGTGCCTATTATATTAATATGCTCTTGTCTCAAATAATGCCTTTTACCTTTTCTTTTTTGTCTGCTTTCCAAGTTGTTATATAATCAACAAAGAAACAACATTTTACTTGTTTGTAATTTATATGGGCACTCAGACCGGTACTCGTCAATATAATATATGCGCAACATAGCGCCAGCTATAGTTTCTGTTCTCCATCTCCGGTATATTTAAGCGTATTTTCTCAATTTACTCAGTCATTTCCCTCGAATCACTACATCATGGTAAATTATGACAGCGTTTATATCCAAATGCACATTTCCCCAAGAATAAATGAAACAATTCTGAGTCCGGATGATGCATAAACTCAATACAACAACGTAATCCAGATCCAAAAGGAATAAAGCCATTAATCGGAGTCATGTCTTATTTAGTATTATATTATTTTATTATGTATATCCCTGGGCACATTATGCAACGTACATTTACACCCTGAAGTTAATAATGCAAAGGAGAGCAAGTAGAAAATACAATATTACTTTCATAATAATAATAATAACAATATTAATCGCGAAAAAAAATGATGTGAAGAGTCATAATGCACAGCCAGCACCAAATAGACAGTACGGCAAAACTTAAAACTGTACTGTATTATAAGTGCTAACATTCATAATTAAATAAACATAGTATTTGTGATGACCAGACGCGGACACAAAGTTTATGAATAAATGTTTGCTATTTTTAGAGTAAAACACCGGTATATATCATAGTATCATAGTATCTATTTTGTAAAAATAGACTTTGATTCCCGAACTTACTCTTGTTCAGTACGGCCGCTGCTGTCACCGGAAAAACGTTTACCCTGCAAGCGCCAATCCGGAAGCCAGAAACACGGAAGTGTGAAAAAGGCTAATTAAGTGATTCCACGATCCATGCTTCGAGTCCTGATCTGAACTGATAGTTCGCGAATCATTATTTAGATCGTACTTCGGAGCGGGTTCGTGAATCTTTTGGTTCAGATCGGAAGTTCAAAGCGCAGATCGCGAATCATTTAATTGTGATTGGGGCTTCGGTGCGGGTTCGCGAATCATGTGATTCAAATCACGACTTCTGATCTGGTTTGTGAATCATATGAATCAATTCGAGACATCGGAGCGGGTTCGCCAATCATTTGATTTAGATCGGAACTTCGCGTATCGTGATTCATTTGATTCAGAACGGGACTTCGATCGGAGCGGGGTCGCGAATCATTTGATTCAGAGGTTGGAGTGGGTTGTGGAGTGGGCAAATCTTTTTTTCTGATTTCTTTTTTTTTTCTTAAACACTAGAAAACATTAAACCATTAAGGCAGTACAGTTATAAAAACAAAACAAAGAAAAATAAAGAAAGAAAGCACACAAATACAAATCATTTAAGAAAATTTACTGTGATTTTATAGTAAAAGTGTATTAACCATGTTTTTTTCTTTGTTTGTTTTTGAATAACCACAGTTTTACTACAAATACATGGTTAAACTTGAGTTAGTGTAGCAAAACCATGGTTAATTAGTGATCACCATGGTTTAACTATAGTAACCAAGCCAAAACAAAAAAAGTAATATAGGATGAATATAGAGTATCTATATTTGCTTTTCTAGGCACTGAAAATTCTAGGGCTTTGTTAATGTTCCCAATATTTAGAGTTGACATCATTGCATCATTGCACTTTGCATGTGCTTAGCTTTATTTTTAACGTTTTGTTATATTAGTATATTTTTATTTATCTATTCATTGTTTTTAGAATTTGAAAGATAAGACATTGTTTGATAAGTGAGATAAGTCTTTGAAAATCAAAAAAAAAATCATTTTACAACCCTGCCTAAAAAAACCTTGAACAAAACTACACATGGTAAAAGAACATACAACCCCAGATTGTTTTGAACACAGGTTACAGGTTTGGTTCTGAAGTAAAGTCACAATGTTTAAGTGTGATAGAAGAAACCAAACGCATTTATGGTTTCGCTGACGCCTTACAGCCGTTTACGGTTGTTTTAACAGGGCTTACACAATGTAAGCAGACTAGTTTCACGATATCAGGTCACAGAGAGAGTTTCACCGCATCAGTTCAGCCTCAGGATTGACTGAAAGTAAAACCTGAAACCTGCTTTTGTTGGAGGCATTAAGGTTTTTGTAACACGATGTTATGTATTTTATGTACTTGTGTTAAACGAGAAGAAAAAAGTTGTAGTCTGGCATATCTGTTTCTTCTGTGTCGATTCAGAATGGATCTCAAATGTCTTCAGTATTAAGTGACTTCTCAAGGAGTCAAAATCATTGAAGGTGAAAATTAAAATTTTTGGGTAAACTATCCCTTTAATTTCTCATGCAAGTAAATCTAATATGTAAATTGGAGTACATTCAGGTATGTTTATTTAAAAGCAAGATGAACATACTGATTAATAAAGTGTTTTTTTGCCAGTTAATGCATCTTTGGCTTGTATTTGTGTGCAGGTGATTGAATCTCTGGGCATCATGATCTATAAGGCTCTGGATTACGGGCTGAAGGAGAACGAGGAGCGAGAGCTGAGTCCGCCGCTCGAGCAGCTCATCGACCTCATGACCAACGTGGCCGACGCAGAGAGCGACTCCTGCGCCGATGAAGGCTACGCGGCCACTGAGGAAGAGGAGGATGACCCTGAGGGTGATCCCGCCCACCCCTGCCGTATCCGCGGCTACCGTGACATCATCAAGGTATCATAAGCTACTATTTTTTTTATAGAATGTGACTGTAGACATTACAAAACAGTGATGTCACATGACTGGCTGCAATTAACAACTACTTTGATAATCAGTTAATCTAACCATTTTTTTCTTTAAATAATTTATTAATTAGATATTCAGAGCTCTCCTTGTGGAAACTGAATGCGCAAAATAAGTTGATTTAATATTAGCATGTTAGAATGATTTCTGAAGGATCATGTAACACTGAAGACGAGTAATGATGCTGAAAATGCAGCTTTGATTACAGAAATAAATTATATTTTACAGTATATTCACATAGAAAACAGCTATTTTAAATTAAAATAATATTTCACAGTATTACTGTTTTTACTGTATTTTTAATCAAATAAATGCATCCTTGGTGCACAGAAGAGACGTCTTTCAAAAGCATTAAAAAAATCGTAATTGTTCAAAACTTTTGTACGTTTATGTGTGCAAAAATTGTTTAAAATATTAATGTTACGATATAAAATGATCACAGTCATATTTCAAAAATCACAGTCGTAACAGCAAAACTTTTTAAATAAACAAAAGTGTCATAAAAGATGTCAGTTGATTAATTTAACCCTTTAACTGTCACTCCCATTTTTGAACACAGACATAAAAATGCACTATTCAGACTTACATTTTTATAATTCATGAATGAAAACATTTTGTAATCTGATTTTAATGTACATTTTCCATGGTACTGCAATGTATGGTTTTAAAATGCCTTTCAAAGGATGAACTTTGAGATTTTAAGTTATATAATTTCTTAAGAGTTATATTGCGCGATATGGAAAAAGGCAACAAAGAAAGTTGCACTCTTGACATATATTAATCTATTACTTTTCCTACATAAATTGTAACACAAAAATATAGTAAAATATTTATTTAGGAGTCTTAGACCTTTCCAACGATGTGTAGTTTGGCATGATTAGATTAGGATTTATTTGTAATATGGTGAAGTAAACTTAGGCGTCCCACAGAAGGGGCGGTGACAGTTAGGGTTAAAAGGGTTAAAACCTTAATTAATTAATTTTTAACAAGAAATGTTGTTTGTTGCATTTGATTGATGTTGTTACATGTATTTAAGCGGTTTTGGATAATAAAAATGCACACATTATGCCAAAAGATGTGTAAAAATGTTTCATTAGTGTACATATATATATGTACACTACTAGTCAAAAGTTTTTGAACAGTAAGATTTGTAATGTTTTTTTTTTTTGTAATGTTATTTGATCCAAAGTACAGCAAAAGCAGTAAAATTTTGAAATATTTTTACTATTTAAAATAACTGCTTTCTATTTGAATATATTTTAAAATGTAATTTATTCCTGAGATTTCAAAGCTGAATTTTTAGCAACATTACTGTAGTAACATGATCCTTCAGAAATCATTCTAATATTCTGATTTGCTGCTCAAAAAACAATTATCATTATTATTATTATTATTATTATGTTGAAAACAGCTGAGTAGAATTTTTTCCAGTTTCTTTGATGAATAGAAAGTTCAGAAGAACATCATTTATCTGAAATGGAATTCTTTTGTAATATTATTAATGTCTTGATCAATTGAAAGCATCCTTGTTAAATAAAAGTATTCATTTCTATAATTCATAGAAGTCATAAGTCAATTCATATTCAGTAATATTCAGAAATATTATCAGTTTAACTGCACTGACACATCAGATGAGAATATATATTTTTTGCATATATATGCATGCATTTTATGTGTTTTCTTTACTTTAAAGTGCCTTTACTAATCACTGACTGACCTGACTAATGAAATTTGTTATATATCGATTAGTTGTTGCAGCTGTACTCATGATTTCAATAGGCTGTCATTTCTATTTTCCCGTGTTCATACATCCGGATGACGTTCAGTATATAACCAGAGCTCACTGCATGAGACACTGTATCCCATAATGCAGTGCACTCAAGCTCCCAGTGTGGGCTGAGCTATTTTTTTCTGGTACACGTGCATTCATTCACAGAATATTTTTTGCTCCGATCTGTTGATCACAGTGAGAGCATTTATGAGCGTGTGTTTACGTGCCTTGTTGATGTTTTTGTGGCACTAATGGGCTACAGACGGACGTTCTGCTGCCAGTATGAAGCCAAATGTGACTCACCACACCTTCTGTCCATTTATTTCATTTATGACACATTCATATGCTGCGCTACAGATCACTACAGCAGTGATCAATGGGTCTTCTCCTGACCTGTTTGAAACATTCATTGTGTATTCCCAGCACGGACATCTATATGATGAATAATTAAACGTGAACTTCATTTTAGTGTGAAACTGAATTAATTGCTCTTTTGCTTTACTGTCTGTAGCTGTGCACCCTTCACCTGCCCACGCCGGCAGACGCGCCCAGTCACTACCAGGCCGTGTGTCGAGCTCTGTACGCCGAGACCAAAGAGCTCCGCACCTTTCTGGAGAAGATTCGGAGCGCCAAAGAGGTGAGAGCAGACACACAGGTTACACTTCAGTACAAAATCAAGCTAAATGTGTTATTTTTATATTCCTGAGATTCATCCCATTCTCCTCCCAGGGGATTTACATTTACACGTCTTATTTTAGTCTTATTTATATACTGATATAGTTTGTATTGATGTTTTGAATTAGTTTTTATTTAATATTTTGATATTTTCAAATTTTTTTTGTTTTTGTTTTTATTGTAGGTTATTTTTAGTCATTTTATTTTTTTAGTACATTTTTTTTGTAAATGTTTTTTTTTTTTAAATATTAGTATATAGGTTAATTTTATCTTTATTTCAGTTTCAGTTTGTTTTGTTTAGTTCTAGTTTTTAATATATATTTTTTATTACTATTTAGGTTTAATTTAGTTTTTATTTCCAGTTAGTAATTTTAGTTTTTCATGTAATATTTGTTTCCATTTTAGTTAAGGTTTTAATAACTTTATTCTAATTTTTAGCCCAAGATCAAGCTAAATGTATTATTTTTATATTCCTGAGATTCATACCATTCTTCTCCCAGTAGATTCACATTAATACATGTTTAATGTGTTATTTTAGTATTATTTATTTACTGGTATTGTTTGTTTTGATATTTTGAATTAGCTTTTATTTTTATATTTAAAAAAAATAGTTTTTATTTTAGTTTATTTTTTAGTAATTAAATTTTTTTGTAAATGTATTTTTTTAAATATTATTTTAAATATTTCTATACAAGTTTATTTTATCTTCATTTCAGTTTTAGTTCAGTTGTAGTTTGTTTTGAAGTAGTTTTTATTATATTTTTTGTATTTTTTATTAATTTTGTTTTACATTTTTGTCATTTTAATTTTTGTTATTACAATTTAGGTTTTTTTTTTTTTAGTTTTTATTTCCAGTTAGCAACTTTAGTTTTTAATCTAATAATCTTTTCCATTTTAGCCAAAATCAAGCTAAATGTATTATTTTCATATTCCTGAGATTCATACCATTCTCCTCCCAGTAGATGTTTAATGTTATTTTTTCATTTATGTTATTATTTATATACTGTTATAGTTTGTATTGATAGTTTGAATTAGCTTTTATTTTTATATTTTCAAAAAAATATATTTTTTTATGTTGTTATTTTAGTTGAATTTAATTTAGTTTCATTTTTGTTTGAATTTTTTTTTTTAATATTACTATGTATATTTATTTTTATTACATTTTTAGCTTTAGTTCAGTTCTAGTTTGTTTTGAAGTAGCTTTTATTTTAATATTTTAATTTTAGATAAAGTTTTATTGAATGGATTTGTCATTTAGATTTTTTTTATTACTATTTATGTTTTATTTTTATTCAGTTTTAGTTTTTCATGTAATATTCTTTTAAATTTTAGTTAATTTTATTTTGTTTTGTTTTTGTCATTATTATTCAGAATTTTTATGTCTATATATTTTCATTTTTTTAGTTTTAACCTTTATTTTTAGTTATTAGATAGCTATTCGTTTTAGCTATTACTTCTAGTACTTCAGCTTAAACTAAACAGACAAGATAAACGTTAAAATAAGTTTAATTTTCAGTTAATGTGTATTTTATTATAACTAATGAAAATAAGTTTTTTTATGGTTTTAATTTTAATTAACCCTAAATATTTTTTTATTTTAGCTTTATTTCAGTTTACAAAAATATTTTACATTTGAAATTTTTTAAAAAATATTATTGATAACATCCCTGATTTGTGTTTTGACATTTTTGCTCCTGCTCTCATAACATGATTTGTAATCGAATTAATGAAATGATGTCATATATGGAGGAGGGTCACAGCTGGTTTTACTGCTGGTTTGACCTTAGACGTTATAGTGACATTTCCATGTTTCCTTTGATTGTGCCCTTTATTACGTGTCAGCCAAATAACATGGCTTATATAAAACTGTCCTAAGGAAACATAATACCCAGACCTTGGAGAGATGGAAATTTGTTTTATCTTATCTAATTTTTCTCCACTGATCTCATTTCACATAAAAAATGGTGTTCGCTTAGACGTCTTAAAGGCACAGCAGCAAAAACGGCCTGAGAGAGGATGGACAGTGAACATGAAAAACAAAATTACAGATGTCCTAATGGTGACAGCATTGTGTATGTGCTTTGGGCTAATAGTGTCAGCTCTGTGTTGGCATACAGTGACCAAAAATGTGTTCAGAGCGTCTCCACATTAAAATGTCTCATGCATTCACACAGAATCATCCTCTACTGTCTTTCAAAGGAAAATCTGTGTCTTCTGTGGCTCTACAGCACCTCTTTATGGTGTTTTAAGTGTAAGATGAGACGAGCCACCCCACCTTCACAAACCGTCCCCCTCTGTGCTCACTCCCGTGAGGGTTTACTGTTACCCTACTCTAAAGCCTTTTATTTCCAAACCAAATAATGACGCCACCGTTTGGGCTCAGCTGCAGGGGGAAATGACTTCAAATAAAATGACAAAACTGAACGTGTATGACAAGTGAATATGAGGAGGTTCTGTTGTTCTGTTCTTTGTTTTAAAGGTAAATTGCTGGAAAATCACACTTATTATAGCAAAAAAAAATATATTTTCTCTTATTTATCTAACCTGTTAATTCATTACTTTTTAAATTGATCAATAAAAACAAAATATGCATCTGCAAATGGCATTGATCATTAGTCAGGAAAATATTAATAAATATGAATATTTCTTTCTTTTAATTTTGATGTTTTTATTTCGGTTTTAGTTTTTATTTCCAGTTAGTAATTGCATTTTTTTTTATTTGTGTATTGTTTGTATACTATCATAGTTTATACTAATATTTTAACTTTCATTTTTTATTTCAGTTTAATTTTTAGTAATTTAAAGTAAGTTTGTCATGTTTTTATTGTTTTATTAGTTTTTTTATTACTTATTTTAATATTACTATTTAGTATTAATTTACTGATTTATTTAATTAATTTATAGTTTAAGGTAATTTTAGTTTTTAATATTATATATAATATTTATATCAGTTATTTCCAGTTTTTTTTTATATTTTGAATTCTATTTTATTTTTATATTGTCATATTTTCTAGGAAATTACATAAAATGACAACTAAACTTGTCTGTTCTGCTGTTCTAAAACAGTAAAACTGTGGAAAATCACTGTTAATATAGCAAAAAAAATATATTTTCCTTTATTTATCTCACCTGTAAATTCATTACTTTGTAAATTCATAAACAAAAAACAAATGTGCATCTGCAAATAGCATTAATCTCTAGTCAGGAAAATAAAATATTTCTTTCTTTTGATTTCAAGTTTTCAGTTTTAGTTTTTATTTAGTAACTGTATTTTTTTATTTTATAAGTTATTTTCGTATTGTCTATATACTATCAGTTTATATTAATATTTTGAGTTAATGTTTTCAGTTTTCATTTTTAATTTCAGTTTAATTTTTAGTAATTTTGTCATGTGTTTTATCATTTTACTCATTTTTTAATTACTTATTTTAATATTACTATTTAGGATTCATTTATTTTTAATTTTTTTTATTTCAGTCATTTTAGTTTTTAATATTATATATAATATTAATATAAGTTATTTTTTTCTTTTTTTAAAACAAAAAACAAATGTGCATGTGCTAAAGGCAATACTTGTCAGGAAAATGTCACAATGCAAACAAATCTTAAAACAGGCTTCATGTTGATTATGCAAAATGTAATTTTCTTATTTTATTCTTTTGGTTTTGGGGTGAAATAAGACCTGCATGTGTTCTTGACAGCTTTGGTGAGATTCATCTAATTATCGGGTGTAATAATAGACTCGCTCACATGCAGCAGCTGCAGTGACATACTGTACTGCCGCAACTATAGATTCTAGAGGTTTCTGCTCGACTCAGCTGCTCTCTGAAATGTTGTGTCTCGCTCCGATTGGACAGAATCTGCGTAAGATGGAGGGAGACACCGTTGACGAACCTGGCAGGGAGCTAAACGAGCTGCAGAATGCTGATTGGGTAAGTGACCTGCCATTCAAAGAACGGAGACGTTTGATTGGCTTTGTTTGTTTCTCATCCAATTTAGTTTAAAAGACAATTCATATTCAGAACTATTATCAGTTTGACTTCACTGACACATCAAATGAGGACAAAACTTAAACTGAGCTGGATAATGACACTATTGTCTTCTGTAGAGCTTCTTTACAGCTGAACTGAGTGTGTTTCATAATTCAACTTTGCAACTTTTGAATATCTGAAATGTTTCAGTTATAACATGCTAATCATGCTAGCAACATGTTAACAACATGCTAGTAACTTGCTAATCATGCTAGAAACATGCTAGTAACATGCTAATCATGTTAGAAACATGCTAACAACATGCTAGCAACATGCTAGTAGTATGCTAATCATGTTACAAACATGCTAACAACATGCTAGTAACTTAATCATCTAGAAACATGCTAGTAACATGCTAATCATGTTAGAAACATCTTGTAACATGTTAGCAACATCTAGTAACATCTAATCTTGATAGCAACATCTTTAGTAACATCTTAATCTTGATAAAAATCAACAATGTCTTGTGTAACGCAATCATGGTAACATGTTAACAACATGCTAGTAACTTCTTAATCATGCTAGAAACATGCTAGTAACATGTTAATCATGTTAGAAACATGTTAACAACATGCTAGCAACATGCTAGTAGTTTGCTAATCATGTTACAAGCATGCTAACAACATGCTAGTAACATGCTAATCATGCTAGAAACTTGCTAACAACATGCTAGCAACATGCTAGTAGCATGCTAATTATGTTACAAACATGCTAACAGCAAAGTAGTAACTTGCTAATCATGTTAGAAACATGCTAGTAACATGCAAATCGTGTTAGAAACATGCTAACAACATGTTAGCAACATGCTAGTAGCATGCTAAGCATGCTAGCAACATGCTAATCATGCTAGTAACATGCTAATCATGCTAGCAACATGCTAGTAACATGCTAATCTTGATAGAGAAATGCTAACAACGTGCTAGTAACATGCTAATAATGCTAACATCATGCTAGTAACTTGGTAATCATGCTAGCAACGTGCTGGTTACATGCTAATCATACTAGAAACATGCTAGCAACATGCTAATAACTTGCTAATCATGGTAACAGCATGCTAATCATGTTAGAAACATGCTAACAGCATGCTAGAAACATGCTAATTGTGCTACCAACGCTAGTAACATGCTAATCATGTTAGAAACATACTAGCAACATGCTAGTAACTTGTTAATCATGCTAAGCAAAATGCTAGTAACATGCTAATCATGTTAGAAACATGCAAACAACGTTAATCATGCTAGCAACATGCTAGTAACATGCTAATCATGCTAGCAACATGCTAGTAACATGCTAATCATGATAGAAAAATGCTAGCAACATGCTAGTAATATGCTAATCATGCTAGAAACATGTTAACAACAAGCTAGTAACATGTTAGCCATGTTAGAAACATACTATCAACATGTTAATCAGGCTAGAAACATGCTAATAACTTGCTAATCATGCTAACAACATTCTAGTAACTTGCAAATTATGATAACAACATGCTAGTCATGCTAACAACATTGTAATCAGCCTATAAAAATACAAGCAACAAGCTAATCATGCTAAAACATGTTAACTACATATTAAATCATGTAAGCAAAGTGTTAAATCATGCTAGCTGCTTCCATACTTTTAAAACTGCTTCAAACTTTCAGGCTAGGCTTTCTCAAGCCAACTTAAAGTTTGTTCTCAAACTTTACTCATCTAGTTGAAATGTTACTGTTTGTTTTAGAACGTTCAGGAAACATTCAAAAGTAACATTCCCAAATGTTTGCAAAATGGTAAAATGGAATGTTAAAGCTTTTAGAACACATAGAATTTTAGTCATTTTGAACATCAGAAATAATGTTTTCATAATGTAATGGATACATTAGCAAATTCTCAGAACAGAGATGTTAGCTTGGATGTTGATACTTAAAAAGACACGTAAATGAAAATGATACATTTTATCAAGTTCATGCATTCCCTGGAATATTTCATCTCCATCCATCTAATGTATCTAATGTTTGTTTGTTGTGTTCAGGCATGGCTGTGGGTGCAGGTGATGCGAGATCTGAGGAACGGCGTGAAGTTAAAGAAGGTGCAGGAGAGGCAGTATAACCCGCTGCCCATCGAGTTCCAGCTCACGCCATACGAGATGCTCATGGGCGACATCAGCTCCAAACGCTACAAGCTACGCAAGGTCATGGTGAGCTTCGAACCAGTTCATTTTAATATCATGCAATCAATTCGTAAAAGCATATTTCATTTACACTACATTCGCATTTATGCATTTGACAGATGTTTTTATCCAAAGTGACTTGAATTGCATTCATAGTATACATTTTTCTAAGTTTATGCATTCACTTGAAATCAAACCCATGACCTCATGCCTTAGTCTGCTTTTTGAGCGACAAAAATATTGCACAAAAATGGGTTTATGGCATCAAATTTGTTTGAGGCATGTAAACTACTGTACATGTTAACTTAATTATCAAAGATCCAAAACGTTTCAGAAGTTGCATTTAAAACAAATATTAATTGTTAAACAAAATATCAATTGCTTGTTCATGACATGAAATATATCTAAACTATACTGATAAACAGTGCCTCCAATTACAAGGGGTTTAATGATATTTACATGAAAAATGAGTCTCTGCTACACTGAAGTTTGCAATTAAAAGCAGCAGCACTTTAGCGTATGAAATGCAGCAGCAACATTTTAGGTTAACTTTAGCTTAAATTTATGGGGAAAAAATGATTAAATGTTTATATTTAATCTGTAGTAATAAAATCTATTTGGTACCCTTACTACCAGTCAAAAGTTTTTGAACTTTTTTTTTAAAGACGTCTATTCTGCTCACCAAGCCTGCATTAATTTGATCCAAAGTACAGCAAAAACTGTAAAATTCTGAAATATTTTTACTATTTAAAATAACAAATATTTCAAAGCAGAATTTTTTGCATCATTTATAGTTTAGTGATGATAAAGTGATGATAAAGGTCTTTATCATCACTTTTGATTAATTTAAAGCATCTTTGCTAAATAAAAGTATTAATTTCTATAATTTCTTTCCAAAACAAAATTATACTGACGCCAAGCTTTTAAATGGTATAGTGTATAATGTTACAAAAGCTTTTTATTTCAAATATATCATCAAAGAATCCTTTTGATCAATTTAAAGCATCCTTGCTAAATAAAAGTAGTAATTTTTATTAATTTTTATCATTTCTTTCTTTAAAAAAAAAAGCAATTACTGACTCTAAGCTTTTGAATGGTGTAGTGTATAATGTTACAATGTTGTTCTTTTTATTTCAGATAAATGCTGATTTTTGGATCTTTCTATTCATCCAAGAATCCTAAAAAAAATGTACTCAATTGTTTTAAATATTGAGAATAATAATAATAATAATAATAATAATAATAATACATGTTTTTTTGCATATTAGAATGATTTCCGAAGCATCATGTGACGCTGAAGACTGGAGTAATGATGCTGAAAATTCAGCTCTGATCACAGAAATAAATTATATTTTACAATATATTCAAATAGAATACACAGTAAAAATATTTCAAAATTTTACTGTTTTTGCTGTGCTTGGTGAGCAGAAGAGACTTCTTTAAAAAACATTAAATATCGTATCTTTTGACCGGTAGTGTAAAACAAGAAAAACACCATCATGGTAACATACATGACGCTATAAACATTACTAAACATTAATTAAACAACTTAAGATCTAACAAAACCCTAATGTACATAATTAATAGCAAAGACATGATTATTCAAACAAAATACCATTAAATGTCACACAGGGAAATGTGGGAATGTGGTCAGTTTTTCACTGTCAATTATAAGATGTTAAACTATAACATTGTTTTTATTTCCAAAATCTGCACATTTAACAGTAATTTACTGTAAAATTGCATAAGATGTCCCGTTAGATCTGTTTTTCCCCACTGTATAATTTTTACAGTCTTACCATTTAGATGCATGTGTGTTCAGTTTTCTGTCTGTCTCTTTCTCTCTCAGGTGAATGGAGATATTCCTCCCAGATTAAAGAAGAGTGCTCACGAGGTCATACTGGAGTTTATCAGGTCCAGACCCCCTCTCAACCCCGTAAGTGATGATCACTTCATACACGCTTAGGAGGAGGTTCACTGAGATTAAATTGCATGTGCTGTCTCCAATGTGTTAGTGCATGATTCTTGTGATAAGATAAATGAAATTTAGTCATGCAACTCTTTCCGAAATGCTTCATGATACGTGCATGTGATTTCAGGTGGCGGCACGTAAACTCAAACCGCAGGCCGAACGTCCTCCAAGCCTGCATGAACGCATTCTGGAGGAGATCAAATCAGAGAGGAAGCTAAGGCCCGTGTCGCCCGACATGATCCGTAGAAGTCGATTTGGTGAGGCTTTAACACGCAAACGCCTACAGGACTATACAATATGTGCATTTACGAGATAAGGTCGTTTAGAGTGAATGTGCATCATGGATCATGTATGAAGGTCACTGCACACGCTCACAGCTCGATGTTGTAATCAGACTTGGTGATGTTCAGTTGAGATGAACAATCACAGAAACAAACCTGTCTTGACATTTGCTCTGATTACAACACAGCAGCCACACAAGCACCAGCTTCTGTGTGTGGCGTATATCCGCTTCATACATGGCTGATATTATCACGACCGTCTCATATTATTTAGTCCATCGGCGTATGATGAAAATGAGTGAAATATCTGGCTGTAACCAGTATACACAAGAATTATTGAATGAATGATCTGCTGTTTTGAATCTTAATCCTTGCCTGTTTTCTTGCAGTCATTCGGCCTCTTAGCATGTCTCAGAGTTTTGATTCATCAGGTAAAGCCGTGATGCATAAGTGCCGTCTGTGGTGATTTACAGCTTAGTTTTCTGTCATTTCATCTGTTACACTGGGAGCCGTTCATTTGAGGGTCTTTTAAATTTGTAAATGTATTATTTAAAATGACTTAAATTTGTATGTGTTACATATTACTCACTTTAGATTTAATTAATTTTTTAAAACATTGTGTTAAATAGACCCTCAAATGAAATGTGACCAATTTAAAATCCATTTTGATGTCATCTTTAACACTTTATTATTATTATTTTATTGATGATTATAGAAACATGCCCAAGGGAAAGTAGATCAATTATGCAACTCAGTAAATACAAGATATTGATTCACATGAATTTTTATACATGTGATGTGCTGACTGATCCCCTATGCAAATGTAACATACTGTACACTGCCGATCAGTAAGACTTGTAATGTTTTTGAAAGAAGCCTCTTATGTTCATCAAGGCTGCATTTATTTGATTAAAAATACAGAAAAAAACAGTAATACTGCAAAATGTTATTACAATACAAAATAATGTTTTTTATTTTAATATACTTTAAAATATAATTTATTCCTGTGATGCAAAGCTGACTTTTCATCAGCTGTTATCCAGACTTAAGTGTCACATGATCCTTCAGAAATCATTCTTATATGCTGATTTATAATTCTTTTTTTTTGTCAGGATTCTTTGATGAATAGCAAGTTAAAAAGAACAGTGATATGATGGTGTTTGATATTCTGTGATTACGTCACACGTTCATTCACGGCTCTCATCTGTGGTGTCGTGTGTGTGGTGACGTTTCATGTGCTCGTGTTTGTTCTGTTTCTGACATCTGTGACTCACTGCTAATGCAGAAAAACACTTCTAACATCATGTACAAATGACAAGCAGATTGTGCTGATTATACAGTTTCTATTGACTCTGGTAGTGCTGTATTTTAGGACCTGATCAAATCTTACAATTTCTATATATTTAGTGCATCTCACATTGTACAGTGAAATAGTAGAAATGCAAAACCATGAAAAAAATAAAATTTAAAATACATATATATGCACTTATCAAAATATCAAAAACAAAAAAGGCAATGCCAAACGTTTTTAATGATGAAAAGAAGTACTCTTTATGTAACTGTTTTGTGCTGTTTTGTAGATGTGTCCTCCTCAGATGGGGCTAGGAAGGCCTCCAGCACACTGTCGTTGGCCAATGGTGTGTCGCTTCAGCAGAACGGCTCTGGCGGGTTTCAGAGGAAAAGGCTTCAAGCACCGACTCTGGCTGAACTGGACAGCTCTGATTCAGATGTGAGGATTTTTGACCACATTTCTTTTGGCCATATAACTGTTTTGTAAGCCGGTTATCTTCAGTGGTGTGTTATCTGGTTCAGGACGAGACCATAGGTCAAAGGTCAGCCAGCTGCTCCAGCATCTCTACGTCTATGGTGGACGACACGTCGCCAGATTCCGTCCTGGGAAAAAAAAGTGAGTCAATTCTAAAGCACATTTATTTGTTTTTATGTTTATGACAAAAACAGTTTGTTTGTTTGTTTTTTTATTTTTTTTATTATATTTTAATACATAGCTCTCTGAAATATGTTATTGTACTTGGTTAATCATAGCATTAGTCATATATATGTGTATATATATATATATAAATTTATAATAGTGCTAAATAGTGATAAAAGTGCTAAACTGTACATTTGACTGTTATTCATGGTAACTAGTGTACTAAACTCAGTTTCATGTCCCATACTCTTTATCTGTATAAGTTTAGTCAAACTAAAATTATTTTAAAAATATATAAAATTATTAATATTTTATTTACTTATATTATTTACTTTTTAATAATTTTTTTAATGTTTTTAATTTAATTTAATTTTAAACGATTCAGATGTTTTCTTGGTAATTGAAATTAAGCTGAAATAAAATAAAATAAAAATATTAGATGAAAAACTTAAACTTAGAAAAAAATTAAATGTTGCCTTGGCAACTATCTGAAATAAGAAATTGAAGTTGAAGCATTATAATGACTAAAACTAAATTAAAATAGATTAAAGCTAAGTATAAACATTTTTAAAAAATACAAAAGCACATAACAAAGCTACTAAAATATAAATGAAAATGAAAATGTAAAAATATAAACGTAAATAAACTACAACAAAATAGAAATTTTGTCTCGGCAACTGACTAAAATAAGTTTGAAGTTGAAGTGCATAATTACTAAAACTGAAATAAAAATAGATTAACAAAAGATTAACTTAAAACCTTTTTTTTAAAAAAAAAAAAAAAAAATGAAAAGCTCATTCAAGAAACTAAAGCATGTTTATTTAAGACCATTATTCTCATTGATAGCTGTTCACATTGACACTAGAGGTCATTTAAGTCCAGTGTCTGATGTGATTTGTTTCATAATGCAGTGCCTGCCAGTTGCTGTCAATTTTCTTCATAACATTGATAAATATTGAGTCCCTATCGTCCTCTCTCTTAGCTCCACCCATGTTCCTGCCCATCTCGTCCACGCCACAGCCAGAGAGACGTCAGCCCGCCCAGCGCCGGCACTCCATTGAGAAAGAAACACCCACCAGTGTGCGCCACTTCCTGCCACCCTCCAGACACAGTTCAAAATCCTTAGTAAGTGAGAATGTAACTGGCAATATTTACAAATTATGGCTGTCTTCCTACTAGACAATTCTCAGTCATAAGCTATAAGTCATTAGCATAATGCAACATTAGAGGCCTCATCAATTTACAGTTGCATCTTGAGTTGGAGTTAATAAATACATTTTTGTTGTTTTTTTTTAAGTGAAAAATTATGGCTATACTTCTTTTTCATTCTACTTCACAGGAGGAGTTTTGTTTCCCGGTGGAGTGTCTGGCTCTGACGGTGGAGGAAGTGATGCACATTCGGCAGGTTTTGGTCAAAGCCGAACTGGAGAAGTTTCAGCAGTATAAAGAGATCTACAATGCCATGAAGAAGGGGAAGGTGGGAACTGCTTTTATTATTTAGAGCAACCATTTTAAAAGATTTTAATAGTTTTAAAAGTTTCAGTCTGAAATAGAGTGAAGTTTAAAGTAGTTTTAAAGCTTAAAACTTGAATGTTTTAAAGGCAATGCAGTCTTTCAGACAGAAATATAGATAGATAGATAGTTGTTACTAGCATGGTTGACGTTACTATTATGTTGCTAGCATGATTAGCCAGTTACTAGCATGTTTTCTAACATGACTAGCATGTTACTAGCATGTTGCTTACATGTTGTTAGCATGATTAGCATGTTGCTAGCATGTTTCTAACATGATTAGCAAGTCACCAACACGTTACTAGCATGATTGGTATGTGGCTGGCATTTTTTAGCATGTTTTAGCTTGATTAGCATGTTGTTAGCATGTTTCTAGAATGATTAACATGTTGCTAGCATGATTAGCAAGTTACTAGCATGTTGCTAGCATGATTAACATGTTACTAGGATATTGTTAGCATATTTCTAGAATGATTAGTATGATGGTAGCATGTTTCTAGCATGATTAGCACATTACTAGCATGATTTTTAGCTTGATTTGTGTGTCACTAGCATGTTTCTGACATGATTAACAAGTCACTAACATGTTACTAGCATTATTGGTATGTGGCTAGCACATTTTTAACATGTTTTAGCTTGATTAGCATGTTGTTAGCATGTTTCTAGAATGATTAACATGTTGCTAGCATGATTAGCAAGTTACTAGCATGTTGCTAGCCTGTTGCTAGCATGATTAACATGTTACTAGGATATTGTTAGCATATTTCTAGAATGATTAGTATGATGGTAGCATGTTGTTAGCTGATTTTTAGCTTGATTTGTGTGTCACTAGCATGTTTCTGACATGATTAACAAGTCACTAATATGTTACTAGCATTATTGGTATGCGGCTAGCACATTTTTAACATGTTTTAGCTTGATTAGCATGTTGTTAGCATATTTCTAGAATGATTAGTAGTATGATGGTAGCATGTTTCTAGCATGATTAGCACATTGCTAGCATGTTGCTAGCATGATTTCTAGCATGATTAATGTGCCACTAGCATGTTTCTGACATGATTAACAAGTTGCTAACATGTTGCTAGCATGATTTTAGCATTATTAGCATGTCACTAACATGTTAGCATGTTTTAGCATGATTAGCATGTTGTTAGTATATTTATAGCATGATTAGCATGTTTCTAGCATTATTAACAAGTTAATAGCATGTTGCTAGCATGATCAGAAAGTTACTAGCATGATTCTAGTTGCTGGGCTTGGCTAGATAGAATGATTTCTATTTCTAGAATTTCTGAAGGATCATGTGACACTAAAGACTGGAGTAATGATGCTTTTGATGATGTAATGATGATGTTTTTACTCTTTTTCTTATAAAAATAAAAAAAACATTTTGAACAGTGTTTATTGCATATATTTTATTAAAGCTAAAGGAAACTTTATTGACTAATATAAAGTGTTTTAAAGTTATTGCCATATTCATTTAGCTTTTTTGCATCAAATATAATTTCAAATATATTGTGCATATCGAGACTGTATTTCTCATTTCACAGCTGTGCTTCTGCTGCCGAACGAAACGGTTTTCCTTCTTTACCTGGTCTTACACCTGTCAGTTTTGTAAAAGGTAATAAATAACCTGCCATTCAACATTTTAGTCTTGCTTGTTTCAAGGATTTTAGATGTTACAAATAGAAACCAAGACAAAAGCAGCAATGCTGCATCATCCTTTTCTTGATTTTTGCAGGCCTGTGTGTTCACAATGCTGTAAAAAAGTAAGTCATGATCAGTTCAACCACTTTATGTTCACATAACTTCATTAAATATCTTATGTTATTTTTGGAGAGTTCATCGTGACTCCATTTCCAGAGCAAATCTCATCGTGTTCGGTTCGTTCTGTTCTCCAGGAAATGGAGTTCATTTAATTTTCTGCACATAACAGTCTTTTTCTGTTGCTTTAGATGCGCCTGCCATCAAAGCCTTATGGCAGTCTCCCCATTTACTCTCTGGGTCCGTCCACGTCCACTTTGAAACGGGACTCGTCCGGCCACAAGCCAGAGAAGCCCAGCACGAGCCACCATCGACCCAGCCTACAGCGAACAATGTCCAGGTACGACAACCCAGCATAGAGCACATTTTTACCGGTCTGATGTTTTTATTCACCCTCTGTTCTCCCGTTTTTCTAAGATTGTCTAAGCACACGCGTCAGTCGTCCTCGTCTCAGGAGGAAATGGAGCTCCCGAAGGAGCTGATGGAAGACTGGAACACCATGGAGGTTTGCGTCGACTGCAAGAAGTTCATCACCGACATTATTGCTTCAAGCAAGCACAGCCTGTCTCTGGCCAACAAGCGAGCGCGCTTGAAGCGCAAGACTCAGTCCTTCATCATGGCGTCGGAGAAGGGAGCAGAATACCGGCCGTCGGAGAGAACTATCAATGAGGTTTAGACGCCGATGGATCTGGAGCAGATGCTGTTGTAGTATAGATTAGGACGGGTCTGTCAGATGTGACATACAGGGCCAATAAACTCTTATGGATGTGTAGCAGTTCTTCCACACAGACAAACACATGGGTTGTTTTCTATTCTGTCCTGTGAAGATGTGGTTACATTAGTGAAAATTCAGCGAAATTTAACAGCCAATAATGACATTGTCCATTGTCAACAGCACTGTTTACACATACGGCACTTCAAACAAAGCAGCTTGCTCTTGGTCAGCATGGCAAATTCGCGTGACGAACTTGATGTACAAAGACCTGCACATGACATATGAAACACGACGCAACAATGTATTTATTGGTTCCTTTGTTTTATTTTGATGTTCCCTCATTTTAATTAAATAAAGCAATAAGCCCCAAGAAGCCGTGGTTTACAGTGAATTTATAACAACTAAGGGCATTGTTAGGCACAACGCAAGCGGATTCACTGTAAACCACGGCTTCACGGGGCTTATTGCTTTTATAAAATGGTTATTCCATTTACATAGTAAGGTTTCGCAAAATAAAACAGCAAATTAAGTGTAATGATATTAAGAAAAACATTATTCTTCCGCCAAACAATGTAGTTCCTTAGAAACGGTTGTGACTGCAACAAAGTGGTTGCCGAGCAACACACAGACATAAACAAAGGTGTATGTTTGTAGAGTCATTTACAACAGCTTCAAACGCGGCTCAACCAATCAGAATCAAGGACCGGTACTATCCATTTTATAATAAGAATTTGTATTTTATAATAATGTTGTTTTACAAAATTGTGGACACGTTGTACTAATTTGTTACCTCATTTTGAATTACAATGGAGGAACACTGAAGAAAAAATAAAAATATGTTATTGTGACTTTTAATCTCACAATTTTTGACTTTTTTCCTCAGAATTGCGTGACACAAATTTGTAATTATTCATTTTTTTCTCAGAATTGTGAGATGTAAACCTGTAATTCTGAGAAATGACATCATAATTGCGAGATATAAACTACTGGCTTTTTTCTCAGAATTGTGTGATATAAACCCATGAGAGATAAAATCTCACAATTCTGATCTTTTCTCTCACTATTCTTTTTTTCTCAGAATTGTAAAAGATAAACTCACAAGTCCAATTTTGAGGGGAAAAAAGACAATTCTGACTTAATAACTTGCAATTGTGTGTTATAAAGAGAAAAAAGTCACAATTGTGAGATATAAACTCACAATTCTGACTTTTTTTCTGAGAATTTCTCAGAATTCTGACTTAATAACTTGCAGTTACATGTTATGAAAAGAAAAAATTAAAAATTGTTAGATAAGATCTAGCAATTCTGAGAAAAAATGTCACAATTGTGATTTCATATCATGCATTTCTGAATTCATTTCTCAGAATTGCGAGTTTATGTCTCACAATTCTGAGAAAAAGTGTGCTATTGCGAGTCATAAAGTCAGAATCGCGAGATAAAAAGTTGCAGTTGCCCTTTATTTTTTGTGCAGTGATGGAAACAGGCTTCCATAATGAACGTGAATTTAATACAATGTGGCCACTATTTACTAAACACATTAAAATGATGGAACGAACAAGTAAGTTTTTGTTTTTCCGTCATGTGCGGGGCTTAGTAAATATGAGCGAAATATGCGTGGGAAACTTTTCGCGCTTACGCAAAACCCGATCGCGCGGTTTCCTATTCAAGTGACTGGATTTTGCCGCGCAATTTCGCTCTGCAACGGTAAACATGACAGCACCTTAACTCATAAACATTATGATTTACTAGGGCTTTTTTACACTTGAAATTGAGTCAATCCTGGATTATCTTGTTTCAGTTTCACTGCACATTCCTTAATCCTTGGTTAACGTTCTTATTTGCATATTCGCGACGTCAGTGTCGCTGATTGGACGAACGCAGCACGCGACCTGTTTAAAGGTTTCAGCGTCGCGAATCCCCGTATTATTGCCGGTAGTATGAAGTTTTTCCTGAATGAACTTTTTCAGATTACTTAAAGGTAAGATTAAAACATGTTTTCCGTCTCAATTTGATATTTTTACCCTCAAACGCTGAAAGACTGTTTATACAACGCGCTGTGTTTCCCTGAATGACTTAAACGTTAATGGTGTCCGTTGCTTCTAGCCGCGCAAATTTGTAAAAACGATATACCCCAGGTAGAAAACAGTTCTAATCCCTTACGTTACTCCTCGAAACGTTACTTTACAGGTTTGAATAATGATAATCCAGTCTTAATCGCAGTGTGAAAAGCCTACATCTGCTGTCTTCATACAGGGAGGTGATGTAGTTGATGAAGTCAACATGAAATCACGTTCACAATCTGTCGTACTTCCGTAATATGACGTTATGGCTGGACATATTGAATATTCAGTAGTTTTACAATCCTACCTTGTCTTGTGACTTAAAATATAAATAACTGGAAAAATATAGGACCGGGACCTTATTCAAAATAACACCAGGAACATGCAAAAAAGTTCATGACTTTAAATGTGTACGTTAAATGTCTGAAATATATTCTGCGTATGGCATTAATGGACATACGGTCATATTAAAACAATAAGCACAAATACATCACTCAGCGCAGAAGCTGAAAACCAGTGAGCTGATCGTTCAAACCACATTATGTGGATCCTGTTAGATATTGTTTTTTATTTGTGACTTTCATATTGTGTATATATTTGTACAGCTCACGTTACTCATATCTAGATGAGATTTGACTGTAAATTATGCGTATGTTGATTGACTTCGAATAATTGAGGATAATTGTGACCCTGCAAGCCGTATGCACCGTATGTTTTATGCATTGACAGGCATGATGAGGTCAGGCCGAGCTTATAAACATTAAGAGTTGCATTTATTTTAGTAATTTTTACTTTTTATATAATTTATGCTTTATATGTTAAGTAATACCATAGGATTGTACAGCGGTTAGATATTTAATTAGTTTTTTGGTGATGATGATGAAGACAGTACCAAAATCTCATTTTGATTTAAATATTTTTCCAAGCGTATGGACAATGGAGTGTTGTGTTGTTTCATGATCGGGGTCAAAGGTCATTGCGATCTTGATTCCCTATTAAAATCTGTCAGTCACATGTTAGAAAAACATCTAACAACACTAATTTAAAGTCTGTTTATTTTTAAAAGTTGTTTGCCAAGACATAAAGTATAAAAGAGCTATTTTTATTTTTTTTCTGTGGACTCTATGTGTTTTTATGTTCAGAAAAGCTTATAAGCCGCATTTTACTTTTTTGATCCTTGTGATAAGGATACAGTTTAAGAATGTTTTATAATATTTATTCACGTTAAGCTTTCGATACAACTTCTTCCTGTTGTGTTTAGTTTTGCTAAGGTTTCTCTTTGTTTTTTTAATCATCTGATAATGTTTAATTTTATAGAATGATTGAATTTATACCTGTTAAATCATTGCAAGATCTCGTCAAGTTGCCTTTTTCCTTAAATAATCCGATCTGAAATGAAGCGAGGATGATATCTGTGTGCATGAGAGCTGTGACTCCATTGTGAGGATGTTGTTAGTTTTATTCATTCGCTGTGAGGAAAAATGTTTTATTCATTAGTGTCTAAGTTCCTTTCAAGCAATTATTCTTTTGCCTTAGAAACATTGCCTTTTAAAGCATTGCAATATCCATTAAGTCCCAAATCCTGTCTGTTTGCAGTATAACTGCACATGCATTTTAACATCTGCACAAATGCTGTAGATTTTTAAACTCGTGGAAACTAAGAACATGTAAATACATGTGTTAAAAAAAGCAGCTGCATTGTGTATGCATGTAAAACAGACTAGTAACTTGGCTGTGAATTTTATTTTAAATCTTTTTCTTTTTTTCTCAGCCAGTGATGATCACTAGAATAAAAAAATACAATAATAATTGTTGGGGTGTGAATTTTTAGATAAAGATTTTAGAATCATCGGCTCCAAGTCACATTTCAAATCAAAATTGTATAAAATAATCAAAATAAAAATATTCTCTTTAATGACATATAGTAATTCTACTGTATTAAATTTATTTATTTTTTCCCCTGTTGATTTAAAGATGAAATATGTTCCACACATGTGACTTACAGTTTAGTAAATCATCGCATTTTACAAGAAATAAACACAATGGTGCCATTTAAAAGCAGTAAAATTAAAGCAAGAAAATATTTCCATTTTAGAATTTTTATTATGCTTTTTTTATCAGCTCCGTAGTTTTATAGTAAAATATCAAGTCAAAATATTCTTGTGCCGTTTTGACTCAGAATTCTTTCCAGAGTCCCTGTAAATGATATGAACAAACTGACTGATTAAAATCAAACATATTACTTCATTAAATCATAAATGAATCCAAACCAGCTTCCGTTTCATTAAGAGGAACAAGACAATGTTATGTGTCTTCACAACCTGAGACATTTGTATATCTGCATTATCACACAGACTCATTAGGCACTACAATACTGATGAAAATACATTATACCAACAAAATATTAAACACTAATTGTTGGGAAATAAATAACACTTTAGAAACAGAGATGCAGCAGTTCAAAATGACAGGGGTTGCAGCATGTTAGGGTCGCCATCCGCTCCAGCTCTCAACGTTTACATGCAGACAAACGGACGATTAGATCAGATCTGCCTTCATTAACAGCATTTAATTAGAATGAAAGGCCCTCATTAGACATGTTTGACAGCAGAGGCTTTTCCACAAACTCTCACGTCAAGGCATCACGTCTGTGTTTACAGTTGGACGGACACTTTTAACGCTGTTGGTCTGGGAGACTTTCTTTGATTTACTTTTAACCTGCAAGAAAACAAATAATCAGCCTGTTATTTAAACAACCCATCACTTGCTCACCAATGGATCCTTTGCAGTGAATGGGTGCCGTCAGAATGAGAGTCCAAACAGCTGATAAAAACATCACAATAATCCACAAGTAATCCACAACACTCCAGTCCAGCAATAAACATTGTGAGAAGCCAAAAGCTGCCTGACGGCACCCATTCACTGCAGAGGATCCACTGGCGAGCTAGTGATGGGATGCTGCATTTCCTAAAATCTGATGTAGAAACAAACTCATTTTTAGCAAATTTTCATTTTTGTGTGAACTATTCCTTTAAGAACTAAAGAAATATGACATGTGACTATAAGATTCACCCATCTGACCTCGTCTCTGTGCGCTGGTCTCCTTTGGGTGCTCCCGGTGTTTCTGCCACACTGTGTGCCGGCGTTCACCAGCTTCTTCTCTTTGGCAGAAGAGCTTCTGGTCACCGTCATGGGCTTCTCTTCTTTTTGACCTTTATAAACAACAACACAGAAGTTCTTCACCACTTTATATCAACCTTTGCGACTCCCTAGTTTTGTTTTTTAAAACTTAAGTTATTTTAATCTACTCTCCTAGTTTCTGTAAATAAATAAAAATAAAATCATTTAAATTAAATGTAAAATAAATATAAATTAATTAAAACTGAATTTATTAATTACATTTAATCTAAAATTTGTAATTCTAAATGTTATAATATAAATACAATGATTGAAGTCTAGAAGGATTCTAGAGGTTTTAAGGAAATTAATGTTTTTTTTTTTTAACCAATAGATTTGCAGCTATTCATGATTTACTGACAGTGATTAAGGCTAAATGTATTTATTTATTTTACTTTTATTTATTTCTTCCTGATTGGCATAACTAGTAAAATGTATATTGATTATAAAATATAAATTTTAATTAATTCTTCACCAGATATAAAAATCACAATTTTTAAATTATGCTTCAAATTAAACGCACTTGAAATTGAAGAAATTGTGAGTAAAAAAAAAAAATAATAATAATAATAATTAAAAAAAAAAAATTATATATATATTATAAATATATTATTTATTTTTTATT
Source organism: Labeo catla (assembly GCA_012976165.1). Lineage (NCBI taxonomy): Eukaryota > Metazoa > Chordata > Actinopteri > Cypriniformes > Cyprinidae > Labeo > Labeo catla. Next base: position 440,369 of record VONZ01000398.1, on the reverse strand, counting down.
TATTTTTTACTCACAATTTCAGCATTTTAGAGGGAAAATATTGGCAAATGTAAAATGTATATTCATTAGTCCTGTTTTTCAAAGTAACTAAACAGCTGTTAAGGGATAATATCTTGATTTTTAGTTGTCTTATTTCATTTTATGCTTGTTTTGTCTTATTCTAAATGGCATCTAAAAGTCATCTTGAGGCCCTCTAATGGATAAAATCATAATTGAACATAATATATATTTTTTTAACTCACAGTTTCTTCCTGACTGGCTTAACTAGTACAATGTATGTTTATTATAAAAATGCCCATGGTTTTTAAAAATTGTATTAATTTCCTTGACTTTACCAGATATAAAAATCACACTTTAAATTAAGTTTCAAATTAAACACCCTTTAAATTAAATGAATTATGAGTCAAGAATAATAAAAAATAATAATACATATATTTATTTATATGTCTATATATATAAATAATATAGATAGATAAATAGATAGTAACGTATATTTATTAGTCCTGTTTTTCAAGTAACTAAACAGCTGTTGAAGGATACTATCTTGTTTTTTAGTTGTTTTAGTTTATTTCATGCTTGTTTTGTCTTATTTTAGATCATTTTTTAGTCATCTTGAGGCTCTCTAATGGATCCCAGACCCCTGGTTGATAGCCAGTGAGGTATGAAACCATAATTGAACTTTTGCATCTAAAAGCCTCTGCTCCAGAGCTTAAAATGAGTTTGATGACTAATGCCACAGTGTTCAAGGTAACTGTGGGATGTGGGCTCCGTGGTTACCATGGTAAATATTTGTTAGAAATATTATATATTGCTATTTGCATTTGTGAATTATACCTTATGGGCCTCAGTGAGTGTTTTAGATGACAATCCCTCTCTATACAATAGTACTGTATGATTACCATATTCATAAACGTACAGTAAGATATTTCAAATATGAATACCATTATGGCAATACCATGGTATTTTTTAACGTGTCTGTATCTCATATGTATTTCTATACTATATTTATTTAATTAAGATGATCGCGTCTGACCTGATCCGGCTGCTGCTGCTGCCGCTACTGTATTGTCATTCCCGCTTGGGCTCTCGCCGGTTCCGTTACCGGCAGCTGTCCGTTGCGTCTCCGTGTCGGTGCTCGTGAGCCACGTCGATTCGGTGTCTCTGCTCTCGTAATATCGGGGTTCGATCGTGGCGGATCTGCTTCCCCCGCAGCCCATCGAGCCCGTGAGCATCCTCACGCACACGAGCGCGGATCTGTAGTCATTCTCAGCGGATCTTGGGAGACACACGCGGCGATGTTGCGCGTCATCGTGAACGCGCATTCATATAAACACGGGCGCGTGTGATTTCAGCACTATGAACAGAGACAACTGATCGAAAGCGGTTGATTATAAACATATATTTTTATTAATATCTTAAAAACTGTTTATATACATTTTTAAAAGCGTCGTATTTTTTCGTTTGGTATGTGTTTACAATTTGCATTTTTAGAAAATAATTGCTGTTCCAAACAGAGGTGTCATAACTTTCGTTTCTCCGCGAGAATTTTACAATTCACAAACACTCTATTTTTTTTATTTTGTATTTACGCCTTATAGTAATATTCTAAACGGATTTTACTATTTCATATTTATAACATTTATTTTTGATCCAATGAGGTTTGCGCACAACGTCCTCTTCTACTATTATGGTGTTGAGTGACCGTTGCTTACGTTAACAACGACTTTCGCGCGTAAATCAAAAGGCGCCAGATTTAAAAGACTAAGGGAAAGACTTTCCTCCGTCCCTCACACAGATCTGCTATTTGACTTCGGAAGACTTGAAATATGGTGTATAAATCGTATAGACTACTGTTATGGTGCTCTATAATCTTATAACAGCATACGGGTTTGAAACTACATGAGGGTGAGCAAATAATGACAGAACTTTCTTTTTGGGTCATCTATTCTTCTATTATTGCTTCCACAAAGCAGTATTTATTGGATATTTATAGTCGTTTTCTAGCATTAAAACTGTTTTATGTTTTTTTCCCCCCTATTCAAAAGGGGTGTGACAAAATTAAGAAAATCATACTTTAAATTCGAAACATCCTGGCATCTAGCTTTGGCAAAATGTATGGGATCAATTAGATTTTTCTAACCGATTTCACAAATAATTAAAAAATCCTAATTCATAATTAACATTTAATTGTATAAATAGTGATTGTTTTACTTTGAATGTACAGACTCCACTTTAAATGTTTTAGAGATCATTACAGACCCATATAATATTTATATCGTGTGATTTCAACGCTATGAACAGACAACAGATCAAAAGCGGGTAATTATAAACATATTTTTTCAATAATATTTTAACAATAGTTTATATATATATATATATATATATATATATATATATATATATATATTTAAAACGACGTATTTTTTTAGTTTGGTATCTCTAAACAATTTGCACTTTTATAAAATAATTGCTGTTTCAAATAGTGGTGTCATTACCTTATTTTTTCCGCAGGAGAATTTTCTTGATTAATTCACAATCACTCTATTTGTCTTTTATATATATCAACTAATCATTGTGCTATCATTCACGCCTTATAGTAATATTATAAACAGATATATGGCGGTTTTTCTAAGGTGTATTCGCTTTATATTCAAACCGCTTTATGTCTATACCACAGACGTGACATGCAAGAACCAATGAGGTTTGTGCAGTGTCCTCTTCTCCTTATATGGTGTTGAGCGACCGTTGCTTAAGTAAACAACGACTTTCGCGCCAGATTTAAAAGACTGAGGGAAAGATTACCTGTGAACAATGACTTAAATTTCGGTCTGTTCTCACACAGATCTGCCCTTTGACTTCAGAAGCCTTGATAGAAGACTACAGCTATGGTGCTCCATAATATTCATATATCTCCATCTCCTTTTGTGTCCAAAAACCGCTTATGAAATTGGAACCACATGAGGGTGAGTAAATAATGAAAGAACTTTCTTCTTTGGGTCATCTATTCTTTTATTATTGCTTCCACAAAGCACTATCGCTTTTTATTTATTTATTTATTTATTTATTATTATTATTTTATACTTTTAGTCAGTTTCTATAATTAAAACCTTTTTTTCCCTAGTATTCAAAAGGGGTGTGACAAAATTAAGAAAATCATACTTTAAATACAAAAAGATGCTAGCATCTGGAGACAAAATGGAATCTAGCTTTGACAAAATGTATGGGATCAATGAGATACTTATAACCACTTTCACAAATAATTTCAAAAAATTCATAATTAACATTTAATTATTTTAATAGTGCATGTTTTACATTGAATGTACAGATTGCAGATAATTACAGACCCATATAATGCATCAATTTGCTGTTTTGTTGGTTTTTTGTAAATATATACTGTTTATACTATATTTATACTTTAAAAAAAATGGTCTCTCATAATAAGCTAATTGAATTGCAATTGACCTTCTTTCCTTAATTTATTTGCACATTTTATTGGGATTGGCCTTCTGGAAATGCAAATTTAGTTTGTAAATGTGTTTTACAAACAAACACCACACATGTATGTACTTATAATAATTTTATATATTTTGGTTCCATGACACAATAATTTCGCACATATAACTCTTTAAACACCAAATGTACATAACATCACATTTATATTGCATCTTTGTAACACTTTTTTCTCTCGTTTCATTTGTTTAAATGGACCACTGGTGCATTTTTAAGAATAAAGGTTAAAAACACAGTTGTCCACACACATTAGTACCTATCACTAACATCAGATGTAACTACTACATGTCACAAAACATGAGTGGAATGACTTAAAACACATAATTTCATTCACCTGCACATATGATAACACAATGACATTCTTTAAAAAAAAATGTAAACAAAGTACTAGGGGCGGCAGATATAGATACTCTCCTGCAGTCATTGATTGAATGGCAATAGAGAAGTTCCTCTGAATATGAATGAGCATGCATGGCGGGGTGACTAGAACGAGAGCTCTGCAATATACAGTTTCATTTAACTTAGATTTATTCACAGAGACAAAACAAAAGAAGGGGCACATGGTTAAAAGTTGTTCTTCTATTTGAAGTCCAGCAGGTTGCAGTCGATTTTGTAGTACACGTAGGGATAGTATTCTTGCTGGCTGAGGTTCAATCCAGGAATATCCATGGCAGATTGCTGGAATAGGAAAAAGACGGCAACAACATATATAAAATGTAAAATAAATCCATGTATTTAAACAACACAAAACAAAAACAGGCTATGGCTGAAAGTAAACTTACGTCAATAATGGCAGCTGCACTGCTGTCCAGATGCTTGTAAAGATCGTACAAAACCTCCCTCAGCTTCTTCATGTTCTTCTTGTTGGGCTGTAGCAGCATTGCTTGGAAGTTCACAGGCAATCCATATCTGTTTATTTAGGAGAAAAAAGTAAATTAGTGATGCACCAATATTAAAATTCTTGGCTGAAACTGGTAGGAGTTTGGCGGTTTTGAAAGTTAAATCTGGCAAAACTCAAAAGTTTGATTTCTCACGATATGAGTTCTTTAAGAACCTAGAGAGATCAGTTGTGTTGTGTCGCTACCTCAACACTGATTCCACAAAGACCCTCAGAGCCTTAATATGGATCCAAGCAATAAACGCCTCACTGAAGTTCACCTTCAGCCATCGAACAAGTGGACCCTACAGAAGACACATGTTTGAAACGGTTAAAAATATCCAACACTTATGAAGTAGCATGCCAATTGCTCTGAAGATTCAGAAACATACAAACTGCTTTTTCTTGTCAGTTGAGAGTCTGGTCATCTCCTCCTTATCTGCTTTCATTTCCTCCTCGTTGTACTGGAAGTCCCGGACCGTGAACCTGTAAAGCGGACACTCGGATGACTAAGGCATTAACATTTCTTTAAACAGGATGTTCTAAACCGTGATTCATGACCACACGGTGGAGCTGAAATTGGCTGTTTACTTGTTTTCTCTGGCCTTGAGTCTGAAGTCATCGATGGCCTTTCTGAAAAGTGTGACCGTAAACAGGCCGCTGTCCTGGTCCTCAAAAAGCAAACTGCAGAGAAGAAAATAACACTAATATTTAGTGTCAGGTAGCAATGAACCAGTCACATTTCACTCAAACTCACAAAATAAATAAGAATCATATTTTGCAATAAGAGAATTCTCATTTTCAAAATTATCAATACTGTAATGCATTAGAAATATTACTTAAAGGAGAAGTTTACTTCCAGAACAAAAGTTTACAGATAATTTACTCACCCCCTTGTCATCCAAGATGTTCATGTCTTTCTTTCTTCAGTCACTAAGAAATTATATTTCTTGAGGAAAACATTCCCGAATTTTTCTCTATATAGTGGGCTTCAATGGTGCCCCCAAGTTTAAACTTTCAAAATGTAGTTTAAAAGCAGCTTCAAAAGGCTCTAAACGATCCCAGCCGAGGAAGAAGGGTCTTATCTAGTGAAACGATCAGTCATTTTCGAAATGAATTGACAATTTGTATACTTTTTTTTTAACCTCAAACGCTCGTCTTGTCTAAGTCTGCGTGAATTCAGTCTTTTTCCGGTTCAATACAGTCAATACAGTTACGGGTATGTTAAAAAACTGCCATCTCGTTTTCTTTCCCAACTTCAAAATCGTCCTACATCGCTGCAGAAGTACCGACCCAGTGTTTACAAAGTGAACATGCAGAGAAAATCAAACACCCTTTACTAAAAAAGGTAAAACAGCAATGTAGGACGATTTTGATGTTAAAGAAGAAAACGAGATAGGAGTTTTCAACATACTCTAACTGTATTGATCTGGATTGACCCGGATAAGACCCTTCTTCCTCAGCTGGGATTGTTTAGAGTCACTTGAAGCTGCATTTAAACTGCTTTTTGGAAGTTTAAATTTGGGGGCACCATTGAAGTCCACTATATGGAGAAAAATTTAGGAATGTTTTCCTCAAGAAACATAATTTCTTATCAACTGGAGAAAGAAAGACATGAACATCTTAGATGACAAGTGGGTGAGTAAATTATCTGTAAATTGTTGTTCTGGAAGTGGACTTCTCCTTTAAACTGCAACACATTTATACATCATTGCAGTAACTGTTGGCCTGTCTTTATTTTATACTCATTTTAAGTACGAGTACAACAGTAATGCAGTCAAAAAATGTCTTTAATAACAATAAAGACGAACAAAACACCTATCATATTTTATTTTACACTAAAGACACTTGGTAAATGGTGTCTGTTTGGCTGCATTAGTTAACTGGTTTCCTTAGTAACCAGCATGCCACTAATTTGTCTAGTTAAGTCCTAAACATGTTTTCCTCCAGAGGTCAATCAGGCATATTGATTACTCTAGTATATCTTTTTCTAACAAATCATTAGTCCAAACCTTTTTACATCAGCTTTCCCAAAATCCTGTATAACTCTTGTTTTCTTTAAATAAACACCTTAAAAAACACCTATATGACACTTTTTAAAATAATAACAATAATGTCATTATCTAAAGTCAAAACAAAGTATGTTTTCATTAGAACTTAATCAATTTTCCTGTATTTCTGTTCTGTGACTTGTGATCAGGTGCACAACTCCTTAAACATGCAAGACACTTTCAGGATTATAAACCTAAATAAAAGTAAACAACTGACTGACAAAATTGTTGTAAGTTTCTTACTTTGTAGATCGTGGCACCACCATTTCTGCAAGAGTCTCGTAAGTGCGCTGCCAGTCAGTATAATTTGTCCTAAAGGGTTAGAAATCTTGCTGTCAATATGTGCATGAGAGAAATTCAACACAATAGTTTTGTGCATTCATAAAGATATTCAGAGAGGCTACTTTTATGCTTTGTAATTAGGGCTAGGCGATATGGCATAGGGAAATATTGTTTTATTTCTATATATTTTTTTTTTTTAACATTTAAATTGTCAACTTTAAAATGTAACTACAACATGATTCAAGTAACATTTTCTTTATTAACCATCTCTGTTAAAGAATTCAAAATGTGATTCTTTCGAAAATGCATAAAACTGTGGCAAAAACATTACATTTGAATTAATCAATAAAATCAAAAAAATTGCCCAGTCTATTTGGAATATGTCACTTACTTTGGTACCACCACCAGCATAGTAATGAGGTACTCGGAATCAAGCACAAAGTCTTCTTTCTTGACAATATCTGCCAGACTCCTGGTCAGCAGGCTCCCTCTGGTGAGACAACAAAAATCACACTGATTTATTGGAAAATGAACCAAATCCCCAACCACGAGTCTCAAAGTCATTCCTTTAATTTGTTATTTTTTAAAAGGAATAGTTCACCCAAACACAGAAATAATGACTATTTTGGACTAGTTTTTTTTTTTTTTAGTTTGTCAGACATATAAACTGTTACCTGGAAAAGAGCTGTGTGAATATTCTTTTTAAAAAAAAAAATCAATTGTGTTCCATGAAAAACTAAAATAATTATTATTATATAAATTAATATCTTTAAATTTGTAAAATGCATCATATATTCCGACTTAATTTTTTTTTTAAAAATCTATTAATACAGGCTTTGTACAGATACGTAAAATAAAATTCCAGGACTTGGTACAAGCACTACTTTTTTGATTTTCAAGGACTTCAATCAAAGATCTCACTTATCAAACAATGTCTTATCTATCAAATTCTAAAAAAAGATAATTAGATAAATAAAAATATACTAATAAAATGATATGCGAAGTTCTGATCTAAATCAAATGATTCACGATCCACTCTCCAAAGTTCTAATCTGAAGCAAAAGACTCACGAACCCGCTCCGAAGTTCCAATCTAAATCAAGTGATTCGCAATCCGTGCTCCGAAGACCTGATCTGAATAATGATCATTTCAGATCAGAACTCGGAGCACGGAGGGCGAACCGCAAATCGTGAATCTTTTATTCACGGAATGCTTTATGAACTCACTCCGAAGTCTCAATCTGAATCAAATGATTTGTGATACTCGACCCATTTGGAGCACTTTGAAGCATTGAATCATTTTGCGACACAATTGATTTGGAGTTTCCAAAAGCTTTTTGAATATTATTAAAAGTGATGTCATTTTCAAATTCAAAAATGAATGGCTCTTTTAATTTAATCTGTTTTTTTGCGTGAATCACTTGAATCAATCTAAGTGGTTCTAGCATAAATGACTCAATTGATTTGGTTCATCTGTTCCTCTTTTCACGTCTTCAGCCATGGCTTAACTCACTACTTTTATGACATAAGCTGAAATAAGTGAAAAAAGTCTGATGTTTTTTGACATTGTGTGAATTTTGCATGAAAAGATATGTGTTTATTAATAAAATGAAATGCTTATTTCATAGATAAATTGCATTTCAATAATTCAAGCACTTTTCAAGTACCTCTTCAGGAATGTTGCTATTTTTAAGGGCTTTCCAGGCCTTAAATTTCAAAAAGTCAAATACTTAAAGCACTTTAAGCACCTTGTACTAACCCTATATCAATGCATCTAAACAAATAAATGGTTTCCAGGTTACTAAATTTATTATAAAGCCTAAATAATAATTGTGAAATAAAACCTAAAAATAAGATACATGTATAAATTTACTCACGCATTCTTCCTCTCTAGATTCTGTAAGTTTCCTTTCAGGTTGTTGTAGGCTGACGCTCGAGCCTTCAGGTCGTTGTCGATCTGTGAGACTTGCTGTTGAACAGCAGGGGGAGAGAGTTTCATTTAAAACAGCATCTGAGATGTCATTCAAGCACCAGAACAGCAAGACTCCATCAGTAATTTGTGTTAAATAAGGCTGGGATTTATATCAGATATGCACAAAACATTTCCAAGAAATTATGTAAAATGAGGCAACACTGTGAATATTGCAACGACTTCAATTGTACTGTAAGCAACCAGTGGCAAACAAAAGGTCACTGCAGATTTTAGTCCTAAAATTCACATAGAAATCATCAGATCAGATCACTTGCCTTGGATATAATCTCAGAAATGTTCTTCAAGGACTGTTTGATAGGGTACTTGGCCATGTCCCACTGGAATCTTGTGACGTAGGTGACCAGATCCACTAAAACACAGCACAAAAGACTAGATTTAATTCAACAAAACCAGCACCAGTGTCTGATCCATTTCATGCTACAAATAGCAGTGATCCTGACCTCCATTAGCCAGCAGATTCTCCTGGACTTTATCTCGACTGTCCTCCAACACGTCGGCCATGTACTGAGCCACCTTCTTCACCACACTGTGAACGACATCAAAAAACATCACAGCCCTCTGAAAACTCTCTCAGATTTTCCAAGATTGGACTTTATCCAAGACACAGAACTCATCAAAGCATTGCACATATCAGATGATTCAGAAACACTGAGGTGTCCAAGAAACCCAGTTTCATAGTAAAATGGCTTCGGATAACATCAAAATAAAGCCTTTTAAAAATATGAGAATTTTCAGACTGTCTATAGAATAAAATAATTACTCGCATCCAACGGTTTGGTGTAGCCAAACCAACCAAAAACAAAACACAGGTAATACATTTGAAGTCAAGTTTACATACACCTTGCAGAATCTGCAAAAGGTTAATGTTAGGGATAATACAGAATATATGTTATTTTTACTTAGTACTGACCTGAATTAGATATTTCACATAAAAGATGTTTACATATAGTCCAAAAGAGAAAATAATAGTTTTTTTTTTTTTATTTATAAAAATAACCCTGGTCATTAAATGGTCTTAATACTGTCTTGTTACCTGAATGATTCACAGCTGTGTTTTTTTGTTTACTGATAGTTGAGTCCCTTGTTTGTCCTGAACAGTTAAACTGCCTGCTGTTCTTTAGAAAAAATCTTTCAGGTCCCACAAATTCTTTGGTTTTTCATCATTTTTGTGTAGTTTAACCCTTTCCAACAATGACTGTATGTTTTTGAGATCCATCCTTTCACACTGAGGACAACTGAGGGACTCATATCCAACTATTACAGAAGGTAAAACCATGCATTAAGAGCCAGGGCGTGAAAAGTTTTGGAATTTGAAGGTAAATGTAACTTATTTTGTCCTTTAGGAAACATGCAAGTATCTTCTGTAGCTTCTAAAGGACAGTACTAAAAGAAAAAACAAAAGATGTGTAGGCAACATAAGAAAAATGTGCACATCTCCATTCTGTTCAAAAGTTTTGACCCCCGGCTCTTAATGCATAGTTTTTCCTTCTGGAGCATCAGTGAGTGTTTGAACCTGCTGTATTAGTTGCATATGAGTTCCTCAGTTGTCTTAAGTGTGAAAAGATGGATCTCAAAATCATACAGTCATTGTTGGAAAGGGTTAAAATACACAAAAATGCTGAAAAAACAAAGAATTTATGGGACCTGAAAGTTTGTCTGAAGAACAGTGGGCAGTTTAACTGTTTAGAACTAACAAGGGACTCGTGAACAACTATCATTAAACAAAAAACACAGCTGTGGATCATTCAGGTAACAACACAGTATTAAGAATCAAGCATATGATTTTTGGGGTTGTTTTTATAAATTCAACTATTATTTTCTCGTGGACTGTATATGAATGTCTTTTATGTGAAATATCTTATTCAGGTCAGTACTAAATAAAAAAAAAAAAATAACATGTATTTTGTATGATCCCTCTTATTTTGGTAAAATAATTAACATTGTGCAGATTCTGCAAGGTGCATGTAAACTTTTGACTTGTATATCAACTGTATGTCCTCCAAAATGACTCCTGTCCATGCAACTCAGGACTGATTTATGCTGTTATGTTAAAATAACATAAGGCTGACATGAAGTAATATTACCAAAGCACGCTTTGAGCATCTTTTATCAAGGTTCTGATGCAAAAGTCAAACATGTTTGACTTCAGAGCAAACAGGAAAAAACAGAATCTCACATCTAAGGATGAGCTATCAGTCATGCAATTTAAATATGATCACAAAAAGGGAAGCTACAGCGTCACCAAACTGCTATTATCTAATTTTAGCCAGATGCCGCAGTAGCCTCACCTCTATATGAGATTCCTCACCGCACAAAAGTAAAGAAACATGAGGAGATCTGACCGAATTCTGAGCATTGATATAGTGTTACTAGAAACCACAACAGCTCAAATCTGGAAGACTGGATTCTTTTAGGCAGAAAGGCCTTTAAATGACTATTAATAGTCAGGCTACATTGAAAAAACAATTGGTGTAGAAACAATTTTAACTCAGAAAGTGAATGCACAACTTATCCCACACTGTTAAGAATAATTACAGTGTACAAATTTAATGTGATTGGACAAGAGTCCTAAAAAGCCTGAAATTTAAAAACAGAGACTTGGGGGTCAAGATCCAAGGAAAAAAGAAAAAAAACAACTTTACCTCTCAACAAAAGCGTCCAGCTTGGCTAGCTCATCAGACAGCCCCACAAGGACATCTAATGTCCCGACCTGCAGCGTTTAGAAAAGAGAAACACTTTGATCACCATCCAGTATAATGAAGCAATACAAACGCAGCCAGGCTGGATTTGATCAGCATCGGCCTGTAGAGACAACAGGGGCCGCCGGCGCTTAGAGTGGCGCCGCCTCTGTTCTCATCCTGTCAGGCGGAAAGTGACTGGTCAAGATGACACAGGCCAGCAGGGTGATAGGAACGAGATGTATGCATTTGATTTTAGTTTCAATCAAAAGAACCATGCATGCAACATCACAAACTAATTCTAAGAACAGTTATTTATTGAAAACAACAGAGCATATTACACTCAATGCCAATGGCTGACCAATCACAAACAGGTATTCCAGACAGCCGCTTAGCTCAGACTGTAAAAAGAGGAAGAGGAAGGGGAAGAGAATGTGACCTTGAGATCGGGAATGTTGAACTTGTTGTTGGTGGAGAGGTTGTTGGTGCGAGTTGTGGCCGTCATTAGTTTGTCCCATGTCTGCTGGCAGGTTTTCTCTCCAGGAGCAGAAATTAACCAGAACTCTGTCATGGCTGCTGAGGAGGGAGAGTCTAAAGCAGAAAGACATTGAAGCGTTAATATATTCATCAAAGTGTAAAAACTTTATACTGCACCACCAGCTCTAACAAAGATATTTAAGATAGTGTTTTAAGGACGTTAAAATAAATACATAAAGAAAATGCAACAATACTTTCATTAAAGTTTCTGAACAATAATAATTTTTTTTCAGTAATTCTGATTTTTACTTGCCCTGTCACAAAAAGAAAAAACAAACAAACAAACAAAAAACATTTTTTTAATGTAATTTTGGGTTTGAATATTTTTGCGTAAAAATCATTTTTCTAAATTATATTTATATTTAAAATTATATTTATATTATAATAATAATTTATTAATTTTAATTCAGTAATTCTGATTTTACTTGCCCTGTCAGAAAAAAAAAAAGAATTTTAGATGTTTCAGGAAAATATACATTTATATTTTTCATTTAATATTGGGTTTTATTAATTTTGGGTAAAAATTATATTTTACAGAGATTTCTGTCACTGATTTCCTTTTGTATGTCAGGTATCAGTAATGCAAAATAAAATATTTAAATTCTACTTTTTCAAAAACATTCAACAATATTTTTAATTAAAAATCCTTAACAATAATAATTTCTTTTCAGTAATTCAGATTTTTACATGCCCTTTCACAAAAAAAAGAAAGAAACTTTTTTGATGTTTTTAAGGAAAATATACCTATATATTTTTCATTTAATATTGGGTTTTATTTTTTTTGTGTAAAATTTATATTTTTTAAAGGTTTCTGGCATCAATTTCTTTTCGTATGTCAGGTATCAGTCATGCAAATTAAAAGATTTAAATTCTACTTTTTCAAGAAAATGCAACAATATTTTCAATAAAAATCCTTAACAAGAATTTATTTTCAGTAATTCAGATTTTTACTTGCCCTGTCACAAAAAGAAAAGAAAAAAGAAACTTGTTTAGATGTTCCAGGAAAATACACATTTACATTTTTCATTTAATATTGGGTTTTATTATTTTTAGATAAAAAAAAATATATTTTACAGAGTTTTCTAGCATTGATTACCTTTCGTATGTCAGGTATCAATCATGCAAATTAAAATATTTAAATTAAACTTTTTCAAGAAAATGCAACAATATTTTAATTAAAAATTTATTTTCAGTAATTCAGATTTCATCTTGCCCTGTTGCAAAAAAAAATAACAATAATAATAATAATAATAATAATAATAATAATTTAAAAAAAAAATAGAAAAAAATTAGAAACATTGTTCCAGGAAAATATACATTTATATTTTTCATTTAATATAGGGTTTTATTATTTTTGGGTAAAAATTATATTTTGTAGACATTTCTGGTGTTGATTTCTTTTTGTAAACCAGGTATCATTCAGGTGAATTAAAAGATTTAAATGGCACTTATTGCTCTATAGACGTCTCTAAAAAGACCTGAACACAGAATTATTAATGAAAACTTGCAGACAGGTTTTCCTCTATATGAATATATGAAAAGCAATATCTACCTAAAGAAATGTATAACCAGAAACATTTATAATGATAATAAATATTTTCGTTACTTAAAACTTGTGATTTACAGGTGTGAAAAATCAGACCTGTAAATAAATATTTACTAATTTAGAAATATGTATGTACTTAAATCCAAGGTTTTCCACGCCAGTAGGTCCCTGTCATACAGAACTTCCCTTTACATATAAATTTGAAAGTGAAAATCTTAGTTTTTTTTAATAAACTGTCATGTTATTTGCCAACTAATAAGAACAATATGTTCTTAATGTCAGAACACATCAATCTGTGCACATCAGAGTAGCAGATAATATTAATTTTGGACATGGACAGCCTGACTTGATTGGGTCATTTCCTCAAAATGAATGACAGTCACGAGTTGAAGCATCAGACCCATCAGATCGACCTTGAATGGACAATGTCTGATCAGAGTAATAATCTCATCAGATATCATATTTGGTCATTTGAGGCTGTTGATTTATTTTGATTTAATATCAGGTTGTCGATGGATCAAAACATCACAGCACAAACACGCAGTATTTCATTCATACAGTACAAGAGACCCGGACAAATGCACTCAAATTTGCACTACACCTCCTTTGCGATGTTTAATATCAATGAACAACCTAAAAACACGTGAATGATTAATTATAAGTCACATAAACATAAGATTAGCTTTAGACAGCTCTAATCCACACTAGCAAATACAGCTAAATCTGCAGACGTTACAGCACGATCACACAAACAACCTTTCTCCAGCGGGTCTTACCTGATTTCAACGTGAACGAGATGACGCGACGATTACTTGGTAGTTTTAACTATGTAATTTCCAAAGGATCAGTTTTAGGATTTGATATTCATAATGACACTACAGTGTTTCCAAAGGCTTCACTCACGGTCAGCTGATAAACTGCTGTGGTCTGCGCATGCGCAGCCACCGGCGACAGCGACACCTGGAGATCTGGAGTCATTATGGCAGCTTCTTTTCCACTTCAAATCAAATTTGATTTGCATTGAGAACACTATGCTTGTTTTGCAGTACAGAGCCACCGGGGTACACAGATATATTAAACAAAATGTATAGGAAGCAAAAACATAACACAGGTTAACGATAAATGCATACATTTAATTGTAAGTTAAGTTCTACTCATTATTGCAGCACTGACGACTGTCACTTTTACTCATGACACCAGACATCGCTTATATAATTCTGATTTAAACTCTTACTTAAAATAAGCATTTTGTTTTACACAAGCCTTACAAACCTTATATTCAAACTAATTATATTTATTTATTATTTTTTATTTATTGATATACTATTAAAATGTAAGTTTTTTTTATTGATGTATTTATATTTATTTATTTTGGGGTTTTTTTTTAAATAGTTTTAGTTTACTATTTACTTATGTGCTTGAATCATCTTTCTTTTTTTAATATATTGCTATTTAGGTTTTATTTATTTTTAGCATTAGTTCAGTTTTTTGTTAATTAGATTAGTTTTAATTTATTATTTATTTGATTTTTTTATTGTTTAATTGATTTTAGTTCTTCAACTTAATCTAAATAAAATATTAAATATTAAAATATTTCATTTCATATTTTCATTGTTTGAGTTTTTTATAATATTTATAGTTTATTTAATTAAAATGTATATAGTATAAATTGATATTATTGATATACTATTAAGATTTTGATTAATATTTTTAGATAATAGTTTAATTTTTTTTTACAAATTTTATGTGCTTTTGTCATTTCTCTGTTAGGTTTTATTTATTTTTATCTAGTTCAGTTTTAAGTTAATTTGATTATTTTTATTTATTTTCAATTAGTTAAATATTAAAATTTTTCATTTCAAATGTTTATTGTTTCAGGTTTTTTTGTCTAATATTTATAGCTTATTTATTTACTTATTTAAAATATATATAGTATAAATTAATATTATTTATATACTATTAAGGTTTTCATTAATATTTTGAGTTAATATTTTAATTTGTACAAATTTCGTTATGTGCTTTAGTCATTTTTTTAAAATATCTAATTTCTATTTAGGTTTTAGTTATTTTTATCTAAGCATAAGTTCAGTTTTTAGTTAATTAGATTAGTTTTAATTTATTTCCAGTTAGTGATTTTAGTTCTTCAACTTAATCTAAAAAAATATTAAAATATTTCATTTAAAATTTTCATTAAGGTTTTTTAATATATAATATTTATAGTTTATTTATTTGTTTATTTATTTAAAATGTATGTAGTATAAATTAATATACTGATATACTATTAAGGTTTTGATTAACATTTTTAGATAATAGTTTAGTTTTTACTAATTTTGTTATGTGCTTTTGTCAGTTCTCTTTTTTATATATTTCTGTTTAGGTTTTATTTATTTTTATCTAAGCATTAGTTCAGTTTTTAGTTAATTAGATTAGTTTTAATTTATTTCCAGTTAGTGATTTTAGTTCAGCTTAATCTAAAAAAATATTAAATATCAAAATATTTCATTTCAAATTTTCATTGTTTAAGGTTTTTTACGTAATATTTATAGTTTATTTATTTATTTATTTATTTAGAATGTACATAGTATAAATGAATATTATTGATATATTATTAAGGTTTTGATTAATATTTTTAGATAATAGTTTAGTTTTTACAAATTTTGTAATTTTGTAACAAATTTTACAAATTTATATATATATATATATATATATATATATGTGCTATTTTATAGCTATTTAGGTTTTATTTATTTTTAAGCATAAGTGCAGTTTTTAGTTAATTAGTGTTTATTTATTTCCAGTTCATTATTTTAGTTCCTCAACTTAATCTAAAACAAAATAAATAAATAAATAAATATTAAAATATTTAATTCCAAATTTCCATAGCTTTTTATATAATATTTATGGTTTATTTATTTATTTAAAATGAATATTGTATAAATTAATATTATTGATATTGGTTTTAATTAATATCATTTTTAGATAATAGTTTTATTCATTTTATGTGCTTTTGTCCATTCTCTTTTTGTATATATTACTATTTAGATTTTATTGATTTTTATCTAAATATTAGTTCAGTTTTTAGTTAATTAGATTATTTTTTATTTATTTCCAGTTAGTGATTTTAGTTCTTCAACTTAATCTAAATAAAATATTAAATATTAAAATATTTCATTTAAAAAAAAATTGTGTTTAGGTTTTTAATATAATATTTGTAGTTTATTTTTATTTCAGCTTGATTTCAATTAACAAAAATGTTTTACAAATTTTTCTGGTTAATAATAATTCTAGTTAATAATAAAAACCCTGATTTATTTCAATTTGTAATGTACAAAATATCTTCATGGAACATGATCATTACTTAATATCCTAATGATTTTTGGCATAAAAGAAAAATCTATCATTTGGACCAATATACTGTATTTTTGACTATTGCTACAAATATACCCGTGCTACTTAAGTTTTGTGGTCCAGGGTCACATATATTTCTGTATATATTTCTATGTAGAAGCAACAGCTGACTGCTGCTTTTGTTCATCATGCAGTTGCACACCTTTATGATCCAGTGGCCTGTGAATGTATGAAGCTGACTTTTCACTGGAGGTTAAAGGCAGGAATGCCCAGTCAGCAGCCCAACGAGGGAGGCACAGCGGTCTTTTTTTGGAAAGGAGTCCCTCTTCCTGGCAGCGGGTGTCCCCCACCCTGAGTTCGAGGAAAGGCCCACAAAGGGATATGTTTATGGAGTTCAGTAGGTCTGGGGTGCATTGTTTGGGATACAATGCCGGGACTGGCTGGAGCCAAACCCCCAGATCAAACACCAGGGTGGGCTGCCCACTGACTGGCCGGCGGCCAGACCGATAGGGACATGTCTGGGCACGCGTGCTCTAATCAGTCACCCGCCCGCCGACCCGAGCGCCTGGGGAATAAGGAACGCGGCTTGTTTAGTCTCTAGGGACGTCCAGCCCAGAGTCCAGGGTTCCAATTTGTCCCAAGCTTTTTGTTATAACCTTCGCATCCATTTCCTTAGTTTCCTACGTATGCACGAAACATGCAAATACACAACTTAGGGAACACAAAAGGATAGCAAGGTGATTGAGAAATGATTTCCAAAAATAATAGGCCCTCTGGAGCTTTGATCATAACAATATTGTCATTAATGGAACATCTCCAAAAATACACCTTTTTTTATTATTATTACTTAATCACCTTCGTTCTTTTCCAGCATGCTGCTGTTATGTATTCTGTTGAACACAACAGCAGATTTTTGAAGCGTAGTTCTTTACTAAACAGAAGAAAAAAATAATTTTGACTACTTTCTCCTCACATTTCTAGGTGATAAAATTATAAATGCGAGATATAAAGGCAGCATTGCAAGAGGTTACCTCATATCATCTGAGAAAAATAAAAAAGTAGACACAGTTGAGGTCAAAAGTTTACATCCCCTATTATTTTACCAAAATAAGAGGATCATACAGAAGGCATGTTATTGTTTATTTAGTACTGACCTGAATAAGATATTTCACATAGAAGATGTTTACATATAGTCCACAAGAAAATAATTGTTGATTTTATAAAAATGACCCGGTTCGAAAGGTTACATACTCTTGATTCTTAATACTGTGTTGTTCCTGAATGATCCACAGCTGTGTTTTTTTGTTTAGTGATAGTTGTTCATGAGTCCCTTGTTTGTCCCGAACAGTTAAACTGCTGCTGTTCTTTAGAAAAATCCTTCAGCTTCCAAAAATTCTTTGGTTTTTCAGCATTTTTGTGTATTTGAACCTTTTCCAACAATGACTGTCTGATTTTGAGGTCCATCTTTTCACACTTAAGACAACTGAGGGACTCATATGCGACTATTACAGCAGGTTCAAACACTCACTGATGCGTCAGAAGGAAAAACCATTGCATTAAGAGCCGGGGGGTGAAAACTTTTGAACAGAATGGAGATGTGTACATTTTTCTTATTTTGCCTAAATATAATATTTTTTTCTTTCATTTAGTACTGCCCTTTAGAAGCTACAGAAGATACATACATGTTTCCCAGAAGACAAAATAAGTTAAATTTACCCTGATCTTCAAATTCCAAAAGTTTTCACCCCCAGCTATTAATGCATGGGTTTTCCTTCTGGAGCATCAGTGAGTGTTTGAACCTTCTGTAATAGTTGCATATGAGTCCCTCAGTTGCTGTGAAAAGACGGATCTCAGAATCATAGAGTCATTGTCGGAAAGGGTTCAAATACACAAAAATGCTGCAAAACCAAAGAATTTGTGGGACCTAAAAGGTTTTTCTAAAGAACAGCAGGCAGTTTAATTGTTCAGAACAAACAAGGGACTCATGAACAACTATCACTAAACAAAAAAACACAGCTGTGGATCATTCAGGTAACAACACAGTATTAATAATCAAGGAGATGTAAACTTTTGAACCGGGTCATTTTTAAAAACTCAGTTATTATTTTCTCTTGTGGACTATATGTAACCCTCTATTATGTGAAATATCTTATTCAGGTCAGTACTAAAAAAATTACATGCATTTTGTATGATCCCTGTTATTTTGGTAAAATAATTAACATTTTTAATGACTCTGAAAGGGGGGTGTAAACTTTTGACCTCAACTGTATAAACTCACAATTGTAAGAAAAAAGTCTGAATTGTGAGATTAATTCTTTATTTCATGGTGGCAAGAAAAAAACAGAATTGCAGGATGTAAACTCAGAATTCTAAAAAAAAATGGAATTTGAAATTGGAATTTATGGGAAGATTTTGAGTTTTATGTCACAGTTCTGAGAAAAATTAGTAAGAACTGTTATATACAAACTCAGAAAACCAAAGCCAGAATTGTGAGATTAAAAAGTCACAATTACTTTTTTCTCTCTGATGGAAATCAGAGGTCTTCCATACTTTCCCATAGTTTGATACTTCATATTAAGCTACAAAATGACAAAAAACATCATGTAACTATCAAAAACGTAGTCAATATGACTTATGCACAAACTTGTTAGGTGAAAAAGCTCACTTGCTGTTCTCAAATTGCATTTTCGATTCTTTGTATTCAAACTGATACAGTAGACTAATCAAATTCCACAGAGTTAAAATCCAACTGATGTTCTTTTCGTAAGGATAAAGGTGAATATTTATTGAAAAGGGGTCAAGGAAATGGGTGAGTTCATTTGGATGCTGTGTACTGGGTGGAGAGATGAAAGGTGACAGATAGTGACGGAAAACAAAAGATAAGCTCTATTGTTTTTGCTACAAACTCACCGTTTATCTATTTACCCCGCTGGCAATGACCTTCACATGTTTTTAACGATAAAAACGGTGTTTAAACACAGTTGAAATGTAGCAAAGCCATAAAGGAATTTCCATTTACTTACAATCTTTAACAATACACTAACTAAGCATAGTGTTTTGTCCTTTCTAATTACAGTTTAAATGTTTTTATGATTTATATAGTCTGATATAGTGAGGATATAGAGAAAAAAACAGCTCAGGTTTATTCAGAGACTCAAAATGAGAAAAAATATGCAATATGGTGCAGATATTTATATGATGAAATTCTGATGCTGGTAATGTAAATCAATGAGATCTTTATAACAGTTCAGCAGATACTGACATAAAATGATCTAAATACCATTAGATACTCTATATCTCCAATAATATGTCTTAGTAAGATAAGATTGAAATGATTCAAACATATAATGCAGTGCAATCCAATTATGATTGAGAGATGAACAAATAAATGTTCCTCAAAAGATGTGAGATGTTCCTCCACTAAGGAACAGTAAAAGTAAAACTTCTGGAAACAAATCAGATCAGATTGTCAGGAGGTTTGTGCCTAAACAAACCCAGCATGAAACATATTCAAGTGTGACAACTAGCCCCGGTCTCCCCTGTGATGTAATACTGTTGACATTTAATTTAAACTACTTTCATTATACTTTCACTGGAAAATTGCACAGTTATATTGTTACAAGAATGTCCTTTGTTTTTCGCCCATCAGATTATCTAAAATACTTTTCTTTATTGGAGAGTTCCTTTATTTTCTATTGTATTTAAGGGCTTAAGGCTCAGGAGAATTCCCGTTGCTCAATAGCGGTAGGGTGTTATTGCATATGGCAGGCGAACCGCATGTCCTTCCTTCAGCAAGCCTACAGAAGCAGATCGCCATTATACCAAGAACAATGGTTCTCAAACAGCGCCGTTCACCCCGAGCTGCTGTAGATGTTATGTTAGATTAGATGCCATACGCTCATTTATAGTCTAGAGGGAGCAGGCACAAAACTCGGAACTGCTTTTGTGCGCTGCAAAAGAGAAACCTTCACTGTCAGGCGTAGTAGTCCGAGCAACATTGACGTGAGTAAAACAAACAGAGCTATTGTGAAGCTCAATTGGCTCATTTGACATTCTGATGAAACTATTTTTGGTAAAAGGACTCAGCAATCGGAGAAAAAAGGGAACTATACACACAAAAGAGGAATTTGTGTCTGTAACATATCGTTCTTCAACAGATTTGGAGAAATGTAGCATGCTATCATTTGCTCACCAATGGATGTGAATGGGTGCCGTCAGATTGAGAGTCTAAACAGCTGATAAAAACATCACAATAATCCACACCGCTCCAGTCCATCAGTTAACATCTTGTGAAGACAAAAGCTGAATCAAATCCACCATCAAGACATTTTTAACTAAAATACATTTAGTCCATAATCCATAATAACACTTCGTCCAGTGAAAAAGGGGTCTGGTCTGAATCAGGAGAGAAATCTGCAAAGCCAATATAGCTCTAAACAAATATGTGGCTGGGTTTTGATGTGAGAGACAACTTCAGATAGACCTTTTCCACAAGTAGCGTTGTTATGGCTTATGGATTCGTATTTTAGTAAAAAACATCTTAATGATGGATTTGTTTCTTACAAACAAGCAGCCTTTGTCCTCTCAAGATGTGAACTGATGGACTGGAGTGGTGTGGATTAGTTGTGGATTATTGTGATGTTTTTATCAGCTGTTTGGACTCTCATTCCGACGGCACCCATTCATATCCATTGGTGAGCAAGTGATGGAATGCTACATTTCTCCAAATCTGATGAAGAAACAAACTCATTTTAATCTTGGATGGCCTGAGGATAAGCACATTTTCAGCTAATTTTCATTTTTGGGTAAACTATTCTTTTAAGTTATTGCTTTGAGGATTTGGTCACAATTCTATCAAGTAACAGACAAAGTTAAGCAAAAATACTTTGATTTGAATGGTCATTTCATCACTTGCTCACCAATGGATGTGAATGGGTGCCGTCAGAATAAGAGTCCAAACAGATACTTGCTCAACAAATGGATCCATTGCACTGAATGGGTGCTGTCAGAATAAGAGTCCTAACAGCTGATTAAAAACACACCACTCCAGTCCATCAGTTTACATCTTGAGAAGACAAAAGCTGAAACAAACCCATCATTAAGACATTTTTAACTAAAATACACTGAGTCCATAATACAGCTTCCTCCAGTGAAAAAGTGGTCTGGTCTGAATCAGGAGAGAAATCTGCACAGATCAAGCACTGTTTACAAGACAAAAGAGCTCTAAACAAATATGTGTGCTCTGTTTGAGATGGACTTTTTCACTGGAGGAAGCATTATTATGTATTATGGACTCGTATTTTAGTTAAAAATGTCTTGATGGATTTGTTTCAGCTTTTGTGTTCTAAAGATGTTAACTGATGGACTGGAGTGGTGTGTGTGGATTATTGTGATGTTTTTAATCAGCTGTTTGGACTCTTATTCTGACGGCACCCATTCAGTGCAATGGATCCATTTGTTGAGCAAGTGATGGAATGACACATTTCTCCAAATCCGATGAAGATGCAAACTCATCTACATTTTGGTGTTACTATTTTAAGTCAGCATCTTCATCAATGAGTCATTAGGTTTATTATTTACCCTAGAGAATGTGGTGAATCAGAACTTTAAATAGTTTGACTATGTGAAAACCTCAAGCAGAGAGAGAGAGAGAGAGAGCAGAGTAAACACGCCTCCCTCTATAAACTGTGTTAGTGTGCTCACTAGATTCATTTCATCAGAAACTAGACACTGAAACAGCAGCTCATTTATATGAAGAGAGCAAGATGCTGTAGAGGACATTCTGTTAAATCAGACTTTAACATACAGTGCAATAAATTCAGAATTATTTATAATGTTTTATCCGGAATCATGTTATAAAAGTGCAAAATGGACAATGTTCTGACAGGAACTTTGTAGGCGAAACGATGAAGGCTCTTTGGGCATTCAGGTATGAGATGTTACACTTTCTTTTCACATTTTAATATAACTATTAATATAAAACACCATGATATTGATCTTACTGATTTGACAGAGAATTGCAAGTAGCATACATAAACGAAAAGTTAAAAATGATGGTATTTGAAAGCATATGTACTATACTATACAAGGAAGTTATGAAAAATAGTTCAGATAAAGAAAAAGGTTTGTTATGCATGTTCTGTGATTTACAACTGTTCACTAAAGATTCTATTTGCCATTGTTAATGCTTTGCAACTGCATGTACTTTTCAGTTTGTGGAGATTATCAAGTAATCTTGTAAAAATGTACACTATCAGTCAAATGTTTTGAAGAAGTCTCCTCTGCTTACCAAGCCTGCATTTATTTGTTTCAAAATACAGCAAAAACAGCAAAATTTTGAAATATTTTTACTATTTAAAATAACTGCTTTCTATTTGAATATATTTTAAAATGGAATTTATTCCTGTGATTTCAAAGCTGAATTTTCAGCATCATTACTCCAGTTTTATTTCAAATACATCATCAAAGAATCCTTAAAAGAATGTACTCAACTGTTTTAAATATTAATAATAATAATAATAATAATAATAATAAATGTTTCTTGAACAGCAAATCAGCATATTAGAATGATTTCTGAAGGATCTTGTGACACTGTAAAATGAAGTAATGATGCTGAAAATGAAGCTTTGATCACAGAAATAAATTACATTTTAAAATATATTCAAATAGAAAGCAGTTATTTGAAATAGTAAAAATATTTAACAATATTACCACTAAAATCATGACATTTTAATTTAATTTTTGTTAAAGTACTCTGAAAAAAAAAAAAAAGATTAACTCGTACCAGATAAATCTAAACTTAATCTAATTTGCGATTGGCTGACTGCATATTATCTTGCACTTATCAGCTGCACTAGCATAAAGATGGCCTCAAAGCTAACAGAAGTGGATTAGGAAAACAAAACAAAACTCTTATTTTGTTTACATGGTGTCTGACCCGCTACCTTCCTTCATTCACCTCATCAAATTATTTAAACAAAACCCTGCCCCTTTCACCGCATAAATTAAGCCGCGCTCCTTCACTCGCTCATATTATTCAAACAGAAGCTCCACCCACTTTTCTACGCAACTGGCCGCACCTTTCGTACGCTTCACGCGTAATTAACATAACAGCCCCGCCTCCTCACTCCCTTCACCACTTCACTTAAACCATCGCCCCGCCTCTTTCACGCGCTTCAACCTTCACAACCGACATCATTCAGACGAACGCCCATAACCGTCCACACGGTCCGAGGTTCAGTGGATTACACAGATATATGGCTCAAAACATTAACGTTATCTCTCATATCGGTGCTCTTATTACTTTGTAAAAATTCCGCCGAAAAAGAGAAGACGGTTTACCTCAAATGCCCGCGATTTCTTCCGTGTAAGTAGCTCTGGGTTCATAAGCTAACATGTATCTGTTAGCCTCTTGTTTATATTTGACGAAAATATTCGAGTTGTTTACTGTCACTTGACTGCTTTTAGTCTGAATTAACTCGTTATATTTTAATGTTATTGAGATAAATAGTGTTTGAATGAAATACCGGTAGCTGCTAGTTGGCTAGGTGACGGTTAGCAATAAATTAGCCTGTAATTTAAACCTTGTCGCGAATGTCTGCTGTGTAATAATCACAAATAAACGCTAATTATGTCACTATTGATTAATAAACCAATGAGTTTTTGTTAATAGCTATAAAAACATACGAGAAACCTTTTGTATTATATCGACGATCAATATTGATTTTAAAAAGACTTGTGGAATTGGCGCTTCATACATTTCCGGGTGTCTAATTTAGATATTCATTGTATAAATTACTTATATTTATTTTTAAGTTTGTAAGGTTTTTTTTACGTCTTTCAGCTGAAAATTGATGTTTATTCAGTTTAAAAGCAGGTTTGAGAATGGAAAAAGACCACTGTTTTTGTTTTTTAATTATTCATCTACTTGGATGTAATTGAAGGATTTTTCATTTTAAGATGTATGTTGATGCGTGTATGTGTGTGTATGCTCTTTACACTCGTCATATAAACGTGTATGAAGAGTATCATTGTAAATATATGCAATGTCATTGGAATTTATGAGGAAAAAAATGTGTGTGCAACAGTTATTTATTTAAATGTATTAAAATATATATATCAATCAGCCCTATCCTTTACATAAAATTTGCTTTGAGAATGAAAATTTCTATTTCTCCATCCTTACAGCTTATAAAAGTTATTAAACCTGTTTTAGTCCTGTCATAACCTGTTTTGATGTAATATTCTTTTTATTACATATATACATGTATACGTGTGTGTGTATATGTGTGTGTGTATATATATATATATATATATATATATATATATATATATATAAACACATTTAATATAAAATATAATATTTTTTTATTATACTTTGACACTGTATTTATGCTTTTTATCTTATTTGCAGGTGTACGTGAACTACGAGAACAGCTTAGGGGCTTCTGTCTACCGTGAGCAGTTTGATTTCAACGCGGAGCCCCCTTGGGATCCTAGCTGATAGCTGGAGAGGTCGACTTCTGACCTGTCCTTGTAGGTTCACATTGCTGTATCCTCACTTATGGTGTGTTACCGTATACTTGTGTGAAGCTTCAAGTGTGACAGGAAGTTCTGATTTTAGTCATACCCCCCAGCCTTACTAAGCAGTTTCAGTCTTCAGCTGTTTTTAGACCTGCTTTGAGAATGGATTGCCAAGGTCAGTGGAAGTTGGTGACTCTTCTGACCTGCTGCTTTGATCGATGTGCACCACAGGAGTCCTTCTACTGTGACGTTGAACATGGCATTGAATGTGTCATACCTATTTGTACCTAGAATAAAAAGAACATTAAATAAAGCTGCTTTTCACAGTTGGGATCCAATGCATTGATTCCTGTAAATGTTGAAAGGCTAGATGTTCTTTGAAAAATTTGTTGTAATATTTATCTTCATCCTGTCCGTCACATAAGCTTGCATTTATTTGTTTATTTTTTGTCCGTCTTGTGTTTGCAGTGGATATCGCTAGGACCCAAGAGCTCTGAGGGTTCTCATAAATAGGTGACCTGCTTTATGCCAGTCAGAACATCAGATTACGGATGAGTATGAAGGGAACACTGGACGAACCACTCTTTTCTGTTGAGCTGCTGGAAGGAAGTGCAGCTCTCCGAGATGTGATCGATAAACACATCCATGATCAAACTCTTGTAAGTATAAAATTTAGAATTCTGCTTTATTGTTTTATTTATTGTGCCTTTTCTATTCATCCCAAAGCATATGTTGTTTTTGCTTTAGGCGCTGAAGAGTGCATTTTTTGTTGCTGACCTTGGTGTGATCGTGCAGCAGCAAGTTCGCTGGAGAACTAAAATGGAGCAGATTCAGCCTTTCTACACGGTCAGGAGCAATAGCAGCCCTGTGGTTGTTGAAATCCTGGCTGCTCTCGGAACTGGCTTTGTTTGTTCAAACAAGGTAAATATAAAGTGCAAAATGTTTCTCATCTCCTCTTGCTAAAACTAGACTACTCATTTTCCTAAAATAACAGCCCGGTTCTATATTTGTTTTAAAGCTATTTTTAAAATATATTATTACCTTTGTTAGCTGCATCATCTCTTTTGCCTGCCATTACTTGTCTTTCAGCATGAGCTGGACGTGGTGAAGGGCTTTGGCGTCCCTTCTCAGGACATCATTCTCGGCGGCACATGTAAACAGCTCTCCCATATCAAATATGCAGCCAAAAACAACATCTCCCTCCTGGTTTGCGATAATGAGGCGGAGCTGAGGAAGATCGCACGATGCCATCCCAAAGCAAAGTGAGTTATGCCGTCACACTGCTCATCACAATACAAACATTTGCAGTTAAATGTCACAATTCTCAGACAATACCTGTTTAGTAGGGGTGGGAATCTTTTGAAAATTCACAATCTGATTCAGATTCTGGGGATCATGATCCAATTCTAAAACGTTTCCTGATTTACTAGTTGTTGTTGTTGTTGTTTAAGTAATAAGTGTACTAAGGTTGAATATGAATTTTGTGTTAAAATTTGTTGAATTAAGTTATAAAGTACTTAAAAAAAAAAAAAAATAATAATTAATAATACATCAAACTAGCTTTTCATAAATCTCTCAAATCTTGCAATTTTGTTTGTTTTGCTTTCAGAATTGCAGTTTGCATCTAGAATAAGTAAAACCAAAAATTATTCAGACACCAGATATCATTTTTGATATATTTATTTTTTTACTAGTGGGTGCAAAACACTCATGTAAGTTCATTTATGTAACTGAGGATACCAAAATAAAGTAAACTGTGACCTATTTATGACCTTTTTACACACTAGACCAAACAAAATTGAGCATTGCTTGGTAATTGGTCAAAGTATTGATAGTTGTATAAATATTGTCATATTAAGTGAATAAATTTTGGTTTGACTATATATCTGGTGCATAATAGAATTGCAAGGAAAAGTCAGAATTGTGAGTTGTTGTTTTTTTAATTCTTTGGAAATAAGCTTCCATAATTGTATGTTCAGCATTAATAACTAACTAAATAGAGCTTGAAAACATACAAGCAAACATAAATCAATAAAGGGAAACAAAGAATCCTATTACAAGCAAAAACTGCTTTCACTATCTAAAAAATTTTCCAGACAAGGGGGATTTTTCTGTGTTATTGCTGTTTGATTATCACTGATGATGTCATCGACAGCGGCAGCTCTAACAAGCTGCATTCACACTAATGCGCTGGATGTTTTTTTTTTTAATACTAATCCTCATCTTTTTGATCTGGTTTTCCCCAACAGGGTGTTGCTGCTGTTGACATCAGAAAGCTGTTGTGACCGAGAGGAGACGGCCATACCGTTCGGCTCCACGCTGAAGGACTGCAGACATCTGCTGGAGTGTGCCAGAGAGCTCAGCCTGCACGTTACAGGAGTCAAGTGAGTCTAGATTGAGTTTTGAGAGAAAACTGAGTACGACTGGTGTCCTTTAGAAATTACAGTGTCCCAATCTGAACATGTCACAATTTCTAATGTCATTGTGGTGGTATCCTAATATAATAAAATGCCTTGAGAGTACAGCAGTTCAGTAAACAAGAAGATTGTTTTTACTCTGTTTCGCCAACAAAAATGTTGTGCATCCCCAAGCAAATTCAGTCCTATATGAATCAGCGGTTCTGAACAAATCAATGATCCGTTCGTAAGACAGTAACTCACTTTGTTCATAAATAAATTGGTTTAGTAAATGATTCAATGACTCTTATTAATTAATGTTGCTACCTACTGTCAGTTTTAGTTTAAAAAGTTTAAAGTATAATTTCATTTTTAAAAAGTTCAGTTTTCATAATAGTTTAAGAACATTCATCTCGTACTAATATTTATGCATATATAATTGCAGTGTATTTATAGGGCTCTATGAAATCTGTTTTATTTTTTCCGAAATTCTGTTTTTTCCATTTAAATTTTTCTGAATTCCATTTTTTTCCTGTTTTAATTTTTCTAAACTCCTTTTTAATGGTTAAATTAAATTTTATTAATGAAAGAGCATGTCTAATTAATTAAATACAATTTCACATCAATTTAATAAAGGTTTAACAAAAATGACATGTTTAGGTCCCTATGAAATGTTTTATTTTTTTCTCGCATATGTTTTATTATTATCAAGTTCTGTGTTTTAGCATGTCTAATTATTTGAATGCTTTTTTTTTTTTTGTGTTGCGTATTTAAAATATTCTAGTTATCAAATGGCATAAAACATTAATTTAATTTGTCTTTTAATTATTTAATTATTAACTGTTTTTGTTGTTGTGTGATTATACCCTAAAAAATAATGTTTGTTTCATTTTAGTAGTAGTAGTTATAGTAGTAATATATATCTGGCACAATGTTTAAGTTAAACATTTTATTTTGACGGGTTGCGCGGCGTAATGTTTACAGATACTAGTCTATATTGTGGTTTGATTTAAGTGCAATGACCACTATTGATTAATTAATTCAAACTTTGACAAATTCCGTGACATTCAGTAAATTCCGTTTTTATGACTGAATTCCGTGATTCCGTCTGCGTTTTCCGTATTGCGGAATGAATAAATTGGTTTAGTAAATGATTCAGTGACTCTTATTAATTATTGTTGATACCTACTGTCAGTTTTAGTTTAAAATATTTCAAGTATAATTTCATTTTTAAAAAGTTTATATATTTTTATAATATTTTCATCTCGTACTTATATTTATGCAATTGTAATTGCAGTGTATATACTACTTAATGCAGCTTCAGATGTGGCTTCTGTGCCACTTCTGACATGGAAAAATCTATTTTGTTTACTGATTTGATCTAGTGGTAACAGTCTATAATTGAATTTATTTATTAAAGGTAAAAATTTGACACAAAACATGATGCATAGATTAAGTATGGGAAAAAAAAAAAAAAAAACTATAAAGGTTAAAATGCCTCTGGAAATCAATTTAGTTTTTATGTTAAAGCTAGTGTTTTAGAACTGACTTTATTTTTCACTAGAACAGTCTATAATGAGTCATGCAACAGTTGCGCCAAGGTCATTTATGAATGAAGTAAATGAGGTACATTTTGATTTCATGCTTTGCTCACAGATTCAACGTTCCCAGTTGTTGTCAGGATGCACAGGCGTTTTCTCGTGCTGTTTCCGATGCCCGCTGTGTCTTTGATATGGGGGTGAGTCATTGCTCATGCAGCCATGGATCGAATTCTGATCTGATTGTGCCATGAGCTTCCCTACCGAACCCAGAGGGCAATGTTCTTTATTTGTCCAAATGTCACTTTCAGTATTTATTTCCCCCCTTGATAACTTGTTATAAATGAATCTGATCTTAGGAGGAGCTCGGCTTTGAAATGAACATTCTGGATGTCGGAGGCGGCTTTGATGGAAGTGAAGCACAATTAGACAAGGTACTGTATTCTACTGCACATTTGTACAGTTTTTTTTTTTGCATTTATAAGTTTCCCCCAATTGAGCGTCTTTTGTTGTTTTCATGTACAGGTTAACCAGACGCTGAAACCCATGCTGGACATGTATTTCCCTCTCTCAACTGGCTTGTCAATCATCGCCGAACCTGGTGCTTATTACGTGTCATCTGCTTTCACGCTGGCCGTGAATGTAATTGCTAAGAAAACAGTGGCTCGTGATTTCGGGGGTCAACCACACAGTGAGTACCAGTCAATGTGCATATCAAATATTCATGATATACTGTGGCATATGTATATGTACACCCACCCACCACCGTTTTACTGTCCAAATTAAATATAATCCCACTGCATGTCTAATAGGTGATACACTGATCATAAGGTCAGTGTATATAACTTGTGTTTGTTTCTTCAGATGCACTGTCTGCAAACGATGAGCCTGAGTTTCTCTACTACATGAATGATGGGGTTTATGGGTCTTTTGCCAGTAAGCTGCTGTGTGAAGATTCAATATCAATGCCTTTGGCGCACAAGGTTAATATTTCTCTGTTTGCCTTAATAATGTGACATTGACCCAACGATATCTATATACGAGTACATTAATGCATGAATATGATCTCTAGAACTGCTCTGAGCATCACATGAGCATTTACCCTTTCTTTTAAGAAAAACTATTGTCATATCATACAAACAGAAACCCAAAGGTCTTCACAGCAACCCGTCAAAATAAAAGTTCAGGTTAACTTAAAGATACTGCGACAGAAATCATATATTACTTAATGTAATGATAGTAGTAGTAGTAGTAGTAGTAGTAGTATTACTACTACTACTACTAATAAAATTATAATCAAAACATAATTTTTTAAAGGAGTGTTTACCAGAATGTATTTAGGAGAAAAATTTGAATACACAGTATTTTTGAAAAATAAATAAATAAATATAATAATAATAATAATAATAATAATAGTGGATTTTATTTTTATTTTTTTATATATACAAAAATTACCCGGAGATGCTTTTGATTGATTGATAATTTAATGAACCCATTTAAATGGAATCCAGAAAAGTAAAAGAAAGCTTAGAATTTGGTTTTTAAAAAACTGCTAAAAAGAAGATGTACTCGACTAATTACACAGGCTTTTTGAAATGTAATTTTACTATTAAAACGGTATAGAAAAGTTAAAACAGAAAAAAAAATTATAAATAAAAAAATTTAAAAAATGGATTTCATATGTATAAAATATGCACCTGCATTAAAAAAAATCCATATTAATTTCATACATTACTGAACTGAAATAATTATGTAGTGTTTGTTTTTTTTTTGGCTGAGAATAACATTTACAAGGGTTTATAAAGAGGTTCTTCTTCTTCTTCTTCTTCTTCTTCTTATTATTATTATTATTATTATTATTATTATTATTAAAACAAAAAAGACATGAAATATCAATGCTAAATACTAAAGAAATTAGTAAATAGATAATACTTTGCATAGCTTAAATTCCAACAAAAAGATAAGCTCACACATAATAGTAAAAACGTTGCTTACAAAATACTTTAATTCAGAGACCAAAACATCAGTGTGACACTGATGTGAATTTAAAAACGTTTTGCCTTTGCACTGAGCACCTTTTTTTTTTTTTTTGGCCTCTGAATAACAGCACTTTGTAAGACAATTTTCTGTGGTTGTGTGTGCGAGCTTCTCCTTTTGTTGGGCTAAAAAAGATTTTTAAAGATTAGAACATCTTTTGTCTTTGAGCCCATCACAGGCTGTTAAAGCTGACGTACTCTCAGTAATCATGTGTATAATGTGGCGTTTTGTCAGGAGGTGAGCGCAGAAGAGCCGCTGTTCTCCAGCAGTCTGTGGGGTCCGTCTGCTGATGATCTGGATCAGGTGGTGGAGCGATGTCTGCTGCCGGAGCTCAGTGTTGGAGACTGGCTGCTTTTCAGCAACGCTGGGGCCAACAGTCTGGGGGCCACATTAACTAACGGAGATGAACACAAACCACCCGTCTTCTACAGCATTGCTGAATGCGACTGGTACGGAGTGAATCTTAATGGAATTTCAAGCAGTGCATTTGTTTTGGGTTTTTAATCAAGTTGTTTTTCTGCTGCAGGCAAGAGGTTCATAATTGTGGCATCACTTTGGACGCTAGGGTGAAGAACTTCTCTCTGGTACCATGCTGCTTTCAACCAAGCTTGTCTGAAGCGTCCATTTCCACCCCGGCGTAACAAAGCCACTTATTACCATCTTTATTTTGACTGACTTAATGCACTTAAGAACTTGGAATCTTCTAGAAGCTTTAATTGCTTTAAGGAAGGCTGACTGGGACTGGAGCTGAAGAAATGTTATTGACCAGAACAACTTCATAGCCATCAAAACCGCAAATAGGTGCGATTAGCTTTAACACATGGGCCAGTTGGCGTTTACAGATAATGCTTAATTATATTTAAGTCTGTTTTATAAATATGTATACATATAATATTTCCACTTACTAATGGAATCAGTCATGCACCCAACAGGGGAAGTTATTTATTAAACCTCAAGTCTAGTTTCATGACATCATCAGATGCTTTAAGAAATGTGCACTTGTTGTTATTTGTATTAAGAATATGATGTTTAAACTGGATAATTGTGATCTTCGTCCTATATGAACTTGCAGGAATAGTTCAAGAGAGCACTGTGGTATGTTTTTATGGACAAAATAGGAACACACCTTAAAGGAATAGTTCACCCAAAAATGAAAATTTGCTGTAAATTTGCTCATCTAAGATTAGGATGAGTTTGTTTCTTCATCAGATTTGGAGAAGTGTAGCATTGCATCACTTGCTTACCAATGGATGTGAATGGGTGCCGTCAGAATGAGAGTCCAAACAGCTGATTAAAAACCACAATAATCCACAAGTAAACCACACCACTCTAGTCCATCAGTTAACATCTTGAGAAGACAAGATTAAACAAATCTAAGATGTTTTAATCTGTGCAGATTTTTCTCCTGATTCAGGAAAAAAAATCACTGTAGGTAGCATTGTTGAATTGAATTTTAGCCGGAAGCAACAGTTTGAAGATTACTTGTGGATTATTGTGATGTTTCTATCAGCTGTTTGGACTCTCATTCTGACGGCACCCATTCACTACAGAGAATCCATTCTTGAGCAAGTCATGCAATGCTTTTGAACTCTTTAACACAAGTATGCCAATTCAGACACCAAGTGCAAGCGTCTGGTTTAGTTGTACATATTTGTACATGCTTGCTTTTGCAAGCAAGTTTTTTTTATTTTAACGTAAGACAACGTGGTTGCGTTTCATAATGCAGTATTGCACTAATTTGGCAAGTGTTTGCTTACACATACTTGTGTAGTTTGTCTCGAGCCTTTTTCTAAGCATTGGTGTCATGCTACGCATTATCTCAGAATTACACACGTGTGTTCGGTCTAGGATGTCTCTGGTATTGTGCAAGTATGTCTGAGAATGTGTCGAAGACGGCTGGAGCAAGTGCTGCTGGTTAAAGCGAGAGGAAGCTGTTATGTTACCTGCAAGAACCAGGCAAGTGAAACTGATGAACTGAGCAACAATGAACAGAAATTACACAAATGAAATGTTTGTTCAGTGTCAGAGCATAAACCATAGACTGTTTGCCATTTACAGCGTTTACGTTTTCTTGACAAAGATTTACTGTCAATAAAATGGTATTAATGGCCTTGTGGAATCATTTTGCTTTTTAATGTCTCGCTTTACTGTGAAAGTTCACTGTTGAACATGGTTTAAAATTGGTTACTGAAGTACTTAAATTTTACTTTTTGACATCTAAGGTTTGGAAAACCCTTGAAAATAGCAACATTCATGAAGAGTTACTTAAATTATTGTGCTTGAATTAATTTTGTAATAAGCACAGATATTTTCATGCAAAATTGGCAATTACAAGAACATTTCTGTCACACTTTTTTTTTGCCTATTTCAGTTAATCTCGAGCAAAACCAGTAGTAGTACTAACAATGTGTAAACATTGTTGAAGACTCTAAAAAAAGAGACACAGATGAAGCAAATCAATTGAGTGAGTCATTTACGCTGAAACCGCTCCGATTGATTCAAACTCCTGACTCCAATCAGATCGCGAATCATTTGATTTAGACTGGAACTTTGTGTATCGCGATTCATTTGATTCAGTCGGGGTTTTGGAGCGCATATTGCATTTGATTTAGATCGGGACTTCTAATCGCGTAACGCGAATCATTTTATTTAGATTGGAACCTCGCGATCGTGAGTCATTTGATTGAGATTGGGACTTAGGAGCGGTTTCGCGAATCATTTGATTTAGAGCGGAACTTTGCGTATTCTGAATCATTTGATTCAGATCAAAACTTCGCGTGTCAAGAATCATTTTGATTTAATTTCGAGCTTCGGAGCGCGTATCACGAATCATTTGATTTAGAGCGGGTTTTTGAATCATTCCGCGTTTCTGATCTGAAATGATGGTTCGCGAATCATTATTCAGATCGGGTTCACGAATCTTTTGCTTTAGATCGGAACCTAGGAGCGCGAATTGCGAGTCATTTGATTCAAATCGGGATCTCGGTGGTGGTTCACGAATTATTTTGATTCAGTTTCGGGCTTCACGAATCATTTGATTTAGAGCTGGTTTTGGGTATCATTCATGCTTCTGATCCTTGTCGATGGCCCAGCTTAATCATTATTCATATCGACTTCTTGAGCTGGTCTTCAATGACCTCGTTTCTTTGATCGGAACCTAGGGAGTTGATGTACAATTGCTTAATCATCATTTGATTCGTGGTGGTCTTTAATCATTCGATTCAGTTTCTTGGCTTCCGAGCTGTATTCAACTACGATTTAGAGCAGTTTTTTGAATAATTCCGTTCCTCTGATCTGAAATGATGGTTCGCGAATCATTATTCAGATCGGGTTCACAAATCTTTTGCTTTAGATAGGAACCTAGAGCCCGAATTGCGAATCGTTTGATTCAGATCGGGATTTCGGTGGTGGTTCGCGAATCATTTTGATTCAGTTTCGGGCTTCGGAGCGCGTATCACGAATCATTTGATTTAACGCGGGTTTTTGTATCATTCCGCGCTTCTGATCTGAAATGATGGTTCGCAAATCATTATTCAGATCGGGACTTCTGAGCGGGTTCATGAATCTTTTGCTTTTGATCGGAACCTAGGAGCCCGAATTGCGAATCATTTGATTCAAATCGGGATGTCGGTGGTTTTTTTTTTTATTTACAGATATTCAAAACAACAAGACAGTACAAATACAGACAAAATAAATAAAAATAAACAAGAATACACATATTTGTTGCCAGGGTAACAAACAAAGAAAAAAATAGGGTAATAAAATTACATTTTAGGATGACACAAAGGATGAATACAGAGATACAGTTTTCATAGCTTTCAAATTAGTAGAACTTTGGATAGTTTCCACATACATATCCAAGTCCACTTTGAACAAAGAAAAAAGAGGTTTAGAGCCAGTAAACTTTTGTTTATGAATGTGAAATTTAGCTAACAGAAAACATAAATTAATTATGTAATATTTTCCTGTATTCTCCTTAGAATATTCAAATAAGCCAAACAAAGCATCTTTAAAACAAAATGAGAAGTCACTTACAAAATAAGATTGAATAAACACCAAAAAATCTGACCAGAATTTCTCTGTGTGGGTGCATTGCCAAAACAAATGAATGAAGTCTTCTTCAGAGCAATGACAAAAACTGCAGTTCACTTCAATGTCAGGCTTATATTTCCTAAGAAAGACTTTAGTCGGGTAACATTTGTGAATCAGTTTAAATGTCATTTCTTTTACTTTATTGGTAAGCAGATACTTATGAGGCAAGGTCCATACTTTCTCCCAGTGTATATTCTCCACAATATTATTCCAATACGGTATTACATATGGAATTGTTGTTATCTCAGCCTGG
The DNA here is from genome assembly GCA_012976165.1 of Labeo catla. Lineage (NCBI taxonomy): Eukaryota > Metazoa > Chordata > Actinopteri > Cypriniformes > Cyprinidae > Labeo > Labeo catla. The sequence continues at coordinate 404,709 of VONZ01000398.1, read as the reverse complement.
AAGAGAGCTCTGATTTTATAGTTATTTTTCTGACGATCTGTAGAAAAGCAAACACCTCCAATCATTGTGTCAGTTAAATTCAGAGAGTAAGAACACGGCCATGGAAATGTAGAACCTTGTAACAGAAAAGAGACACCAGAGGGAATGGCATTGAAAACAATCGCATATTCATCGGCAGATACAGGAATATTATATTTCTGTAAAAAATCTGAATAATTATAAAGTCTGCCTTGTGAGTTAAAAAGCTGTCCAACTAAAAGAAGGTTGTTTTCAAACCAATCTCTGAAGAAAAGTGATTTATTCTTGTAAAGAATATCCTTGTTGTTCCATAAGTAATATTTGTGCGGAGAGAAGTTGTGTTTGTATATGAGGGACCAGGCCAAGAGCATCTGCTTATGGAAATTAGAAAGTTTGACAGGGATTTTTGAGATATTATAATTACAGAGTAAAAGAAAATTCAGGCCACCAACTTTAGAGAAAATATAATTGGGAATAATATTCCAGAGGGAAGAGGGATTTTTGAGAAAATTATTAAGCCAATTAATTTTAAAAGTGTTGTTTAAGGTAGCAAAATCTAGAAAATCCAGTCCCCCTTGTTTTATTGGATTCATTATTACTGATTTCCTGATATAATGGGTTTTATTTTTCCAAACAAAGTTGTTTAACATGCTGTCAACTTTTTTTAATGTTCCTTTATCAACGGGATGTCGGTGGTGTTTCGCGAATCAGTTGATTCAGTTCCGGACTTCGGAGCTGATCATTTGTTTCAGACCAGGTTTTCGGAGTTTGATTTAACAGTATCTGTACTAATCCTGTATTGAAAATGGAAAAAAAGTGATGTTTAAAAAAGGTTCTTATTTATTTATATATGCAAAACATTCCAACAGTCCAATATGATGGCAGAAACTAACAAAGTAATACTTAATAATAATGGCCCGTTAGTTAATGCATTAACTAACAATACATTTGTTGCAGTATTTTAACATTAAATAATAAAATGTTCATTGTTTGTTCATGTTAGTTCAAGTCCAAACCAGAAACAGCTTTTGATCTTTTTTAACATTAATGTTAATTTCAACATTTACTAAGATAACACAGATGATAAGAAGTGTTTCTTGAGCAGCAAATTTATGGGATTATTTTTGTGCCAATAAGAATGAACGTAACTTTATAAAACTGAACGTAACTTTCCAAGAAACGATCAAAAATATGCCACTGCAAAAGAAGAAAAACACAATGAAAATGAAAAAATGAACTCAGTCGCACTAATTTAACATGCTCTTCAAATATGCTTCATTCTTTGTTAATGATTTTCAAAGAATCGTTTTCGCGAATCATGGATTCTGAATGCGTTGCCACAGGTTTCGCTTACGCTTCGCAAATTTTCGTTTGCTGTTTTGGCGAGTAGTATGAAGCTGCAGACTCGGAGCCTGCTGCATCTACAGTCCCGCACCCAGAGTCCCGCATTCTCAGACCCCTCGTTTTTCGAGACAGCGCCACCTTTCAAATTGGATCGGATAAACACATGGATAAACACGTGAAGAACCGAAACACGGTGAGTATCGTCAATTTTATTCAATGATTTCTTTTTTAATCAAACTACTTTATAGCTCATCGATACACCAACATATGAACAGTCTATTTAATATTTGTAATGATAGTTTGTAACAAAATTTGAGCCGTTAATGTACTTATCACCCTAGGTATGCTTGTAATTTGCATTTGGAAAAAAAATATTATTATTACACAATATTTTTGACAATGGCATTCATCTTTTATTTTAGTGAAGTTGAGGAATTTGACCGGGTGATTGCAAAAAGAATGAGAAAAGAAGCAACATTTGCCTCCCAGAAAGTAATTATTTTACCTTATGCATTTACATTACATTTTACATTTATTCATTTAGCAGACGCTTTTATCCAAAGCAACTTATAAATGAGGAGTTTTTTTTAATGCAATTGAAGACGAAAATAAAGTCACTAACACAATTCTTTCTTCCTTTTTTCTTTGCTTTGTCCTGTTTACAGCAAGATGACAGTGATTAAGGTGATCGTTAAATAAAGTACAGAATTGTTCATTATTGGTGTTTTGTCTATTATTTGAGTTTTGCTTCACATTCAAAATATCAAAAAACAGGTTTTGTAATGTTAGCATGGTATAATGTTAATTAGACCATTATATGTTGAGCTGAAAGAAAAAAATGGAATTTGAAACATTGTACAAAAACAAACTAAAACATTGTAGCAATATAATGTCACATAATATTTTTCAGATGATAGTTCAATTTGTATTTGTATCGGTTGCATCAGTAATTTCCTTTCAATTACACCCACGCTCAAAAAATAAATACTGGGTAATTAGTTAGTTTGAGAACACAATGATTTTTTTTTTTTTTTTTGGCACATGCATTAAGCAGGGAACGCAAATATTTATTTGGATAACTTTAAACAAAAAGAGACCGTAATATTGCATTCTAATGTTTTCAATGGCATTTGGATAAGGGTGTTATACGATCTTCCGAACAGCAGGAGGCGCTGTCTCGAAAAACGAGGGGTCTGAGAATGCGGGACTCTGGGTGCGGGACTGTCGATGCAGCAGGCTCCGAGTCTGCAGCTTGATAATGTTGGGGTTTTGGCACAAACCTCTCGTGGGGGCGGGCCTAACAGCGATCTACTCTGATTGGTTAATGAGCTTTTGATGGACAGTTGCTCTCTGAACTGGAAGCACGGACGGTGACGTCAGTGGCGCAATACGTCGTGCTTTGTTTATAGAAACTATCAGAACTGTTGCACACTGTACATGAATAAAACTTTTATCGATGTTATTGATTAACGTTACTTTAGCAACACGAACTTACTTCAAGCTGCCCTGAGGGACAAGCTGAGGTGGAAGATGATGCTGCTCCGTGTCTCTCCTGGGAGCTCATCTTTAGAAACTAAGAGACGACCGTAGGTGAAATACTAATAACATTAATACTTAATATAAACAAAGCACGACGTATTGCACACCGCAATATGTGCGCCACTGACGTCACCGTCTGTGCTTCCAGGTCAGAGAGCAACTGTCCATCAAAAGCTCATTAGCCAATCAGAGTAGATCGCTGTTAAGCCCGCCCCCACGAGAGGTTTGTGCCAAAACAGCAAACGAAAATTTGCGAAGCGTAAGCGAAAGCTGTGGCAACGCATTCAGAATCCATGATTCGCGAAAACGATTCTTTGAAAATCATTAACAAAGAATGAAGCATATTTGAAGAGCATGTTAAATTCGTGCGACTGAGTTCATTTTTTCATTTTCATTGTGTTTTTCTTCTTTTGCAGTGGCATATTTTTGATCGTTTCTTGGAAAGTTACGTTCAGTTTTATAAAGTTACGTTCATTCTTATTGGCACAAAAATAATCCCATACAAATTCAGCATTTTAGAATGATTTCTGAAATACTACTGTGAAATATTATTACAAGTTAAAATAGTTGTTTTTTGTCAATATGTTAAAATGTAATTTATTTCAGTCTTAAGTGTCCCTTAAGATCTAAAAAACAATAATTCAAATAAATTCTGTTCTTTTGAACTTGAAATTTTGAAAATAAAATGTATCACTGTTCCTACAAAAATATGAAGTAGCACAACTGTTTTCAACATAATAATAATCAAAAATGTTTGTTGAGCAGCCAATCAGCATATTAGAATGATTTCTGAAAGATCATGTGACAGAAGACTGGAGTAATGATGCTGAAAATTCAACTTTGATAACAGAAATAAATTACATTTTAACATGTATTCACATGGAAAAAAGCTATTTTAAATTGTACAAATATGTCAGAATTATTATTGTATTTTTGATCAAACAAATGCAGAATTGATGAGACTTCTTTCAAAACATTAAAAGATCCTAATGATTCCATACTTTGTAACAGCATTGTGTGTCTATATATATATATATATATATATATAATAAACAAGTAGAGATAAGTAGAGCTCTCTGTCAGCTCTCAGTTTTGGGTGCCAAAGGATGTAGGCTGTGACACACAGCATTGATGCTGTTAAGACGATAAACCTCCTTCTGCCACACTGGCATTCTCCGAGCTGTTAGATGTCGGCGTGCGTGTTTTGCCAGGTGGTCGCTGCGCACAAAGCGGCTGTGGCAAATGGGGCAGGAGAAACGTTTCTCTCCTGTGTGTGTGCGCCGATGACGAGACAGTTCATCAGACCTGGCAAAACGCCGAAAGCAGCCGTCCCAGCAGCATCTGAATGGCTTCTCACCTGGTTGGAGAAAACAGTAAACCAAACTTTAGTGTGAGGTGTCACTTTATAGGGTTTCTGCAGGTCTTAAAACATCTTGATTCACGCTTCGCCCAAAATGAAGCCTTAAAAAGTCTTAAATCTATAAAGATATTGCATAAAATGTTGCCTGCACTACAAAAAATGAACATCTCCCACCCAAAGTGTTTTGGTTTGTTGTTCCAATACAAATACACTACTAGTCAAAAGTTTTTGAACAGTAAGATTTTTAATGTTTTTAAAGAAGTCTTTTCTGCATATCAAGCCTGCATTTATTTGAGTCAAAGTACAGCAAAAACAGTACAATTTTGAAATCTTTTTGCTATTTAAAATAAGTGTTTTATATTTAAATATATATTTTAAAATGTAATTTATTCTTGTGATCAAAGCTGAATTTTTTTAGCATCATTACTCCGGTCTTCTTTTTTTTTTCAGGTTTCTTTGATGAATAGAAAGTTCAGAAGAACAGCATTTGTCTGAAATGGAAATCTTTTGTAACATTATAAATGTCTTTATTATCATTTTTGATCAATTTTTGATCAATTTAAAACATCCTTGGATATTAGAATGATTTCTGAAGGATCATGTGACACTGAAGACTGGAGTAATGAAGCTGAAAATTCAGCTTTGATCACAGAAATAAATTACATTTTAAAATATATTCAAATAGAAAACAGTTATTTTAACTAGTAAAATATTTCAAAATTTTACAGCTGGATTTCTCAGAAAACAACCATTCTTCTTTTGTCAAATTGTTTTAAGTCAATGCATCTTGATTTAATAATCTTTAGACATTTGATAACTTTTTTTGCAGTGTGATCGGACATTACTTCTATATTCTAGTGGCAGGGTTAATAAAATATTTTTAAAAATGTAAAACTAATAAATAAAAACTAGATAAAAAAAGGTTTGTCGAGACAAACTTTAAGTTGGCTTGAGAAAGCCGGAACAGAAAGTTTTAAAAAGTTTGAAAAGTTTATAAAGTTTAAAAAGTTTAAGAAGTTTTAAAAAGTTTAAAAAGTATTAAAACATTTTACATTTGATGGTTTTCTGTCTGAAATAGTTTGAAGTCTAAAGTAGTTTTAAAAGGTTAAAGTTTGAATGTTTTGAAGGCAATACAGTCTGTCATAGATAGATAGATAGCATAATTAGCAAGTTACTAGCATGTTTATAACATGATTAGCAAGTTGCTAGCATGTTTTTAACATGATTAGCAAAGTTGTCGGCATGTTTCTAGCATGATTAGCAAGTTGTTAGCATATTTCTAGCATTATTAACAAGTTACTAGCATGTTGCTAGCATGATTAGCAAAGTTGCTATCATGTTTCTAGCATGATTAGGAAGTTGCTAGCATGTTGCTAGCATGTTTCTAGCATGATTAGGAAGTTGTTGGCATGTTTCTACCATGATTAACAAGTTGTTAGCATGTTGCTAACATGGTTAGCAAGTTGCTAGCATGTTTCTAAAGATGATTGCCAGTTGTTAAGATGTTGTTGCGATGTTTCTGGCATGATAACAAGTTGCCAAGATGATGTAAGAAAGTTGCTATCATGTTTCTAGCATGATTAGGAAGTTGTTAGCATGTTTCTAGCATGATTAACAAGTTGTTAGCATGTTGCTAACAACTTGTTAGCATGTTAGCATGTTGCTAACAACTTGCTAGCATGTTTCTGGCATGATTAACATGTTGCTAGCATGATTAGCAAAGTTGCTAGCATGTTTCTAGCATGATTAGCAAGTTGTTAGCATGTTGCTAGCATGTTTCTGGCATGATTAACATGTTGCTAACATGATTAACAAAGTTACTATCATGTTTCTAGCATGATTAGGAAGTTGCTAGCATGTTTCTAGAAGAAGAAGAATAACTGGAAGTTTAAATAGCATTTCAGTAAGTTGGCTTTCTCAAGCCAACTTGATAAAAGTACTAATAAAATTTACCAAAAAAAGTTCCTAGTTTAGTACTAAAACTTGAAGTGAAAACAAAAAATGTAATAATCTAATTAAACATGCTGAAAAAAACCCACTCTGCTTTATGTCTAATACAAAATCTGTTGAGATCATGCAAACTGGTCTAAATCATGCAAACGATATAGAAGCGTATTCTCTGTACCTGTGTGTGTTCTCAGGTGTGCTTTCAGGTGGGAGCTTTTGAAGTATGTTTTCCCACAGTCGGGATGAGTGCAGACGTGATTGCGGGGCCGCGACGGGACGGCTCTAGACGCGGGTCTGTTTGCGGACGATTCGCTGGCTGGAGCGGGAGCGATGGCGGTAAACTTCAAACCACATGAAGGCGCTGTGGCTGTTTGTTTAGGGGGCAGAATCACCACGACTGAAGCTTTGGCCACAAACAGCACAGACGCCGGAGGAGGGCTGCAGCTCACTGGAAGCATCTGGAAGACTGAAAGCCCTGGCGAGTTTCCAGCAGGAGAATCAGACACCGATGCAGCAGCGGGGGCTGATGGGGGATGAAGGTTTATGGCTGAGTCACGGTCTGCGTCTGACGTGTGCCGGATCACGCTGACCGCTTGAGATCGAGCCTCGGGTGAAGCCGTGACCCTTGACCCAAAGTGCGGGTCGCAGTCGGGGCTGTACGGTGGAGTCATGCAAGACGTTACCTGAAAAAATACAACCAATTCATGATAGTTTTTGCATATTATTTAACTAATGAAACCAGATCACCTCATTCAAATTTATAGGTGAATATCACAAAAACATCCTTAGGTCATATTATGCTATTATTTTCATGCATCTCTCATTATTTTAAGTTAGATGTTTTAGTTTTGATTTTGGCTACTTTAGTCAGAATACTTTTATTACTGCATTAACCTAAAGGTAAACGCTAAAGGTAAGCATTTAACTAATAGATCTCACCATATTTTGATTAATCACTGTACATTAAGACAATGTTTTGTATCAAAAATTGTTGTAAATTAGGCATTATCTAATCAAATATGCACTCATTTGCATACAAGTCTGAATATATATCATTGCCATTAAATTTAGCATTTGGATACTATTCTTATTTTGAATTCGTTTTTATTAATATTTTCTTTATTTATGTCTATACACTCTAAAATTGTTGGGTTATAAACAACCCAGTGCTGGTTTGAAATATGGACAAACTCAGTGATTGGGTTGTTTTGACCCAGCGGTTGGGTTAAAAGCTACCTTCTGGGTAGTTTTATTTAACTTAACTATTGTTTAAAAATGACTATATGGCTGGCTTAAAATGCACCAGGTTGTAAATTAGAAATCAGACACATAGTTACTAGAGGCATCAGCAATAATCAAAAAGGGATTTATTAATAAGCAATTTAAAAATGTTTATTATTATTATTTTTTTTAATAGATGTTCATTTATTAATAAATGTTAATTTCCAACATATTTTTGGTTAATTTTAAGCAAGAAATATTGTAATTTTTAAGCAATAGTTGAGTTAAATAAAACTACCCAGAAGACTGGGTTAACCATTTAACCCAACAGCTGGTTCACAACAACCCAGTTGCTGGGTTTGTCCATATTTCACCCAGTAATGGGTTGTTTTTAACCCAGACTGAATATAATGTGTATAATATGTCTATATACATTTTCTTTCACCATGTTTTTCTATTTTTACATTAAGGTTTATTTTATATTTTAATATATTTTATATTTATATTTTTAATTTTAGATTTTATTTCAAGTAACACTGGTTTTAGTTGTAGTTTTAACTAACTGTAATAACCCTAATATATATATATATATATATATATATATATATATATATAAATGATTTCCTCCAGAAATTGACTATATGCATAACATCACAAAGTAGAAATACCAAATTTGACAACCTTATTATATTCTTTATGTAATAATAATGATTCTTGTTTGATTTTGTAGAGATATTAGAGTAAGAGAGTTTTTAAATATTTTTTATCACTCCATAAATCCTAAAATACTAACAGGCTTGTTTATAAAAATAAAATATTATGTAAATCAGGAAAATAAAAGCATTCAGAATAAAGTTTGGTATATGTAAGTGCTGTTGAAGTGGAGAAACAGCTCACTTTATAATAAAATAAACACTTTAGAATGTATTTTGAATATGCATGAAAAAAGTAGTGTCTGTAGTGTCTTGCCTTAATTTAAGCCTAAGTAAATTAAATGCAATACAAAAACATATGCATAAATAATTTACAGTTTAAATAGCAAATAGGTGAGATTTTTGCATTACATATATACATTACATGTACATTCCATCTTTCATCTTTGTGCCTTGTCTCACTTACAAAGGTGGGCTGGTGTAAATCAGCAGTGACTGGATCTTCACAGACATCAGAGGACGGTGTCAGGGGCCGAAACTCCCTCTGCTGGTCATTTCCAGCCATTTCCTGCTGGATCTTCATAGACATAAGGGCCTCCACAGCTTCTGAATATCTCCTGTCTGAATCTGAGCACATCACAGGCTGCTAGATTGGACAAATAGAAATTCTATGATCTGGATTGCATAGTCAGATTCCAAAAATTCAATGCATTTTTATGAATTACATTTACATTTCTGTGATTTAAATAATTCTTAGCTTTTCATTAAACCCCCTGCAGTTCCTTCACAAACCCTAGTTTGGGAAACCTTGACATAATGTAATATTTAATGCACTTCATGTTGTATAATATAACAATAGAATATATTTTCTCTATCTTTGTGTTTTTATATCAATATGGTACAAGATTAATGTGTTAGGTCAAATGTAATCTAAAAGTAATCTAAAAGTAATCTGATTATAATATCTAAAATGTGTAATGTAATGGATTGCATTACTAATTACAATTTTTACTAAACACAATTCGAATATATACATACATACATATATATATATATATATATATATATATATATGTATGCATAACTTCACTAACAAATGTAATAATAATATTCATAATATTAGTATTATTAGTAGTAAGTTATTATTAATATTTACATTTTTATATAGTAATAACATAGCAATAATAATAATAGTGTTTTATTTTTAATACTTTTCAAGAAAACAGTATTTTTATAAAGTTGTTTTATAAAAAATAAATAAAATGCGTAATTTCAATCAACAACGTCAATCGTCATTATGTATCGGTATCATTATGTTTATTAATAGTTTTGACAATTATTATTCAAAATTAAATATTAAATGAATATAAAAGGAAAAATAAGATAAAGAAAGCATTATATCTGCACCTTAGGAAATTCAACATGAAATAATATGAAAACAGATTAATTTTTATTAATAGCAGCTCAACTTCAAATACACTCTTAAGTATTACGTAAATGCAAATGATTTTACTTACAGGTTTAGATTTGGATGTCATAATGATGCTGCATTATGTCTCAAGTTTATCACTCTGACTGAACAAGTCTCATTATGATAAATACTGTCACTGTTTCTGGAACTTCGATTCATTCACATATTTCAGAAAACCGAGCTGGGTCTTGGAGGTCGTGGTTTCGTCTTCAGCCAATCAGCGGCAAAGGTGTGCAGAGCGTCAGCCAATCAGGAGAGCGCGTCGCTGCGTGATCAGTGGCTGATCCGGGCGATGTATGCGGATGGTACACAGTCGGTCAGCTGTGTGTCCATGAGACTGATGTGCGGATATTTAAGCTGATCCCTTCTCAACCTGATTCAGCTCTGGCATATTACTCACATGTTTTATTCACGCTGAGGACAGCGACCGCCAAAAAGCCTTGATTTTCTTTATAACGCTCTGTAATGTCTTCCGTTATTTCAGCATTGCACCAGAATATCAATAAAATGATGTTAAACCAGTACTGGCCTAGTTTTTACATTAACTATTTTTGTACATTCATTCCTGCAGTGTGTCTGACAAGGGATATTCACACTCTATAAATCATCTAAAGACAAAATTATGTAATTTCATTATATAATAATTTTATATGCATTTTTTTTCTATTTTATCTCCTATAACATTTTAAAAACATTTTTAGATGTTAAAAAATACTTTCATTTAATAAACACACTTTGCAAATCTTTATCCAGTCATCATAAATAATTTAAAAATTAAAAATATTTTCCTGTATACAGAGAGGTGCTTCATCAGTATGGGTTTTGGCAATGGTTGATTGTTAATCCTCTGCATTTACTCCTCCCACTCTTGAATATTTGGTTACATACTCGCTTTAGTAAGCTGTTAAATAACAGTTACCCAACAGGCCAAAGTGCAACAGACAGTCTATCAGGGATGTCAGTTTATTCTGAAGCACAATCTGCACAAAATATATTCCTTATGCTATTTTATGATCCTGTTAAACGACACTGGCTTCTCTCTCCAGCGCTAGCGGGTCATCTGAGGACTGAATTCCTGGACTGAACCTTGCCCTAGATTTGTATGAGCGAGTGCATGAGCATGTGTAAATCTAGAGCACTCCCGCCGAGGCCAAATAACACTTTTGCTCATGCACTTTACATGATTCAACCTCATAAATGTTACAGATGGTAATCGTAAGCGATCGCATATGTAAGCGGATGCATCCATTAAAAACGCGTTTTGTTGGCGCCGATAGTCTTGTGGGCAGTGCTCCGACGTACAGCGTCGTTGCGCTATACGGGCGTCCCGAGTTCGAATCCCGGCTCGAGTATTTTTCCCGATCCCGCCCCCTTCTCTCCGTCCCCCTTGCTCGCTGCATAGTCAAATGGGAGGAGCTGGAGCTCTAGCTCCCCCTCGCTGGAGGTAATGGGTGGAGATAGACACCTAACCACACCCTAACCCTAACCCTTACCCTATCCTAAACATAACTCCACCCATTAGTTCACACAGAGGTGGAGCTGGACATCCAGAGAGGGGGAGCTGGAGGCCATTCGGTTCTGCATTGCGCAGTACTTGTCCCACTTCGCTTCCTGTCAGCTATGATCTGTTCTGTCATAATAAAGGCTAAAAAATAAATATTAAAAAAAAATCTCAGCATTTGGTTTAAAATTTTGCTTTTTAAAACAAACTTACCCACATTCAGGAGTTGATTAAAAAAGAATGCATGAAGCTAGAATAAAACTTTTTTGTTTGTTTGTAGCAGAAGCTCTGTTCTTTCTTTGACATGTTTAGATATTCATACAACATTACCGGTGCATCTCAAAAAAATAGAATATAGTGAAAAAGTTCATTTTTTGTTTGTAACTTATTTAAAAAACTGAAACTTTCATATGTTCTAGATTCATTACATGTAAAGTGAAACATTTCAAAAGCATTTGTTTAAATTTTGATGATTAGAGCTTACAGCTCATTAAAGTCAAAAATCCAGTATCTCAAAATATTAGAATATTTACATTTGAGTTTCATTAAATGTCCATCCCTAGTATAAATTCTGGGTATCTCTTGTTCTTTGAAACCACGATAATGGGGAAGACTGCTGACTTGGCAATGGTCCAGAAGACAATCATTGACACCCTTCACAAAGAAGGTAAGTCACAGAAGGTCATTACTGAAAGGGGTGGCTGTTTACAGAGTGCTGTATCAAAGCATATTAAATGCAAAGTTGACTGGAAGGAAGAAACTGGGTAGGAAAATGTGCACATGCAACAAAGATGACTGCAAACTTGAGAATACTGTCAAGCAAAGCTGATTCAAACACTTGGGAGTAGAAGGAGTAGAATGAAGACGGAGAGTCACCTCAGAGTCACCATGCTCACCACGCTCAGACGTCTTTAGGAAAAGGGCTACCAAGCCACTTCTGAAACAGAAACAATGTCAGAAGCATCTTACCTGGGCTAAGGAGAAAATGAACTGGACTGTTGCTCAGTGGTTCGAAGTCCTCTTTTCAGATAAAAGTAAATTTTGAATTTCATGTTGAAATTATGGACCCAGAGTCTGGAGGAAGACTGGAGAGGCACAGAATCCAAGCTGCTTGAAGTCCAGTGTGAAGTTTCTGACTTTATGCTTCCATCTGCTGACAAGCTTTATAGAGATGCTGATTTCCTTTTCCAGCAGGACTTTAGCACCTGCCTACAATGCCAAAACCATTTCCAAGTGGTTTGCTGATCATGATATTACTGTGCTTTATTGGCCAGCCAACAAGCCTGACCTGAACCCCATTGAGAATCTATGGGATATTTTCAAGAGAAAGATGAGAAACAGTTGATCCAACAATATTCAGACGAGTTGAAGGTTCAATAGTGCCTCTGCAGTGCCACAGGCTGATCACTTCCACGCCACACCTCATGCTGTAATTTGTGCTAGGAGCAGGTAATTTGTTGTAATTTGTGCTGCTGACCAAGTACTGAGTGCATAAATGAACATACTTTAAAGAACTTGAACCTTTCTGTTTTGCAAATCTGTTTTTGATTGATCTTAGGAAATATTCTAATATTTTGAGATACTGGATTTTTGACTTTTATGAGCTGTAATCATCAAAATGAAAAACAAAAAACTTTTGAAATGTTTCACTTTACATGTTATGAATCTAGAATATATGAAAGTTTCAGTTTTTGAAAGAAGTTACAAAAAAATAACTTTTTCATGATATTCTAATTTTTTGAGATGCACCTGTATATTCTGAATTTTTTGTAAAAAAAAAAAAATCAAAAATGCTGGTGGGGAAAGAGTTAAAGAGCTACTTCTACCTGATTTAACAAACAAAAATTAGTTTTGTTGGTATAAATTCATATATATATAGATATATAGATGTTACATAATATTTTTGACTTGAATAAAACTAGTTATTTTAGATATTACTATTTTTAGGTTACTTTATTTTACCCTGTTAAGGATAAAATCACTGTAACCTCAACAGAAGGACTCTTTTACAAGACTATTTGTGACTCTGGACCACACAATCAGTCTTAAGTAGCACGGGTATATTTGTAGCAATAGCCAACAATATATTGTATGGGTCAAAATGATCAATTTTTCTTTTATGCCAAAAATCATTAGGATATTAACCTACCATTAATATATCAAAACTTTTGATTAGTAACATGCATTGCTAAGACCTTCATTTGGAAAATTTTAGAGGTGATTTTCTCAATATTTTGATTTTTTTGCATCCTCATATATTGTCCTATCCTAACAAACTATGCATCAATTGAAAACTTATTTATTCAGCTTTCAGATGATGTATAAATCTCAATTTTAAAAAATTGACCCTTATGACTGGTTTTGTGGTCCAGAATCACATTTATGAAATCAGTAAAAACATGGACATGAAATATTGATTTGACTTTCATTACGCATAAAGAAAGATGAGTGTGGAGTGAAATGAGAAACTAGAACAGCTAACAATAAGTGGTAACCTCCAGTTATTTCCAGAGCCATTTTCACCTGATTTAACCCATAAAAATGAGTTTTGTCTGTATAAATGTATGTGTTTAGGTAGATTCTGTGATGCTACATCATATTTTTGATTTGAATAAGGCAAGTTAATTTAGATGTTATCATTTTTAAGTTAGAGTTTTTTTTCAGTTTGGCACAATGATCGTTTGTACGCAGTGATTGACCAATCAGAAGCAGATTTCATCCTGCAGCTGTTCACTATTTTTAGCTCACTGAATCTTTCCTGTTTGCAGATTTTCACTTGAGAACAAAGTGCACTAAACTCACGCACCCACATGATTCCCAGTATAGTATGGGACGTGTTTACACAAACTCACTAAACAAAGTTTTGGTTAAAAATAACTTCAACCTGTGCGTGTCTGCATTGATTGTCCTTGAGAGTATTGATGTTGGATGGACTCGCATAGATATTTCAAGTCACTGCCCTAAAGCTATTTTCATATTACTAATAATCAGCAATGGTTTAATGAACAAAACAAATAAATCGAATAAAATAAACAAAGAAAAGATCTGCTGATATTTCTCACCATGTTTTGGTAAGATTTCACCATGATTCACCATGAATGTGTAATGTGTAATAAATATTCAGTATGATACACAGTTTCTTTGACAAAATGCTTTTATTACAGTCTACAGTTTACATTTTATTTATATAGTATGTTTTATACACAGTGGTCATTCAGAGTGCATCACATAATAAAGACAAATATAAGTAAATTTAACTTTAACATTATAACATTACATTAACATTATTTGCTCATAAAGATTACAAAAGCTGCATTTAAGAATGATGCTGAAGATTCATTTTTGTTGCTCACAATTTCATTCAAAACAAAACAGAGACAAATCATAGATGGTCACACATGGGGAGGGTGGGGGTAAGATGAGACAGCCCTTTTCTTCTGTTTTCCTAATGAAATTTCATTTAAAAGGCAAAACCTGCCACCTGCTGGACGATACATACATATTTACCCTAGCAAGTGGTCTTATTGCAATGGGCATTTAGAGCATTTACAGCTTTTCTGTTATGTAAAAAAATATAATATCCTTTGGTGTTTAATGATTTTGATTTACTAGCTATTAATTTACCTGCTCAGTATTACTTTGCAGAATATAGGTTTAACTACAGTGGGACAAAAGTACTAAAAACACTAAAAAAAATAATAATAAAAAAATAAAACAAATAAAAACAAACAAACAAATAAATAAATAAATAAATAAATACAATTGTTAGACCAATATTTAAGATTTATATATTTTAATTGCATAGAAAATTTCCATGCATTTGGATTATACAATTTTACAAAAGGATTTTGATTTACTAGCTATTAATTTAGCTGCTCAATATTACTTTGCAATATAGGTTTAACTACAGTGGGACAAAAGTATGAAACACTCAAAAAAAAAAAAATAATAATAATAATAATAAAATAAAATAAGATAAAAAATGATCAGGTCTGTATTTAAGATTTATATATTTTAATTGCATAGAAAATTTCCATGCGTGCATTTGGATTATACATTTTAACAAAAGGATTTTGATTTACCAGCTATTAATTTACCTGCTCAATATTGCTTTGCAGAATATAGGTTTAACTACAGTGGGACAAAAGTATGAAACACTCAAAAAAAAAAAAAAAATAATAATAATAAAATAAAATAAGATAAAAAATTATCAGGTCTGTATTTAAGATTTAGATATTTTAATTGCATAGGAAATCTCCATGCATTTGGATTATACAGTTTTAACATAAACAAACTAATAAACTTAAAGTTTAAAAAAAAAAATCTGATTTCTGTAATAAACTGAATGTGTTTTAAATGCACAGTATATTTATCATCAATAATTTCAACTTTTCATACATTTCAGCTTGGATATTGCTTGTTTCACAGCAAGCCATGGTTTAACCGTGTTCATACTTTTAACTGAATTAATTTAATTTAATTAATTTTCCACAATGAGGCAATTATGCAGATTAATGCAATTTGAATATGTGCACTAAAAATGATCATTAAAATAAAATCAAACAGACGCAAATAATAATAATAAACAGTTTACCATGATTTTTTTTTCTAAATCTTTTTGGAGTCTTACCTGTTTCATTTATGCATGACTGACAAATATGCATCACAAAATGGTATAATGCAAATGGCCAGAAATTTCATGTGCAATTTAAATACATACATCTTAGGCTAATCTTTGTATGTTGCCTGATAAAATTATTTTTAGCTCATCAAATAGGCCTAAACAGCGTATCAGTTTTATTTGACATTTATTTGAGTAATATATAACTTCTTACATTGCACCCTTTTGAATTCATGCAAAGCACAGTTACAGGTGTGTGTGTTTGGGAGGCAGGTGGCCATGACATCATTGTTTTATTCCTATGGGTGTATTTACACCCACAAAGCATCATGTCTCATAGGCTCAATCAGGTTTAGAAATATGAGATGCTTGATAACTCTGGCGTGGGCTTAATATCAGCTCAAACTATAAAGCCGCCAAAGAAGAGCTTCGTATCAGGACTGAATGCAGATAACACCGCAACAACAGCCGTATATTTACTACAATGACACACATTATCAGCCGTCGCCAACACAATGACAACACATGGGAAATGACCCGTCAGACCCGCCCTCTTCCCTGCCTTTATACCTTCTAGCCAATCCGCTTCGCTGACACATGCTCACTCTCAGCCAATCAGCGCCGCCGTTACACACGCATCCTCCCCAACAGACCCAAAGAAGCTTAAACAGAGTTAAGATGGCGGCATGTGGATGAGGAGGTTGTATATTTCAGCTCTTCGGTTGCTTTCGGCGAAGAAAACACACATTCTCAAACCTAACCCGTAAAGAAAAGAGAAAAGCCCCCCACAAAATCATTTACTCGGGACCGAGCCCATGACGTCCATTCACTTCGTGGTTCACCCGTTACCCGGGACCGAAGACCAGCTTAATGACAGGTATTTATAAGAAAGAAGCGGTTTGCGATTGGGATTTTCCGTGGATGAGTTGAAAGTTCATTCAGAGATTGTTAATTAAATATATGGAGTGTTTTGTGCCTCCTGCAGGCGCTCAAGGTTGGACATTTGGGTCTAAAAATAACGAGGCCCGGCTGACTGGAGACACAATGCGGGTTGGGGGATGGGGAGGTGAAAAGAGAGGGAACTGCGATAAATTTATGCTTTTACACATCAAATGAAGACTTTTATCTTAAATGTACGATTGATTTATTATATTTAACTCGTGTTTTTTATGATACGCCGAATGAACGCGAAGAGATTTGCTGAATAAAAATCCCCTCAGGTTAGCCGGTTAGCCGTTAGCACTATGCGAGTTCCTCCGTTTAATTCATTTCTCCTCATAAAGTTGGTGGAAATCACATCACAACTAGTGTAAAATGTGTTTTAACGTTTGGCCTTTTGGTTTGTGTCACATCCGGGTTTGAACAATTAGTTTTAACAGTTGTCTATAAACGCGATGTTTTGAACTAAAGATGATTAAGATAAAGAATTGCAGTGTTTTGAGTTTAACGTCATTCTTTCGTAAATCTTGAGGACTGAGTGCTTGTTCATTTCTTTTTTCGTGCCACGTAAAAAATCTAATTCCAAAAGCTGTAACGTTGGTTACAACCATATTCTCTATCAGTGACGGTAACGTTACATTTCTTGAAATGTTATAAACAAAAATAGTTACAAACTGAATTTAACGTTAGTCAACTTGAGTAGTCAGAATGAATACAGATAGTTGGTGATGGAGGTGGTTGTTATGTCTGGTGACAGCTGCGTGAGGAATCCATGGCCAGTAACATTGAAAGCATCCTTGGACAAAATGGGTGTCCTCATTGCCTTCTCCTGGTGTTTATGGATGTTTTAAAACTGTGTGTTGGGGTTTTCCCACTGTATGCTTGCAAACCTACCATTTAAATGTACCAAAATTTCTTAAAATGTTTTTGTCATCAGTTTTGTGACTATATAGCCTAATACCAGGATAACCATCAATGAAATTCATTAAAGAAAGGGTGCCAGATAAATTATCCCAAAATTAAAAATGTTTTTTCTTCTTTTTGGCTTTTGACACTAGAAAAAAGGCAAGTTTATTACATATATATGCACTCTATGTATTATGAGTACTTAATGCTAATATGCAAATCTTTGGCTTTTTAAATAGTTACACATTTTCATTTTTTGTTTTCGGCTGTGTCTAATGTTTAATATAAAATGCTTTATATAATAATTGAACATTTTATGGATTATTATGAAGATGACCTTTATTTGGCGTGTAAATTGCCCCTATGTTAACATGGCATTAAAACAAATGTGAAACAAACTAATGTTTAATATTAAAATCCAGTGTTTCCCAATCAAATTTTGTAATACTATGGCGAGTGGACCTGAGAAAATGTTGTGCATTTTTGTTTATTGCATTAATTTAGTGTGTTTTGAGAGATCAAAAGTATATTTATATGAGTATATGAATTGTTTATGTAGATGTATAATTGCATTAGTCATTAATGATTCTGATTTTATAAGTATGTTAAATATTTGTTATTGTTAAATTTTTTTAATCCTTTTTTTTAACTTCTGTAAAAACATGTTTTTAAACAAATGTCTTGTTACAAGTCTAGTGAAATGGCTTGATCTATCCACAAAAATGTTGGAAATGCTGTGCATTTGTAACAGCTGCACATTTCGTTCCTAAATGCATTTTAAACTCGCAGTGAATGTAGAGATCAAGTTTGCTGCATTTACTGTGATCCAAGACCTGATCACGAGCTGTTTGTGTAAAAAAGGTGCCATGCTTTGCTTTAAAAACAGCAGTGCAAGAGACTACATAATTGTAACGCAGCCTTTTATTTGGGTAAGTGCACAAAGCCATATTGCACTTTGGATTTTAGTTCAATTGACAGATGCTTTGCACACTAAAAAAATGTAAGATCTTTTATATTATTAATAGAAGTGTAAAAATATTTTTGGTTCTGAAACTGGCAGTACAGATAAGACTGTGGCAGGCTGTGAGTGTGAGTGAAGTGAGTGTCAGAAGTAGAGTAATGGAGTATGCAGTGGTGTAATTATATTTTTTGGTGCCTTTTTGTATAGGAAATGATGCCATTTAGGCAATTGATAGTGTAGATAATAAAGAACCCTAAGCCATTTGTTTAATTAATTCATGGAAATGTTACATTATAAAGTGTTTCAGGTGATCATTTCCAACAAAATAAAAAGCATGCATTGCATCAAGACTAAATGCAATTTTGAGCCATTTTGTTTGTACGCTTAGTGTCCTACATGTTATCAGGTTCTTGGTTTTCTCGCTACTATGGGTAGGTTGTCCTGTACATTACTGTCTGTCATCCGCAAGCCGGATGTATACTTGCACTAGTCATTAACGTTTTAGCGTGCACATGGAGACCTCCATCCTTCATTGTCCACTGATGTGTCCTGCAATAATGAGCCGTGACTTGAAGGCTTTTCTGCTGTGCTGCGCTGACAGGAAGCGAGGGACCTTTCTGCACACGTGTCCCCTTCATGCTAGATTCAGCATGATCTCAATAGCTAAGACTGCTGCTGTGCAGGGATATTCACTGTGAACACTGCAGTGTGATGTCGCTGATCTTGGGCTTTTTAGTCTGTGTTAGAAAGTACATGCATTGAAAAGCTTGTGCATGCATGCGTATTGCTTTGGTAATATTATGTTAAAATAACTGCTTTAAGACACATTTTCGACAGCAGTTCCCCGCTGGTATAATATGCTGTGCCGTGCATTATGGTATTGTGGGAGAATTTATTTACGATATTTTTGGTTTCTTTTTGAAGGTTTTTGCAGGAGCTGCTTTCAGGACTTTACTCATTTTCATACGGAATTGATCTACAGAGGTCGTTTACAAAGAGTAGCTGCTCAGTGGTTCAGGATTGATTGTATGAAATGAGAGAATCTGAAGATTTTAATGATAAGTTTAGATGATTGTCATCATTTTGAAAATGACTTATTGTTTGTAAACATCACGGTGTTTAGAAGTTGTCTCCATTGGTTCTCAATGTTCAGATGATGCTGTAGGCATGTTGCTGCACTAGTGTGCCAAGTATGCCAAGCAAAACATTGGCTCTGTTCCAAAACCAAGTGAGCTGCCTACTAAGGGAGCGTCCTTACCTCGCTTATGTGGAATGCACTACATAGGCAGCAACCTCATTTAAATCATATAAATGCTCTACACACAAAGTGTATAAAATGCTGGCTATGTAGGCAGCACACTAGGTTTTGGTATGCAGCCATTTTGACAGTTTTACAGCTGGTTTATGACACACTTTTTGTCCAAGAAGAGCTTAAAGGACTAAAGTTGGCCAACATCTGAGAGAAATCTTTTTTTCCTCAGCCAATTTGGACCCGCTTGCATGCTGCCCTAGGCAAACATCTTTCTTCATATGTCTGCTGTGCATCTGCATTACTCATATGAAAGCTACAGCACACATTGCTGCCTTCCAAGTGTGTTCATTGTCCTTGGTGCACTCATACCCATAGTTTTTTGGTGGAAATTGTATGCATTTGTTTTTATGTCTAACTGTTTGGCCTGAAAATCTCTTTATTTTCATACCCAGTCGTTGGTTTTAGCTGTTATCTCGTGGCATGGAATAATGAAATCATTTATAATAGAGAGAAGACTTCCAGCAGAGCCTTTGTTCATTTGTTTTTTTCCCTTTCATTATTGCGGCTCATACCACATCTTATTTTATTACCTGAGTTTTATGTTTGTTGTAACTTTCTCTTCCAATGCATGATTATTCATAGCGGATGTATTGTTTCAGATTTCTACTGACCTTTGTATAAATGTGCTGTGTTTGAAAGCCCATTTAGCTATTTCAAGGAATCATAAATCAACGTTAATCAGATTTTGCAAATAACAACTAACTTAATTCACTTGCTGATAAATTGTAAAATCAATATAGTGAGTGAAAACATTACAAATCTTTGCATGTTTAGTACAAATGTTTGATGACTTAGGAGTTATTTGTTTGTGAGCTGAAAACTAGGCCTCCAGGTTTATTTAAACATTGTGCATTCCATTTTTGAAATTGCATTTTCCAAATGCATTATGCATTTGTATATTAAACTTAAGATTTAAGCATGGCAGGAATCAGCGTGGAATGCCCAGAATAAAGTGGAGGGTAAAATGACCCACAAGGCCACTTAGCTTCCTCTGCCCATGAGGCATGATCTGTTCCTCAGTTTTCCTTCCGCCTCCTACAGTCAAACCGTAATAGTCATTCTCTCTCGTTTTCGCACTGCCAAGGTTTTGGCCAGTTTTGGTTCAGACATGTTGGCTGTTGCTCAAGCCAACATAAATGATTGTGCTCTATATTCAGCTTTGGCTTTGATAATGTGATGGGAACAGTGTTATTCTAAGCATTGTATAATCCTATTTTCTGTGGACATTGAGTCAGTTTTATAAGCCCAGTGCATCACAAGTCTTTGATGTTTCTTACAGACTCCGTGAAGTGTCAGAGAAGCTCAACAAATACAACTGTAACAGGTATGTTTTACCAAGTATTTACATTTTAAACCAGTGGTTTTAGAATTCTTTCCACATCAATGAAGTATTGAGTTTTGTGAAAACACTGGGCTAACGTTTCTCTGTCCACACGGCAGTCATCCACACCTTATTCCATTGGAGCAGGCCAAACTTAAGCAGTGTGTGGTTGGACCAAATCATGCTGGATTTCTCCTTGAGGTAACATTTATTATGCAGCACTGTTATTTTATATCATACATTGCTTTAAACCTTTTCATAGACCTAAAATTTTTGTTTTTTAATGTGGATCATTGTATTTTACATGATATGAATATTACTCATCTTGTTCTTCTTAAATACATTTGCATTTGGCAGACCTTTTTTATCCAAAGTGACTTTAGTATAATTTCCATTAACACTGAGTCACAGTGACTCTTTCTTAAGCGTTAAAAGGACCTTTTTAGCCTTTTTGAAGTTTATCAAGTCACTATGAACAGTTGTGTGTAAAAGATTGCATTGCATTAAAGAAAATAAAAAAACAAATATGGGATTGGACCGACACAAGGATAATGCTTTTTAAAGAAGTTTCTTCTGCTCACCAAACCTGCATTTATTTGATCCAAAGTACATTTTATTTAAAATAACTGTTTTCTATTTGAATATATTTTAAAATGTAATTTATTCCTGTGATTTTAAAGCTGAATTTTTAGCATCATTACGTCAGTCACATGATACTTCAGAAATCATTCTAGTATTCTGATTTGCTGCTCAGAAAAATTGATGATTATTATTATTATTATTATTACAGCTTTTATTTGAAATTGAAATCTTTTGTGACATTATAAATTTCTTTATCATTACTTTTGATGATTTTAAAGCATCCTTGTGAAATAAAAGTATTAATTTCTGTAATTTCTTCCCCCAAAAAATAAATAAAAAATTATACTGACTCCAAGCTTTTGAATAGTATAATGTATAATGTTACAAAATATTGTTTTCAGATAAAAGCTGATCTTTGGGTCTTTCTATTCATCAAGGAGTCCTGATAATGTACTGAACTGTTTTAAATATTGATGATAATAATAATAAAAAATGTTTCTTGAACAGCAAATCAGCATATTAGAATGTTTTCTGAAGGATCATGTGACACTGAAGACTGGAGTAATGATGCTGAAAATGTAGCTTTGATCACAGGAATAAATTATTTCAAAATATTCAAATAGAAAACATCTTAAATGGTAAAAAAATCTTAAATAGTAAAAATGTTTAAAAAATTTACTGTTTTTGCTGTACTTTGGAAAGAAGAGACTTTAAAAAACAAAAACAAAAAAATCTTACTGTTCAAAAACTTTTGACTGGTAGTGTATTTAATGACTTTATTTTGTCTGATGAGCACAGAGCAATGCACAAAATGATATTCCCTTTTGTTTCAGGATGGACGTATCTGCAGGATAAGCTTTGCCGTCCAGCCTGACCGACTGGAGCTCGGCAAGCCTGATGGCAATGATGGGTGAGAAATTAATACCCCTGTTAGATGCATGGAAAATGCATGTTTGAGCTGGCATGCAAAATAACTGTCCTTTCTGGTTATGATTGCTGTGGGTTTGTCTGTTAAGTTTCTTAATTCTGTTTTAAATGCATTGACTTTTCACCAGTGAAACCTAGCATATATGTTTACGTTACGGGCGTGTTGTGGGCTTTGGCGTGAAGACGTACCTTTTTATAATATTTGCATGGAGGAAATGCACTTGTATTATATTCTTAGTGATGAAAGGGAGGGAGTTTTGTGAAGTGGTTCAGATGGGAGCAACTTAGTCTGAATCTACAGGCTTCAGAGCATTTAATGAAGGTGTGGCCAGCTTTTGTTTTTCTGGTTTCATCAGCAGTGTTGTTTTAATACTGAAATGTAGAAAAACAAATACAAAAACAAAGAGATTTATGAAAATAGGTTTTAGAAATTAAAACCTCCGGAGTCTGAATAGAGCGTTTATTGAAACTAAACTGCAGAAACAATTCATTATGACCGCTTTGCTGTCCGCTGCACATTGCAGTGCTTTGTTTGTGCATTTTGCTTGAACTGAGCAGGTGGGCTAGTGGTTCTTTTCGTGTTGTTTTTGGGATCAAAAACCATGTCACAACAGTGCGAATCCCTATTGTGAACCTCAAGCAATCTACAGTGTTTGTATATGACTAAAATATTTAGCGGGCATGATGGCACATGATTTAGGGGAAATCCTTAGCAGTTCCCTGCCAGCCTTTCCTACAGCTCTTGCCTGAGGAATGAGCTGCAGTCAGTTCTGATTCCCAAGGGTGTTGCCATGTTAGTCGCCCCACGGTACGAGAGGTTGACTCGTAGGCCTGGGCTCTCCAGGCTCTGTGATGGTCCCACATGTTGGGACTATAGGTTTGTAACTGATCTCCCATCTTTTGTTTCCAGTTCAAAGTTGAGCAGTGTCTCAGGGGCAGGAAGGAGCTCCAGGCCAGGCAGGACTAGTGATCCGCCCTGGTTCCTGTCTGGTTCTGACACACTGGGCAGACTGGCAGGCAACACCCTTGGGTAAGTTGTGGCAGGGCTATCAGAAATGCAGCCATCAGGTAACGTTGCCAGGCACGCATGCAGTGCTGCCTTTGGTTGTAAGAAACCTTTTTAAAAATGATTTTGCTGTTTTGTTTGCATGCAATAAAATCCCCAAACATTCCCAGAAAATATTCACACCGCAAACCCATTTCCAAAAATATTTATTTTATGTGTGAGATGCTTGGCTACTAAGAAGAAATTCAAACTCAAATTCCATGTCTTTCTGAAGTGTGCTTGTTAGAACTGTGAAATACATTAAAAAAAAAATTATATTTATATAACCAATATTTTTCAACTTTTTGATGAGGTTCATTGTATTATTATTAGTATAATGATATGTAATACACACACAAAGAAATCTCAGTGAAAAATAGTTAGCCATTTTAAACATTTATATCATCTGTTTAGCTTAGCTTTTTATATAAAATACATTGTACATAAAATAAATTCCTAAAGTTAAAATAAATAAATTACTAAAATTAATACATTTAATTTAAATTAAATAAATTAAATATGTATTTAAATAAGTCATTTTAGCTTTGGATAAAAAATGTTTAATATAAAATACATTGTAAATAAAATAAATTATTAAAATTAAAATAAACAAATTACTAAAATAAATAAATTAAATTAAAAAATTCTAAATTAAATATATATTTATATTAGCCATTTTAGCTTTAAATAGATTAAAATGTTTACTATAAAATACATTGTACATAAATAAATGACTAAAATTAAAATAAATTAATTACTAAAATTAATAAATGTAACTTCAATTAACTAGTATGAATATACATAGTAACAAACATTGATATTTATATATTATATAATTGTATTTCATTATATAAATCAATATTTTCTATATATATATGTGTGTGTGTGTGTATATGTATACAATACACTATCTGTCTATCTATCTATCTATCTATCTATCTATATATATATATATATATATATATATATATATGAATAAACAATTATATGTTAAACTGTATTTATCATACTAAAACTTTATTAAAACTTTCAAAAGGATGAATGAGTAATAAATAGTGCCCATGCAAATTAACTGTTAAGTCAGGTTGAAACTAATTCACACAATTATTAACACTTTTTTTTATTTTTTTTATTATACACTTAAGTGTAAATGTGAGACATTTTTAAAACATTTGTTTTATTCTCTCATATTCACAAGACAAAAAATGTGAAGTGAAGAAATGGTCTGTTAGAGTTAATTATCAGCTGCAGAGAGAATCTGGTTAGCTGTATACTGATCCAGATTGTTGGCGTGTTTGACAGGAGCCGCTGGAGTTCAGGAGTAAATGGTGGCGGCAGTGGAGGCGGAGGCAGCAGTGGCGGAGGCGCAGGAGGAGGCAGTGGGAGCGGAGGGGCCGGTGGAGGAGGCGCTGGAGGAGGAGGATCTTCAGGCCGGTCCTCCACAGCAGCCCGTGATTCACGCAGACAGACCCGCGTGATCCGCACTGGCAGAGATCGAGGCTCCGGCCTGCTGGGCAGTCAGCCACAGCCTGTAATTCCAGCCTCCGTCATCCCAGAGGAGCTCATCTCTCAGGTAACACTCACTTCAGGGGCCTGTTCCACATTCCTGACTTTTACTGTTTTAGTTGGATGTGCTTGCTGCAGGTCTGCTTAATAAGTTAAATGCAATGTTTGTGTATATTACTCAACTTTTAACATAACAGACATTCATTCTCTACTGAGAAAATCATTGTATATTAAGTTTTATACATAGAATTAGACTGAAATAATAAAATAAAAAAGCTGAAATAATTTTGTCTATTTAGCAATACAACTCAGGCCGCAACTAGCAATTATTTTGATTAATTCAAATTTTATTGCATGCATTGTATTCTTAACAAATATAAATGCATGCAAATCATTGGGTGTGTAATGGATGAAATACAAATACTACAATATTAAATAATACAATATAATAATATATGTGTATAATATTAAAAAATACAATGTAACAAGCCAATTCTATTGAAAAATATTTAACTAATATAAATGCATGTTGAATATTAAGTCTAAAGATTTGAAATGAAACATGAATATACCATTTCTAAACTAAAGATTATTAATAAAAAATGCAGGTTTTCAAAATGTTTTCCAAAAAATGCAGGTAATAAAATTGGGATTTATACACTTAATAAAAATAATAAAACAGAATATACAACATTAATTCTATATTATTAATATTCATTTAATTAATTTTTTTTAAATAAATTTTGGGGTCACATGTGACATGTTAAATTTCGAAACTCGATTTGTTTTGCTTTCCCAACCAGGCCCAGGTGGTTCTTCAGGGAAAGTCCAGGAGTGTCATCATTCGAGAGCTGCAGCGCACAAACCTTGACGTGAACTTGGCTGTAAACAACCTTCTGAGCAGAGATGATGAGGATGGCGATGATGGAGACGACACGGCCAGCGAGTCCTACTTACCTGGAGGTAAACGGGCATAGAAGATGGGTCCAGGGCTCTACGCTTGCTTTTCTTTCTAGGAGCACAGTCAAAATTTTCCTTTAGAAGGAGCACCTTCTAATCAATAATCAAAAAATCTAATCACAAATTAGCCTTCCCATTACGAGGTGATATTTGACTCCTTAAAGTGATTTACAGGGGAATTTTGGTTTTACCTCTGTAATGGCATTTTTCTAACTTTGTTAAAAGTATGTCATCTTTTATGTCAAATGTTAAAAATGTATATAGATGTTATAAGCTTTTAAAAAGTTCTAATCTAGAAGAAGTAGAATAAGAATAAGTTAACAATCAAATGAAATCAGTATTAACAAAATTAATTTGTACTACAAAGGTGGCCCAGAAGAACACAAAGGTGGCTTGTAGGTGTATTTTCAGATGTTTAATGAGGCTCAGAGGTGGCATGAGTATAGTCAAATTCATAAATTCATGTTGAGATTGTTTTAAACACAAAATTTTGAATATAGAAATATTAAATGATTTAAATAACTGAAAACATACTTTAAAAATAAAACTAAAACTGCCAGTAGGTGGCGGCAAGTCATTCATTCATTTTGATTTGTTCGAACAGCTGATTCATTCAGAAGTAAAGCAAGTGACTGTTTTTATGAATGGGAAATTATATCATTGACTCACTAGATTTAAAAATGCGCGTTCATTCATAAATCATAAATGGAGATGCACAGCGGCTCAGTTGTGACTTGTTTCAAACTATTTTTGATGACGAAATAGAGCAAAATCAGGCAATAGTGTTATAGTCAGACAGTGTAAGTCACTTAATATTAACTTTATTTAACTGTTGTATTAAATCAATATCTCATTTACAAACTCCCTTAAAAATCAATCAATCAGTCTCTTATTTACACTCTCTCTACACTTTGTTTATGAAAGGATTTGTGAGATATGTCTGTGTTACATTCCTTAACGCTGCAAAAACACGTAGAAACCTTTGAAGTTCCCCTCAGTGCAAACACAAATATGCTAATCGGGTCAGTCGCACTGGTGCTCCTAAATATTTTTTCATAGTCACACGCAGTAGTTTTCTGAAATGGTCGCACTATAGAGCCCTGGGGTCACGGTTATGACACTTAAGACCGTGACAATTTAACAATTTTCTGACAATGCCTTTCATATTTCCACAGAAGACTTGATGTCACTGCTAGACGCGGACATTCACTCCGCTCACCCCAGCGTGATCATTGATGCGGACGCCATGTTCTCTGAGGACATCAGCTACTTCGGCTACCCCTCTTTCCGACGCTCTTCCTTATCTCGTCTTGGCTCCTCACGAGGTAAAGGCCACGACACAGTCATGCTTGCATTCACTCAGTTTCATGAAACCATTCAGCAAGATTTGTGGAAATGCTTGTGCCACAACCACTGCGTTCATCGTTAACGCTGTATTTTTAATATAAAAAGTCACAACTCGCAACACATTCCTGCAGATGTGAAATACGAGGAAGATGCTATTGATTTAAACTGTAGTCAAACAAAAAGACTGATTTACATTGAGACACTTTAAAGCAAAACTAGTTTTAAAATTAAGTCAAATTCTGATTGGAATCAAATAAGTTCTATATTAATACATCAGGTTACAAAGTTGCTAAGCAACTGGAAATTACAGAACAATCCTGCGGTGCAAACAACGCAGACCAGAATTATACTTTACCCAATTACATGTTCATAAATCAGCATCTGTGAACCGATATCAAATCCTTCAAGACGTCTTGCTGCATGTATGTGTTGTGTGTGAGTGTCTGTGCTTTGAGAGCGTGTCCAGTTGTCCTGCATGGTCATAGTCGTCGTTTCCCCTAGTGAGCCCTCTGCGAAAGGCCCTGCAGTGCAGACAGTTACCCATAAGACCCTGCAGTTTATACCCGAATAGCTCAGCTAATGCTGGACACCTGTGTTAACAAGATGTTTCCGCTGCTAATGCGACCCACCAACTGACAAAGCCAGCTTGTACAGCGTCCATATGCTTTTAATAAAATATGGATCATTACCTAAACGGTCATGGATCCTTTTCACTCGCAGTGTCGTGTTTGCGACATAACGGTCAGTTGTTTTTGGTGGTTGGTGTCAAAGAAGTACAGAAGAATTAGACTCTTATTAATTGTAATTTGTATGAAATCTCACTATTCCAAGGGTCTTTCCCAGAGAGTGGCTTACTGTTATCCCACTGGTGTGACCCTATTGCATACCAGTTCTCCTTCTCCCCCTAGAGCGAGACTCGGAACTGCTCCGCGAGCGTGAGTCGGTCCTGAGGCTGCGTGAGAGGAGGTGGCTGGATGGAGCCTCCTTCGATGCGGAGCGTGGCTCCACCAGCCGCGAGGGAGAGCCCAGCCTTGACAAGAAGAGCGTGCCTCTGCAGAGCCCCGTCACTCTGGGCGAAGAGCTCCAGTGGTGGCCTGATAAGGTGGGCCTTTAAGCCTTCAGTGTCCTAGATTGGGAGGTGACTTACTTCTGTGGTGCATTTTAATATTTAAAGCCATAGTACACCCAAAAATGCACATTCTGTTGACATTTTGTTTCTTTATTCTGGAAATATAAAAAGAATGTAGAATGTTGACCAAACAGTCAATTTAAGTTGCCATTGACTTCCATTATATGAACAAGTCTACAGGAACTGAAACTGTGTGGTTACAAACATTTTTCAAAATGCCTTCTGTTGAGTTCTGCAGAAGCAAGCAATGCATTTTTGGGTGGACTATTCTTTTAAGGGTCAATGATGATAAACATGTTTTCAGTTTCTGCATTTATGTAGTTTTGCATAATATTTCTTTGAAAGTAGTGGAGCGGTTTTGCTGTCAGCTTTTTGCAAAAATGGTCAGTCACTGTGATGTTTGCAACATCCATTTTGTTGTAATGTTTTATTTCTGTTTCTTATATTTCTTAAACATTGTATTATTGGACTTTTTGTGACATTACAAGACTAATTCAGTTCAATGTTAAATTGCATAACTTGTTCATTTTTGTATCAGATTATTTTAAATTTAAAACGATGTATATTTTCGATTTTTATTAATATAAAATATTAAGTTAATTCATTTTAAAATTAGAATTTTCATTTCTATAATGTTTTTTGAATGTAGTTTTTAGATGATTTTAATTTTAAAACTATGGTTAGGCTTTTAATTAGAATTTTATTTATATTTTCTATTTTTATTTATATAAAATTTTAAGGAAATTAATTTTAAATTTAGAAAATGTTTGTCATTCCTAAAAATTGTTTTATAGTTATCAGATTATTTTAATTTTAAAAGATAATTAGGCTTTTAATATTTAGTTGTTTTTTTATATTTTCAATTTTATTTATAGAAAATATGTAGTAAATTAATTTTGAAATTAGAAAATTTTTGTCATTTCTGTCAATTTTTATGTGGTTATCAGATTATTTTAATATTTTTAAATAATTTTAAATATTGAGAATGTTTGTATTTTTACCATTTTTATTTATATAAAATATTTAGTAAATTAATTTAAACTTTATAGGATTTTTAGTATAGTTTTACAGGTTTTATTTATTTTATTTAAGAGTTAGTTATTTTAATACTTCATGTTAAATTAAATAATTAAAAAAAAAAAGAGAGAGTAATCTTGTCTTGGCTGCTAGCTGAAGTAAAGTAACCAAGTTTTTTATTAACCAAGATTTTATGTAATTTATTTATATATATTATTTATATATAATGGTTATTTCATTTCAAGTAAAGAAAATGCTTTTTTTAAATTTAGTTTTATTTTTTTTATTAACAGTAATAACCCTGATTTTTAGAGCCATGCAATCAACTTTTTAAATTAGTTTCTAAGAACTTGGCATTTTTTTTTTTTTATTTTTTTTTTTTGTTTTTAAAAACTAGGCTCATTAAAAAGTTATTTTAATCTTACACATCCTTATTGGACTCTTTGCTTTAATGGCCAGTCTGTTTGGATTAAACTTTAGGTTATTATTCTCCAATTTCCTTGGATTCATTTAGTTAATAAGTTATATTTCATTTGTATAGTTGCTGAGTTGCTATATAACTTTGGTTGTGTAATCCTTTAGGATTATGTAACAAAGTTTGTCAGCATCGGGGCTTTGTACTCCGAGATGGTTGCCGTCAGTACCAAAGGTGAACTGTACCAGTGGAAGTGGAATGAGCCTGAACCTTACAGAAACGCACAAGTAAGCTTTGCAGCACACATCATACAGGGAATTCCTGTCATTTGTAAATTATATATATTAAATCTTAGAAATCTCTCTTGTAGAATCCTTCTATACATCACCCTCGTGTCCCTTTCCTGGGCTTGACCAATGAAAAGATCACCCACCTGTCTGCCAACAGTATCCGAGCCACTGTGGCCACTGAAAGTAACAAGGTAAGAAGACGTTTTATTCATGTACATGAGAGTGGGTGAGAGGGAAATAATAGAGCAGGTGTGGGCGGCTACAGGAAGATCAGCGACGCATACTCCAGTACCAAAAAATCTTAAATTTACATTAACCTGTATTGCGTAGGTGGCGACTTGGGTGGATGAAACTCTGAGTACTGTTGCTGCTAAACTAGAACATGGTGCACAGACGTTCCCGGAGCTGCAGGGAGAGCGTATCATCTCTCTGCACTGCTGTGCCCTGTACACCTGCGCCCAGCTGGAGAGCAGCCTTTACTGGTGGTGAGCAGACAGAATAACGTCTGATAGTTTGAGCTGTTGTGCTTGTGATCTCTGAATAAATTCTGAGTTTGTTTTTCCTTTTAGGGGTGTTGTGCCTTTTAGTCAGCGGAAAAAGATGCTTGAAAAGGCCAGAGCCAAGAACAAGAAGCCAAAGTCCAGTGCAGGCATCTCTTCTATACCCAACATCACAGTAGGAACTCAGGTGAGGAACATGTTTTTGTTGTGGACTGCAAACACAGGACTCTATGTTTACTTTTCTTTAGGAAAATTTAGGAGCACAGTCAAAATTTCAGGAGCACCTAATCAATCAAAAAAATCTAGCCTTCCCCTTACGAGGTGATATTTGACTCCTTAAAGTGATTTACAGGAGAATTTTGTTTTTACCTTTGTAATTGCATTTTTCTAACTTTAGTAAAAGTATGTCATCTTTTGTGTCAGATATTTTTTTAAAAATTATTATTTTTTTTAAGCTTTTTAATATTTCTAATTAAAACAACAGAATAAGAGTAAGTTACCGAACACAAAAGTAACTTATAGGTATATTTTCATATGTTTAAATAGGCTCAGAGGTGGCATGCGTACAATCAAATTCATAAACTCATGTTAAGATTAATGTTTTAAATATAAAAAAAATTAAATGATTTAAATAACTAAAAAGATACTTTAAAAATGAAACTAAAACTGCCAGCAAGTCACTGATTTAATTACTGAATCATTCATTTGATTCTTTGAACGGCTGATTCATTCAGGAATAAAGCAAGTGACTTGATGAATGGGAAATGGAATCATTGACTCACTAGATCAGTTTAAAAATGCACGTTCATTCATAAACCAGACATTGCTCTGTTTAAATGGAGATGTGCAGCGGCTCAGTTATGACTTGTTTCAAACTATTTTTGATGACCAAAATGGAGCAAAATCAGGCAATAGTGTTATAGTCAGACAATGTAAGTCACTTAATATTAACTTGTTTATTTAACTGTTGTATTAAATCAATATCACATTACAAGCATTCAAAGCTGTCACTTATCTTAGTTCATCGCGATCTCACAAAGTTCTATTATAATCAACTGAGTTCTGTTATAATCAACTGAGCTCTATATACTGCACAATGAATCTCTTATTTACAGTCTCTCTACACTTTGTTTATGAAAGGATTCATGTGATATGTCTGTGATATATTACTCAACGTTGCAAAAACACGTAGAAAACTTCGAAGCTTCCCTCAGCGCAAACACAGATATGCTGATTGGGTCATTCGCATTGCTGCTCCTAAATATTTTTTCATAGTCGCACGCAGTAGAAATGCTCGCACTGTAGAGCCCTGAAACACTTTTCTTTTTTTGATGAATAGGGCTGGGTGATATTACGATATGTATGAAGTGTGAAATTGAGATTTTTGCACTTGAATGGCCAGATACACACTAAATAATACCTATCTTGTTAAGTTTGCTATATTTTGAATTTTTATGTTCAGGATTTTGATCATATCACCCACCCCTAATTTGTCCTAAATGATCTATCATTTTTAAATGGCGTAATTAGTTTGGCAAAATAGTCTTAAAAATTAACAAAATTGATACATGATACATTTTACATTTTTGTCATGGTACACGATACATTTGTCATAACGCCCCACCCAAATTGAGAACCACAGTGATGACACCTCGTTTCCCGTAGGTGTGCCTGAGGAATAACCCTCTATATCACGCTGGTGCCGTGGCCTTCTCCGTAAACGCTGGGATCCCTAAAGTGGGCGTCCTGCTGGAGTCAGTGTGGAACATGAATGACAGCTGCCGCTTCCAGCTCCGCTCGCCCGAGAGCCTGAAGAACATGGAGAAGAACACCAAGACGCAGGAGACCAAGTAAGATGAACACAACATGGAGGTATTTATGCTAAAAATAGAATGCTAATGGTTGTGCCTGTTCTTGTCGCCAGGACGGAGAGCAAGCCAGAACTGGTGAAGACGGAAATGGGCCCTCCGCCCTCACCGGCGTCCACATGCAGTGACACTTCCTCCATCGCCAGCAGCGCTTCTCTGCCCTACAGTACGTACACTGGACCACTAACCCGTACACTGTTGTACAGTTCAATTCAATTCAAGTTTATTTTTATAGCGCTTTTAACGATACAAATCGTTGCAAAGCAGCTGTACAGAAAATTAATGTTTCTACAATATATTTAGTAATATATTTAATTGTACAGGGTTTATATTGGTGTAAAAATTTGGTGGAGAGAGAGAATTTTCACTCAGAAATTGCAAGTAAATTTCTCAAACAATTATAAAGAAATGGATAACAATATGGTAGGATGGTAACAAATTTAACTGAATATGAGGTTTTGAAGTACAAAACCTGAAATAGTGTTTTCTGCACTGGCAGTGCAATGACGTTTATGCAATTTCTGAGTGAACTTATTATTATTTTTTAAATAGTTTTATTTTTTTCCCCCGGATTTCCACTGTCATTTTAATATACGTGTCCTGGTTATGATGCAACAATAAGGATGGCCTGGGATCAGTGTGTAAATGAAGTCACTTGCCTAGTTGGATGTGTGCTGCATTTATTAATTCAATTTGTTTGCATATGAAGCCTGTTTCTTGTTTTGCTATTCATGGCCTTTCTCACATCTTTGAAACACTTTATTAAACTCTGCTGGTTCACATTCTGTTAGGAATTTACACAAGAAGCCAAAAGTTTTGGAACAGTGAGAGATTTATTTTATTTTTTTTCTCTCTCTCTTCTGCTCACCAATCCTGCATTTATTGATTTATTTGATCCACAGTACCGCAAAAACAATGAAATTTTGAAGTATTTCTATTTTTAATATATTTTAAAATGTAATTTATTTCTGTGATTTTTCAAAGCTGAATTTTAGCATCATTACTCCAGTCACATGATTCTTCAGAAATCATTCTAATATTCTGGTTTGCCGCTCAAAAAACATTATTATTATTATTATTATTATTATTATTATGATGTTGAAAACAGCCAAGTAGAATTTTTTTTTTTTTTTCAGGTTTCTTTGAATAGAAAGTTCAGAAGAACAGAATTGATCTGAAATATAAATCTTTTGTAACATTATAAATGTATTTATCATCACTTTTGATCAATTTAAAGCGTCCTTGCTAAATAAAAGTATTTATTTCTATAGTTTCTTTCAAAAAAAAAATATTGACTAAGAAAAAAAGGTTTTTATTTCAGAAAAAAGCTGATCTTTCTATTTATCAAAGAATCCTGAAAAAATGTGCTCAACTGTTTTAAATATTGATAATAATAAAAAAGGTTCTTCAACGGCAAATCAGCATATTAGAATGATTTCTGAAGGGTCATGTGACACTGACGACTGGCGTAATGATGCTGAAAATTTAGCTTTGATCACAGAAATAATTTACATTTTAAAATGTATTTTGAAATAGAAAACCGTTATTTTAAATAGTAAAAATATTTCACAATATTACTGCTTTTGCTGTACCGGCTTGGATCAAATAAATGCAGGCTTGTTGAACAGAAGAGAATTCCTTTAAAAAAAAATACAAATCTTACTGTTCAAATTACTCTGCAAACACCCTCAGTTTTTTTTTTAACAGAGTTAACGTTGAAGACATTTTTGAGTTTTTATCTAAAGCAAACTTTAAAAACCAGTGGTAAATTTGCATTAAAACATTTTCAGCTTGTTAATCTGGCATGGTGTTAAAACATCAATCAACATCCTCACATTCCTGTTTTTAAATAAGTAGTTTGAGTAGCTGACTTGTACTAGAACAGTTTAAACATTCATGTTTGGTTTTTTGTGAGATATGACTGCAGTGTTTTTCCATTGCTAACCTTTTACCTGCTGTGCTACAGAGCGAAGGCGCTCAACGCCGGCTCCAAAGGAGGAGGAGAAAGTCAATGAGGAGCAGTGGCCTCTACGAGAGGTTGTTTTCGTGGAGGACGTTAAAAACGTCCCTGTGGGAAAGGTGGGTGCAGGCGTACACGTCGATCCAGTGGAGACCGAAACTACGAGTGTATTTTTTGATTCTCTATGTGCCTCCTTATTGTAGAAAAAATGATTATAGATGACATTTTATACAAGCATAGTGTTTTTCTTGACGTGTGATGTTCCTGTCTCTTTTTTGTCTCTGGTCTATGTGTGATGCTTTGCTATGACACCTCATTTGCAACAGTTCTCTCTTTTGAACTCAAGGTGCTAAAAGTCGATGGTGCATATGTTGCTGTGAAATTTCCAGGGACGTCGAGCAGCGTGAGCAGCCAGAGCGCAGCTCCCACTGACTCTGACCCCTCCTCACTGCTGCAAGACTGTCGACTGCTCAGAATAGATGAGCTACAGGTAAAAGCACACGGTATTCCATTTGTTGAGACATTGATGCATGATTCATAATGCCATTTTGATGAATAAATTAACATTTTAAATAGTCACTACTCAACATAGTATGTTTCATTCAAAGTAATAGGTGACTCAAGTCTTAAACGTGACTCAAATAATGTAAGCCTAAATTATTTTTGGGTGTGAATTATTTTTGTTGTTGTTGTAATATTATAAACATTGACATTATCAAAACTGCTAAATATAAATGCACATATGCAATGCAATGTGTCTATATCAGGGGTTTTTAAACTTTTTGATGCCAAGTATCCCCCATCTTTATAGTTTGTGTATTTTATGTTAAAAACAATATGTGAGAAAATAATGTAAAGACAACGAATTAAATATGTAATTTCAATTATCATTTAAATTCCCTTTTTTTATATATTTGAATGATTTACTTTTCTGAACATTTACTGAAAATATCAGAAAAATATCTATTTAAGATATGTGAGATTAAACATTTTTGCTTTAAAAATGAACAGTTTTGGGAAATGTAATTTGTGTTTTTTGTGGTGTTAACTAGATCTGTCAGTAGTATAAAATAATTACTATGAATCTCATGATTTCTTACGGGTCTGTAGAAAATAATGAAATGTAATATAATCAATTTGTGAATGATACAGTTAACTGTGTCAAGCATGTGGGAAAAATATATATAATGCATGTGCAAAATACAAAATATTTAAGATACTTTAGAACACTTACATGCATTTTGTATATATAAAAAAAATAAATAAATGTTGTTATGTTAATAATAATAATAATAATAATAATAATAATAATAATAATAATTATTATTATTATTATTATTATTATTATTATTTATTTTTTAAACTTATTTATATATTTTTATTTTTTTTACATTTTTGCAGACCCACTCTGCACCACATTGTGGTCCCCAGTTTAAAAACCCCTGTGTATATAAATATCGGGGAAAATGAAAGCAAAAATGGCTGAATTTTTAGCTGAAAGTCATTTCTCTTTTCTTTCGAACAGGTTGTTAAAACTGGTGGAACGCCAAAAGTTCCAGACTGTTTTCAGCGCACTCCTAAAAAACTTTGTATCCCAGAAAAAGCTGAAATTTTAGCTGTGAATGTTGACTCCAAAGGTGACTATTGTAATTTTTATCTCTCATTTTGTTGTGAATTTGCCCTGTGCATCTGCTTGACTGCTTGTCTTCTTTCTTCTCACAGGAGTTCATGCTGTGTTGAAAACAGGCAGCTGGGTACGGTACTGTGTCTTTGACTTGGCCACCGGCAAAGCCGAGCAGGAGAATCACTTCCCCACTAGTAATCTGGCCTTTCTGGGCCAGAGTGAGCGTAACGTGGCCATCTTCACTGCTGGCCAGGTGAGACCATCACATAGTCTGATACATTTTTATACACCTCCATTTCTCTTTGCTTATTTTAACTCATCTCTTCCACCTCAGGAGAGCCCCATCATTTTGAGGGACGGTAACGGCACCATTTATCCCATGGCTAAAGACTGTATGGGCGGAATACGCGACCCTGATTGGCTAGACCTCCCGCCTATTGCTAGTCTAGGCATGGGAGTTCATTCCCTCGTCAACCTTCCCAGTAACTCCACAATCAAAAAGAAAGCAGCCATCATCATCATGGCTGTGGAGGTATGATACTCCAACCTGCTTAAGATTAGACATTTAGTTCATTTGCCAGTTTAGTCACAAATGCAAGTGAAATGCTTGAGCCCTTATTTCTAGTTGATGTTTTGTTTGCTTTCGCTGTTCCAGAAGCAGACGCTGATGCAGCACGTGCTGCGCTGTGATTATGAGGCGTGCAGGCAGTACCTGATCAGTCTGGAGCAGGCAATGCTGCTGGAGCAGAACCCTCACGCTCTGGATGCTCTGCTGGGTCACCGCTGTGACGGCAACCGCAATGTCCTTCATGCCTGTGTGTCTGTCTGCTTCCCTGTCAGCAACAAGGAAACCAAGGAGGAGGAAGGTAAGCATGCAGTTGTTGTTGTTGTTTGTTTTTAAAGCACCAAGATACTATTATAATTCTTATTAATTTGAATTGAATTAGAATTTGTAATTTTATTTAGATTTTTTTGGTCACTTTAGTTGTTGTTGTTGTTGTTGTTGTTGTTTAATTCAGTTTTGGAGTTAATGGAGCTGTACAGACATCATGTAGTTGTTTTCGGTGATGAGCAAGGCAGTTCACTAGGTTTTGCAACACAGCCGATTGTTAGATGTTTTTCCAAACCCAGCCTTAGATGAGTGATGTGCGATGTGTTTCAGAAGCAGAGCGGTCTGAAAGGAACACGTTTGCTGAGAGGCTGTCCGCCGTTGAGGCCATTGCCAATGCCATTTCAGTGGTGTCCAGCAACAGCTCCGGGAACCGCACAGGATCGTCCAGCAGCCGAGGGTCAGTGTTCAAATTCACCGGGATAATAAAAAGCATTTCACTTGAAAAGCATTTAAAACAATCTATTGTCAGTTTTACAAAACTCAAAAACTTTTACAAACTCAAGAGTTTCAGACAAAAAAAATACGACTGTATACGGTTATATGACTGTATCGGGCATTTAGTTCAGTGTTAACTTTGTGGCTTTTCTGTTTCCTCCTGTCACAAACAGGAAAGACTGAGAACATTTATTTAACACATTCATTTATGGCTGCACGATATGGCAAAATGTGCCAGAATGTTTGACTGTTTCTTGAAAATTTAAATACAACATAATTCAAGTAACTTTTTCTTTACTGACCTCCTAGTTAAAGAAAATTCTATTCCAAGTGCACAACACGTTGTCTACATGATGTAAATTTTAAGCAAATTACTTGTTAAATATCTTTGCAGAAAAGATGCACAAACTTGTCGTATACATATTATATGTTCATAAATAATATGAGGAAAATGCTTTAAAAAAATCTCAAAAGTTAAGGTAATTAAAATTCAAAATGACTGAAAGTGTAGCACCAGTAGACTATTTACTTATAAATGTCCTGTAAAAACAAAGAACAGCAACTTTCAGCCTTTCATCATGATGCAAACATGAAATATCAGACATACAGTAGTAGCTCTTCAAAGGTTTTTTTTATTTGATTGCGGTACTTTTCCATGGTCGCGTTTGTTGTTGTTGTTGTTGTTGTTGTTGTTGTTTTTTTTTGCACTCGCGTCTCTTGCAGTATCACATGCATAAAACAGAAAACGCCGCTCACGTTAAAAAAAGTTGACTTCACTCCCATCTTCTTGCATGGTTTTCCTATTACACTGCTCACGTCACATCTTTGTCAACACAAAAGCGCCTTCTGTGTGAATAGCGCTTGGCGATATGAGCGCATCACATGTAAGCATGTGATCGTTCTTTTGTCTTTACTGTTATTATTGGCATATTTTCAAAGTGTCTAATTCTAACGTTTGGTATTATTTCTATTCAAAATCGCAGTTCCTCGGTTTCTAAAAAATTAAATCATGGCAAAATATTAAATTCAAATTAATCTATAAAATTGGATAACTTGCCCAGCCCTACATTCATTGTATTGATTTTGCTAGTATCAACACAGTCTTTTAATTGGCTTTTCTCTTCTTTATTTGGCTGTTGTTGTTGTACAGTTGTTTCACTCTCATTCTTCTCATTTCTGTAGCTTGCGTTTGAGAGAGATGATGAGGCGCTCCCTCCGCGCTGCAGGTTTGGGCCGCCATGAATCCGGCCCTTCTTCCAGCGACCACCAAGACCCAGTTTCACCCCCTATTGCACCTCCCAGCTGGGTACCAGACCCTCCACCAATGGATCCTGGTGAGTTCAGCAGTTTTTGTGTCATAACGGATGTATTGCACGCATACGACAGCCTGATTTCTTACAAAACCATCTTCTCTGCTAGATGGTGACATTGATTTCATCTTGGCCCCTGCAGTGGGCTCCCTTACCACTGCTTCCACAGGCACTAATCAGGGACCCAGCACTTCCACCATCCCAGGTACGTAAACCAACCTCCATATATATATATATGTATATATGTGTATATATATGTGTATATATATATAATTTTTTTTTTTTTTTTAAATATTATTTCAGTTAATCTTTACGTGAAAAATAACTATTTTTTTAAAAATAGTTTTAGTTAACAACAATAATCCTAAGGTCCGAATATACCTGCAACCGATTTTTGTCTCCTAATATAATTTTTCCTTTTGAAGGACCTTCGTCTGAACCATCAGTAGTAGAATCTAAAGACCGGAAGGCCAACGCACACCTGATACTGAAGCTAATGTGCGACAGCGTCGTTCTGCGACCTCACTTAAGAGAGCTGCTCTCTGCCAAGTACGTCATGCCCTCCTTCAGCTCCAAATGAAAGCCAGTCTCTCTTTAGCAGTCATTGAGTGTTTGTTTTGCTGTTATTTGTTAGGGATGCTCGTGGAATGACTCCATTCATGTTAGCGGTGAGCGGGAGAGCTTACCCAGCAGCCATTACTGTTTTAGAAGCAGCACAGAAAATAGCCAAAGGTGAGTGCGTAAGAGTTATTTTAATATTAATAATATACCATTTTAGTTTTTGATTAGATTTTTTTTTCCCCCCTTATTTTTTTTATTTTTTAAGTTTTAGTAATTTAGTAACTTTAATGTTTTTTTTTTTTTTCAATGTCTATATTCTTTATTTCTTTATAGTTATTTTAGGACTTCAAGTTAAACTAAATGAAAATGAGAAATTACATGATTGTAAGTAGTTTTTTCCCCCCCGCCTAAAATTTTTATTTCAGTAATTGCTTATTTTATTTCAAGTAACGAAAATATTTTTAATTGTTTTAGTTAGAAAAAATAACTTTGTAACTTGCTGAGATGCATCTGTCAATTTCAAAACATTTAGAGACCATTAGATGCTGCCTTTTGTTTATAAATCTTATGTTTTTGTTTAGGTGAACCAGGTCTTGGAGAGAAGGAGGATGCAGCATCTGTGTTCATGGAGATGATCTGTCCTTCAGGAACAAACCCAGACGACTCTCCCCTATACGTCCTGTGCTGTAACGACACTTGCAGCTTCACCTGGACTGGAGCTGAACACATCAACCAGGTATAAACTCCAGTGAAATTTATTAAGTGAATGATATTATTCATAAGTAGATGAATGCATGTATTAAATTGATTAAAATATATTTTCAAAGATATATTTGCATACAAAACTGCTGAGAAACTTAGAGCTGAATGGTTTTGTAGAATGGCACTCTGATTAACTGAACTTGTATGTTTTCAGGATATCTTTGAGTGCAGAACTTGTGGCCTGCTGGAGTCTCTGTGCTGCTGCACTGAATGCGCCAGAGTTTGTCACAAGGGTCATGACTGCAAGTGAGTGCGCTGCCATAAAATTATTTGAACTTGACGCTTAATTTTTCGCGAAAAACAATGCATTGCAACTGAAACCATGCATAACTAAAACAAATAGTTACATTGAAATGAAGCAGAAAGAAAATATAAATATTTAATGAAAAACTTACTGAATTAAAATCAGTTGAAACACTTAAATTTCTGAAACTGAAAGATAAAAAATAAAAGCTAAAAAGAAATAAAATGAGAAGTAATAATAATGACAAGCATATAACAAAATTACTAAAATTAAAATGAAAATATATATTTAAATATAAAAATACTATAAAAATAAAAGCACATTTTAAAATATTAATAAATTATAGCATATATATATATATATATATATATATAAATAATATACAAGTATACACTGATTGCAACAAGCTTTGTGTAAAAAATCAAGATGACATGCAATTAAGTCTGCACAATTAATCTAATTTTTAATCGTAATTACAATTACAGATGCCACAATTATGTAATCGTTCAAAGGCACAATTACAACAAAAAAATCCACTTACATTATTCTGCTTTTCTCATTGTTTTAATGTAATTTTTACATTTTTTTTTTTTTTAATTTAAAGAAGAAACTATAAAAATGTGGCATGCTGTTGCTTCAAACAAAGGTATAAAGCTATTCAAAACATCATTCAGTGTAAATTGTGATAATCATAATAATCGCAATTACAATTTCAAGGGAATAATCAACAATTATGATATAATCGTGCAGTCCTACATGCAATGCAAGCTGAATGTTCATTTAGTAACTTTAAAAAAAAAAAAATAATAATATAATACATTTTATAAAAAAAAAAAAAATTGAAAACTACTGAAACAGTTACTGCTAGACTGTGGATTGCATGAATTTTTATGCTTATATTGGTTGTAAAACAGTAATGCATGCTGTCTCTTGTTTCTTCTCCAGACTGAAGAGAACGTCTCCCACCGCGTACTGTGACTGCTGGGAGAAATGTAAATGCAAGACCCTCATTGCAGGCCAGAAAGCAGCTCGCTTGGATCTGCTCTACAGGCTGCTGACCACCACTAATCTAGTTACCACTCCTAACAGCAGGTACGTTCAAGGAAAACATTCTGTTCCCAACCCATTTTATGGGGTCGTCAGGACAACATCCAGCCAGCATTCTGCATAATGAACTCTTTCTCCCCATCTTTGTGTCTGGCAGGGGAGAGCACATCTTGCTGTTCCTGGTGCAGACTGTTGCAAGGCAGAGCGTGGAGCATTGCCAGTATCGACCACCTCGTATACGAGAGGACAGGAACCGGAAGGCTGCCAGCGCTGAAGGTGTGTCTTTGAGTAAGGAAGTGATCTGGGTCTGGATTCATGAAAATTTAAAGAAAGAACTTCTTAGTGTTCTTAAAAACTTCTTGGAATTTATTTTAAGTTCAGTTCTTGAAAATTCTTATGTTCTTAAATATAAAGAAAATTATGAGCTTTGTTTTTTGTTTTTGTCCCCATTTGACTTGTTTTTGTATTGTTTCTAAATTTCAAGTTCAGCAAAAAGTGTCATGCATAAGCGTCATTAATGAGCGATCATTGTTTACATTATTGATTATTTAGGGCCCTATGATAGTACGTAATACCACCACTACCACTACCACTACTACTACTACTACTACTACTACTACTACTACTAATTTTATTACTAAAATTGTTAAAATATTATTTTATTCAGGAATAATCACATAATATTTCCTTTGTGTTTTAGTTGTAATAGTAACATTGTTTGCCAAAAAATAAAGTTTAATTTTCATTTGATTAAAAGATGATTTAATTTATCTTCATTTGATAACCAGAAAAATTTAAATATTGTAAAAATATTGTAAAAAAAAACCTTAATAAATAAGTAAATAATAAATAAATAAGTTGTTTTATGCAGTCAAATAATCAGACATGCTAAAACAGAATTTGGTAACAATAAAACAGAAGGTGAGAAAAAATAAAACATTTCAACATTAAGATTTTTGGGACTACGAAATATTCTTAATTTTTCCACTTTTCCACTGTTTCTTTAATGCTTTTAACTTTTGCTACAAAGCATCAAAAGTGGAGAAATATCTTGAAGACAAGTATTTAATTTCGTTACATGTTCATGATTTAATTGTGCATGATTCATTAGTGCATGTATGGAGAACATTGCTTTGTTTTGTGTTCTTTAATGTGTATTTGTCTCTCTCTCAGACTCAGATATGCCCGATCATGACCTGGAGCCTCCTCGCTTCGCCCAGCTTGCTCTAGAGCGTGTGTTGCAGGACTGGAACGCCCTGAAGTCCATGATAATGTTCGGCTCTCAGGAAAACAAAGATCCGTAAGTAGAACATTGAACTAGTCATTCACTGTACAAATTCGGCTTTCAATACATGTTTGCTGACATAACATGTCGTTTCAGACTAAGCGCTAGCAGCAGAATCGCTCACCTTTTACCAGAGGAGCAGATGTACCTGAACCAGCAGAGCGGCACCATCAGGCTGGACTGTTTTACACATTGCCTCATCGTCAAATGTGCACCAGACATCACTGTGAGTCCGAGAAACATTATTTTGCATGTTTTGTTTTCAGCTAAGCTTGAT
Organism: Labeo catla; assembly: GCA_012976165.1. Lineage (NCBI taxonomy): Eukaryota > Metazoa > Chordata > Actinopteri > Cypriniformes > Cyprinidae > Labeo > Labeo catla. The sequence continues at coordinate 361,612 of VONZ01000398.1, read as the reverse complement.
TAGTTTCTAATGACATTTTTTGAATTCTGGTTACATCTGCATGATTTTCAGAGTAATAGCAGCAGTTTGCTAACTGTCTCCTCTTGCTCTTGTTGTTCTCCAGTTTATTGACACACTGTTGGGGACTTTGGTCAAGGAGCTCCAGAATAAATACACTCCCGGCCGCAGGGAGGAGGCAATCAACGTCACGCGCAGGTTCTTGCGCTCTGTGGCCCGAGTGTTTGTCATCCTCAGTGTGGAGATGGCGTCTTCCAAGAAGAAAAAGTATGTGCTTTCATACTAATAAGAATAGAGAGGGATTTGTAAGCATTTTGAAAAATGTTGCATTTAAAAGCAAAATGTGAAACAGAATTTTGCAACAAAAACATGCTGATCTTATCTTTAAAAATTAATGATAATCTTTGTTTCATGTTGACTTTCAGCTTGTGCTTCATGTGTCGTCTTGTCATTTTAAAAATGATTTCATATATCCACCTTTGCTGGGTTAAAAATGTTAGTCGTTTTTCTCAGATTGCTCACATTCTCTCTTATTTCCTTCAGCAACTTCATCCCTCAGCCTATTGGGAAGTGCAGGCGTGTTTTCCAGGCTCTGTTGCCGTACGCAGTGGAAGAGCTCTGCAATGTGGCAGAGTCTCTGATCGTGCCGGTGCGGATGGGCATCGCTCGCCCTACAGCGCCTTTCACTCTGGCCAGTACCAGCATCGACGCCGTACAGGGCAGTGAGGAGCTCTTCTCGGTGGAGCCTCTGCCTCCACGGCCCTCACCAGATCAGTCCAGCAGGTGAGTGACAAAGTTATTGCTAACAAGGCTCTACAGTGTGATTATTATTTATTTATTTATTTTTTTTTGTGAATTTGTGAGATCATGGTGAACTAAGATTAGTGACAGCTTTAATGATTTTTAAGGGAGTTTGTAAATGAGATATTGATTTTAACACAACAGTTAAATAAACAAGAAGTTAAAATTGAGTGACATTGTCTGACTATAACACTATTGACTGGTTTTGCTCTATTTCATTGTCAAAAATAGTTTGAAACAAGTCACAACTGAGCTGCTGCTCATCTCCATTCAAACACAGCGGTGAATAAACATACATTTTTAAATGAATCTAGTGAGTCAATGATTCAATTTCCCATTCATAAAGACTTCATTCCTGGATGAGTTAGCAGTTCAAACTAATCAAATGAATGGTTCAGTAATTAAATCAGTAACTTGCCACCACCTACTGGCAGTTTTAGTTTCATTCTTAAAGTATCTTTTCAGTTATTTAAATCATTTAATATTTCTATATTCAAGATGTTATATTTAAAACATTAATCTCAACATGAATTTATTAATTTGATTGCATGCACACCATCTCTGAGCCTCATTAAACATATGAAAACACACCTCTGTAGTTATTAATTTTGCAGTATTAATTTAGTTAATACTGCAGGGCTCAACGCTAAGGATTTTTTCTGCTGACCCAGTCGGGCCAGTGGTTCAAATTTTTACTTGCCCGGTCAAAATTTTCACTGGCCCTACCACAAATAAATTAAATAGTTGCTGTTATCATTGTTTTTGACTCATGTTATTTTTTTATTTTAATTAATAAGCTTCATGACACTAAAATTTTACATACCAAATAAAATTGTACAATTCTTGATTACAGTTTCAATACCACACCTAAACCTATTAGCCTAACTGAAGTCCAAATGTTATTTGTTTGTTCAAAAAAAAAAAAAAATCATTATTGTTAATATTTTATTAAAAATGAAAAGATGCTTTAGGGAAAAACAGCAGACAGACTGAAAGAGCGCAAACTCATTCTTTTCCAGCAGGTGGCACTTATGGAATATAGTGATATTACATTTCTATGGCTACGGCTGTAAACAAAGCAGCTCCTTGCTTATGAACGCTACTTTAAATACATCATACATGGGCAAATGAAAAAAAAACGCCATGTAAGCAGTCAGGTCCCCTCACAGATACATTTTTATAAACCACGGTTTCAATATTTAGGATAATTTTTCATGCATTGTACACCGTGATCTTGGTCTGCCTGCTACAGTATTTTTTTTCTTTGGCCTCTGTTAACCGATGTCTAAAGAGTTCGTCATATTTCTACACACATTACATTTTGAAAGAAGATTGCATGCAGTTCGTGTGCAAGCCCAGAATAAGAGATCAGTTGAAGCATGTCCGGTCGATCGGTGCATCTGTCTCCACTGTATAAATTATGTATTGATCATTGTTAAAGCTACAAAGCTAATACTTTTGTAGGCTATTTGTCCGTCAGAGACAAATCTCTATGTGATCGCTTAAAATTTTAAATGATCAAGGTTAAAAGAGCGTGCAAACTTTTGTGACGACGCAGCAGTGGCCCAATCAGGCCAGTGACATATTCGTCAACTGTCCCGAGCATCTTTAACGCTAGCCCCGGGCCATGAGGCACTCCTTATTGTCGAGCCCTGTGCTGATTTCATTTGATTGGCAACTAATATTTATTCTACTTGTTCTTATTGTGTTGTTTTAATTAGAAATTTTAAAAAGCCTGTAAAATATAATTAAAAAAAAAAAACTGGCATTAGACATACTTTTAATAAAGATAGAAAAATGCCATTACAAAGATAAAAACCCCTTTAATTCATTTCAAGGAGTCAAATATCACTGTGTAATGGCAAGGCTAATGTTTGATCAGATTTTTTTGATTATTGATTAGAAGGTGCTAATTGACAGTGCTCCTAAATTTTTAAAGTTAAAGTATTCTAATGCATCTTATTGAAGTTGTCATTAACGCTGGAGTTGTCTGCTGTCTTGTGCCTCTCAGCTCTAGTCAGTCGGCGTCGTCTTACATCATCAGGAACCCTCAGCCCCGCCGCAGCAGCCAGTCCCAGACGGCCCGTGGCCGTGACGAGGAGCAAGATGATATTGTTTCTGCTGATGTAGAAGAGGTGTGACGCAATTTTTTGTTTTTTGTTTAGAGTGAGTTTTTGTCTAAAGCTTATTTGCTAAATGCTTCCTGGCTTGTTCACTTGTTCAGGTGGAGGTGGTAGAGGGCGTTGCAGGTGAGGAGGATCACCATGATGACCAGGAGGAGCAGGGAGAGGAGAACGCAGAGGCTGAAGGGCAGCATGATGAGCATGATGAAGATGGTAAATGCATAATTATTTGCATCACAGACACTATACTACACTATAAGATTATTCGTTAATTGCATTCTTAGTACACATTTGCTAAATCAATTTTTATTTGGATAAAATGAAGGTCTTTGCAATAAACAACCAAAATAAACATTTGATTTAACTTAAAGAAAATGTGATGACAATTATTACTTTTTAATAGTAAAATGTAGTCCTTACGTTGAATATTTTAAGGAATATTATGCAATCATGTTTTAATGCATACAATATACAAGTTCTGTTGTGCAATTAAATTTTGTTATACAGGGTTTGTACAAGGTGCTTAAAGTGCTTGAATTTGACTTGATCATTCATTTCAAGTGCAAAACTAGCAAAAACCAGATCAAATTAAAAGAGCCATTCATTTTTGAGCGTCAACATCGCTTGTAACAGTTTTAAAAAGCACGTAGTGATGGGTGAAAGCTTTTCGAAACTCCAAAACAGTTAAACCATTGCGTCGCAAAATGATTCACTGTTTCGAAGCATTTCAATCGGACCGCGTATCGGAAATCATTTGACTCGGATAAGGACTTCAAATCTCGTATCGCCAGTCATATGATTTTGATTGAGTCTTTGGAGTGTGTATCGTGAATCATTTGATTTAGATCGGAACGGGTTTGTGAATCATTTCTTGAATTGAATGATTCAAATCAAATGATTCACCTACCATCATTTCAGATCGCGTATCGCGAGTCATTTGATTTGAACGCAAATACAAATCCTTAAGAAAATTTTGGTTTTACTATAGTAAAAGTGTAGTTATACTTTAGTAGTAATACTTTCCATGTGATTTACTTAATTTTTGCAATATTTTTTAGTAGTGTATTTTTATTTATCGGTTTCTCTTTTATTAGAATTTGAAATAAAAGATAAGTGAGATCTCTGATTGAAGTCCTTGAAAATCAAAAAAAGTAGTGCTTAAATTTCATTTTACACTCTGTATAAACCCTGGTTATACTTTATATGTTCATTTAGTTATATTTTAAAAGATTGATTAAATTGACATTTTATGAATACATTTATTTAGACATAATTTTTGAGGATAAATTTGTGCTCAACATAAAAAAAAAACAGGCACAAATCAAAAAACATGAAGAAAAAACATGCACAAAGAAAAAAAAAAATGGTATGATGTGAATATTGTGATGAATATCAATATCGAATGATATGGAAACAAATGCTGTGGTAATATTTTTGCCCGTTTTGGCCAGCCCTACATGGCAGTGCATTGCTTGCTCCACTATTTAGCATTTTCATATTTCACGAAAAACACAAATGTGTTTGAAACACTTTTGTGGCTTATTGTCTTTTTGTCTAGAAGCCTAAAATGTCTATAATTGAGGCTGAATTCACAAGCAGAAAATCACAAGAAAATCTTTTTTCTTACAGGGAGCGACATGGAGCTGGATCTGTTGGCTGCTGCTGAGACTGAGAGTGACAGCGAGAGTAACCATAGCAATCAAGACAACGCCAGTGGCCGCAGGAGCGTTGTGACCGCCGCCACCGCTGGATCTGAAGCAGGTGCTTCACTTTGACTGTGAAAATTGCTGCAGTTACTGTCATTTGTCCATGTGGCACCTCTAGAACTGTGTTTTGTGGGTCGAACAGTCAGTTTTTGTTTTTTGGTATCGAATCAGTTGCTGTTATCTACTATTGGCAGAAATTAAAGAAAACTTTGTCTATACTTGTTTAACTAATCAAAATCTAGACTTATTACTTTACCTGTATTTTTTTTATTTATTTATCCATCCGTTTTTTTATTTTAATAAATGCATTATCAAATAAACCTGTAAGTTGCATTGTATTTCTGCGGAAAAACAAGCATTTCACCTTTAAACCATAATGTAAAAAGTGTGTACGCTTGATAATATTTGTGATTGTGACTTTGGCATAACCTTCCACACTTTTTTTTTCTGAAGGTGCCAGCAGCGTTCCTGCTTTCTTTTCTGAGGATGACTCCCAGTCGAATGACTCCAGTGATTCAGACAGCAGCAGCAGTCAGAGTGATGATGTGGATCAGGAGACTTTCCTGTTGGATGAGCCTTTGGAGAGAACCACGGGCTCAGCACATGCTAACAGTGCTGCTCAGGCGCCGCGGTCCATGCAGTGGGCTGTTCGCACTACACCCAGCCAGCGCTCCGCTGGCGGTGCCCCATCCAGCTCGTCCACACCTGCTGGTTAGTACCTCCCACCACCTGTCTGAAAGAAGTAATCACCACATTTTTGGGAAAATAAGTTGTTCCTGATTATAAGTTGCACCAGCTCAAAATGGAAAGGAAAAAAAAAAAGGATTTTATATTGGCTTTTAGATTTTTGCAGAAAATAAAGTGTTAGATTTGTTGTTGTTGTTGTTGTTGTTGTTGTTGTTGTTGTTGTTGTTTTTTTTTACTTTTTATTGTTTTTTTGTTTTCCAAGTTTATTTATTTTTGTTTTAGCTTCATTAGGTTTTAGTTTTAATTTTACTGTTTTATCCTTTCAACTTTTGTTTTATTTAGGTTTTTTTTTTTTTTTTTTAATTTGGTTTCATTTTAGTTTTTTTTTTTTTTTTTTTCTTTTTTAGAATCAATTAATTTTATTTAGTTTATTTTACAGATATCCTTTTTTACTTTTTTTTTTTTTTAATTTAGTTTTTTTTTTAATGAAAGAAATATGATGCAGTATGCAGCATCTCTTAACTATAAATCTTATTTAAATGTTATTGAATTTAATGAAATTATTTATATTTACATTAAAACTAAATGTGCATGTACAAAATTACAGTACTATACTAATGATTTATAACACTTGACTTGCTCTAACAAAAGTGATTAAAGATAAAACATTTTTACAGTGTTTGTATTACTATATATTATTAAAGTATTTGTTACTATTGTGAATTAGCTTTTTTATATTTTCAATTGTTATTTTAATATTAGTAATTTTGTTTGCTTTTTTTCATGTAAATTTATTTATTTATTTATTTATTTTTGTAGTAATTTTAATGCTTCATCTAAAAACTTGGATAGTACACTCAAAAATGAAAATGTCCTCTTGTTTAAAAACTGAGTTTGTTTCTTCTGAATACAAAAGAAGAATTTGTAATTAACACAATAACAGTAATTAACAGCTCTCAACTTATAAATATGAAGTTCAAAGGAGGACTTAAAACACCATAATTGCAGCATGTTTAGGATGATTAAGAAACACAATTCATATTCTGGAAAATATAATAAGTTCTTCATTATTAGTGGTAATAATTCTGATGTCTCTTTCAGCGAGCTCCACGGGCCTCATCTACATCGATCCTTCAAACCTGCGACGGAGCAGCGCCATCAGCACCAGCGCAGCAGCCGCCGCCGCAGCCCTTGAGGCCAGCAACTCCAGCAGCTACCTGACGTCCGCCAGCAGCCTGGCTCGAGCCTACAGCATCGTCATCCGGCAGATCTCAGACCTCATGAGTCTCATACCCAAATACAACCACCTGGTCTACTCACAGTACCCTGCTGCCGTCAAACTGACCTATCAGGACGCTGTCAATCTGCAGGTGAGTCGCTGTTTTTACTCAAACTAAATCGGACTGCAATAAGGGCAAAATATAACAGGATAATGTTGTTTTGTAGAACTTTGTGGAGGATAAGTTGATCCCCACCTGGAACTGGATGGTGTCCATCATGGATTCCACTGAAGCGCAGCTGCGTTACGGCTCAGCTTTGTCATCAGCTGGGGATCCTGGTCACCCCAGTCACCCACTGCACGCTTCACAGCACGCAGGCCGCAGGGAGCGCATGACGGCACGAGAGGAAGCCAGTCTCCGCACACTTGAAGGTCGAAGGTAAGACGCATGAGCAGCTACATTTATTGAATTCTGTGTTTTAAGAGCATGAAAATTCACCCCTTCTCATTTTCTCATTTCTGGGGGTCTCTATACAAAAAGCCAGCAGGATTTTTTTTCATTGGCTTTTGGATTATTTTTTATATTTGTTTGGCTTTTTTCTTTTTTTTTTTTCTTTTTTTATATATATTGGCTTTTGGATTATATGCCTGAAATAAGATCTGTGGTGAAAACAATCTAAAGTATTTTACATTTTATTCTAATACTTGTAAAAAATGAAAAACAAAAACAAAAAAATTAAATTAATAAAAAAAACGTACTACGTCTTAATAAAAGAAAATAATAAATAAAATAATAAATAATAAATACAACTAAATCCAAATTCCAGATTTTTAAACTTTTGTTGTTGTTTTGTTGTATTAAATATTTAATAAACTAAAACCAAAATCCAGATTTTTAAACTTTTGTTGTTCATTTGTATTCTTTTTTTGTTTGTTTGTTTGTTTTTTTTTGTTTGTTTCAGTTTTATTTGGTTAGTTATGTTAATGTAGTTTTATTTTTGTTTAGTTTCACTTTTTGTTTTTGTTCTTTATTATACATTTTATTATTTGTTTATTTTAGTTTATTTATTTATTTTTTTATTGTTTTTTTTTAGATTTATTTTCTGTTTATTAATTTTTTTATGCATATTAATTTTGTCAGCTTTTTTGTTTTAAATTTTTCAGGTTTAGTTTTAATTTGTTTTTTAGGTGATTTTTTTTTTTTTTTTTTTTTTTTTTTTTTTAATTTTTTATTTTATGCATATTCATTTTTTCATTTTTTTTTTTTTTTTAATTTTTTTGTTTTATTCTTTTGTTTAATTTTTTTTATTGTATTTTTTTCTTTTTAGTTTGTTTTTTTTAGATTTTTTTTTTTGTTTTTTTTTATTCATATTATGCATATTTGTTTTTTTTTGTTTTTTTTTTAGTTTAAGGTTTTTTTATTTTTTATTTACATTTTTCTTAAATTAAAGTTGTTGTTTCTTTTTAAGGTTTATTTGATTTCAGTTTTATTTGGTTAGTTATGTTAATTTAGTTTTATTTTTGTTTTATTTAGTTTCACTTTGTTTTTCTTTATTTTAAATGTTACTGTTTATTTTATTTTATTCGGTTTCATTTAAAAAAATATATTTTAGTTGTATTTAGTTTGTATGTTTAATTTTATTATTTAGTTTTTTAAAGATTTATTTAGTTTATTAATTTAATTTTTTTAGTTTTTATTTAATTTATTTTTCAAAGCTTTTTTTAATTTTAGAAGTGTTAGAATAAAATGTGAAATACCTTTTAGATTGTTTTCACCACAGATCTTATTTCAGGCATTTAACCATTAAATTTCAAAAATCTGACTGACTTCAGGACAATTAAACTGGAAGTGCTTAATTGGTGGCCTACAAAAACACGTCATCCCTTGCAGCACTCCATTGTCATAAAATAATTTCATTTTCTGTTTTTCAGGCGAGCCGCAACCCTTCTGACTGCTCGTCAGGGGATGATGTCGGCACGGGGAGACTTCCTGAACTACGCCCTCTCTCTGATGCGTTCCCACAATGATGAGCATTCAGACGTTCTGCCTGTGCTGGATGTGTGTTCGCTCAAACATGTGGCATATGTCTTCCAGGCCCTCATCTACTGGATTAAAGCCATGAATCTGCAGACAACACTCGACACCACTCAGATTGACAGGAAGAGGTAAACTACCCATATTAACACTTTAAAACAGCACTATTTTAATAGTTAGATTCAGTGTGGATAATTATGCCGTAAAACATTTTTTTTTAGCCTTTTGATATTCGACACTGATATTTTAGTATATTTTAATATTTTAATATTAATATTTTTATTGGTTTTAGTGTCACATTTTGTTTTTATTCTTTATTTTAAATGTTATTTTTTTTAGTTTAGTTTTTTCATTTTTTTTTCGATTTAATTTTTATTTCATTTGTTTTTATTCTACGTTTTTATTTTTTTTTTAATTCATTTAAAATTTCTAGTTTAAATTTTGTATATTCATGTTTTTCTTTTTCTTTTACGTTTTTAATTTTTTTTTTCCAAGTTTTTTTTTTTTTTTTCAGCTTTATTTGGTTAGTTATGTTAATTTAGTTTTATTTTTGTTTTATTTAATAAGACAGAATTAGACATAGTATATTTTAATATTTATGTATTTATTGTTTAGGAGTTTTTATTTTGTCCTTTTTGACATTTTTAAACATTTTTTAAAAAATACTTTTCTCTTTTTCATTCAAAAAAGTGTTTTTTTTTTTTTTTTTCAGCCTTTCCAATTAATAAAACACTTTAGTTAACAATGGGAAAAAATTCCTTTGTAAGATTTCTAAATACTTTTTCCATCCTATTTTAGAAATCGTGAGCTGCTGGAACTTGGCCTGGACAATGAGGACTCTGAGCATGAGAACGACGAGGACACCAATCAGAGTAAGTGTTGTTTCCGTTAACGGTTCATGAACTTCAGAAGCCGAAATTAAACTCTCTGGCGTCAGATGGTGATGCATAGCATTTGCAGAGCAGCTTTCCTGCTGTCTAATCAAACCACTTTGTTCCTCTGGACTCCACAGGCTCCACATTGCAGGACAAGGACGAGGAGTCTGTACCTGCTGAGACCGGACAGCACCATCCGTTTTTCCGCCGCTCGGACTCCATGACCTTCCTGGGATGCATCCCTCCAAACCCGTTTGAAGTGCCCCTCGCTGAGGCCATTCCTCTGGCCGACCAGCCGCATCTTCTGCAGGTCAGCGATGCCCTTTACCTGCGCTGTCATGTCCTCTGTTCGAGGTGTTTTTTGATGTCATTCCAGATGGTTGGATCTTTAACACTGCTGTTTTTCTTCATCTCACAGCCCAATGCCAGAAAAGAGGACTTGTTTGGAAGACCAAGTCAGGGTCTGTATTCGTCTTCTTACATGGCCAGTAAAGGCCTCACGGATCTGACTGTGGACATGAATTGCTTGCAGGTGAACAGGGCTCACATACTTAGTACATTACTGCTTATTAGTGATGTTAAGTACATTTAAAAAATTGTGTATACATGTTTGTTTTTCCTTTTTTTTTTAAATTTAGTTTCAGTTTTGCTATTATTCATCTTTTTATTTAAAAAAAAATAAATAAATAAAAAAATCTTTAATTAATTTTTTATTTTGGTTTATTTTTGTTGTAGTTTTATGAAAAGTTTTTTGTTTTTATTGCTTTTTTTCTCAGTGTTTTTATTCATCTTTTAATTATTTTTTTTATTTATTTTTGTTTTGGTTTTAAGTAATTTTTTTTTTACGTTTTTTTTTCAATTGCTTTTTAAATATTTTTTTTATGTAATGGTTTTTCAAATTTTAAGGTTTATTTTTTTACATTTAATTTTATTTTATGTTTTAAATTATTTAAATTAAATTATTTACTTTTTTCTTTTTATTAATGAACTTTTAGTTTTGTATTTTTTAGTTTCAGTTTTTTAGTTTTTATTAATCTTTTAATGTATTTTTTTATGTTTGGTTTATTTTTGTTTTACTTTATTCTTTTTATTTAATTTTTTTGTTTTATTTTTATTGCTTTTTATTTATTTATAATTTTTTTTTTTTTAAATAAAAAAAATATTTACATTTTATTAATGCATTTTATTTAAAATAAATCTATATAAACAATAGATAAAAACATATAATTTTTTTTTTTTTGGAAAACTGATGTTAAATTCTCAGTGCAGTCAGAAACTGAGCAGCTCTCAACAATAGTGAGCAATAAAATAGTATTTTTACAATATTTTACTACGGGTAATTTTCATCCCAGATTCTACCCACAAAGATGTCGTATTCGGCGAACATGAAGAACGTGATGAGCATGGAGTCTCGGCAGAGGGGTGGCGAGGAGCAGCCGGCTGGGGAGCAGGACATGGATGCATCCAAACCAGGCCCTTCCCCTCACGATCTGGCAGCCCAGTTAAAGAGCAGCCTGCTTGCAGAGATTGGTTTGACAGAAAGCGACGGCCCGCCTCTTCCCACATTTATGTAAGTCATCACGTTCATTGAGTCAGTAAGCGGCTGCGAGTGACTGTTAATAACATTTCTTGTTTCGTTTCCTCCAGTCCACACTGTAGCTTTATGGGGATGGTGATCTCTCACGACATGCTGCTGGGCCGCTGGCGGCTTTCTCTGGAGCTGTTTGGCCGTGTCTTCATGGAGGATGTGGGAGCAGAACCAGGATCTGTAAGTATCTGTTGATTTGTCTCTTGTTTCCTGTAGCATTATGCTTATTTCCAGTGATAACCCTCTACTTTGAACGTCGCAGATCCTGACCGAACTGGGTGGTTTCGAGGTGAAGGAATCCAAGTTCCGGCGTGAGATGGAGAAGCTGAGGAACCTGCAGTCACGGGATCTGGCCCTGGAGGTGGACCGTGACCGAGAGCAGCTCATCCAGCAGACCATGCGCCAGATCAACGCTCACTTCGGCCGACGCTGCACCACTACACCCATGGCGGTTCACCGCGTTAAAGTGACTTTCAAGGATGAACCGGGAGAGGGCAGCGGAGTGGCACGGAGCTTTTACACCGCTATCGCACAGGCCTTCCTCTCCAACGACAAGCTGCCCAATCTCGACTGCGTACAGAGTGTTAGCAAGGGAATGCAGGCTAGCAGTATGCATCTATTTCCTTTTGTTTAATTTTATTAGAGACTTTTTTTAAATCATAGTTTGATGGTTTTCATCTTAAAATCCCAAATCGCTTATGTGATTTTTCTGCTTGTGTTGCTCATGGTGCTTGTGTGTTTGCAGATCTTATGCAGCGACTGAGGAACCGAGACCGTGAGCGTGAGAGGAGGAGCGGAGGACTGAGAGCTGCATCCAGACGAGACCGTGACAGGTGACTTTACCTGAGCCTCTCTACTGAGCAATATATATATCAAATATTTGTGATATATTCATGATGCATTTTTTTTTTTTGGCAAAATAAATTTAAGTTATGTCATTCATTTTATGGAGATTTTTAAAATTACCAAATTAGCATTATTTAAAATAAAATAATATTTTATGATATATTATAACTATACAAGTATTTTCTGGCAAAATAAATTCAAGCAGTAAAAATTTTATGGAGATTTTTTTTAAAAATGCCATTATTTAAAATTAGTTAATTTAAAAGTAAAGATAATATTTTATAATTTATTCATGTATTTTCAGGCCAAAAAAAGCAAAATTTATTTCATTTATTTATTTATATATATATATATATATATATATATATATATATTTAATAATTATATTTAATAATTTTACCATTATTAAAAATTAAATAATTTAAAATAAAAGAGAATCTTTTGTGATGTTATTGTATTTTCTGGCCAGTAGATGTAAGCAATATAATTTTATTTGTTTGTTTTTTTTTTTTTAAATATCATTATTTAAATTTAAAAAAAAAGAAAATTATTTACAGTTTTTTCATGATATATACATGTATTTTCTAGCAAAATAAATTCAAGCAGTGTTCATTTATTGGGGATATTGGGGATGCCATTATTTAAAATTATTTAATTTAAAATAAGATAATATTTTATGATATATTCATGTATTTTCTGGCAAAATAAATTGAAGCAGTTTTTTTTTTTTTTTTTAATGGATTTAAAAAAAAAATTATACTATTGTTAAAAATAAAATAAAAGATGATCTTTCATAATATATTCATGTATTTTCTGGCAAAATTAATTGAAGCACTGACATGAATTTTATGGGAATTTACAGTAAATTTTATTAATTTAATAATTATTTAAAAAAAAAAAACAGGTCATCTATTATGATACTCATGTGTTTTCTGGCAATATAAGTTTAAGCTATATCATACATTTTATGAGAATTCTTTTTATTACTATTTAATTGTTTAAATTAAAAGATGATCTTTCATGATATATTCATAGGTTTTCTGGAAAAATAAGTTGAAGTCATTCATTTTAAGTTTTTGAAATTATTTAATCATTTAAAATGAAAGATCAACTAAAGAGAAAAACTTTTATCAAAGCTACATCAACTAGCTGTACTTCCGCGTCACACCTCAACCTGAGACATTTAATTTTTTTGCAGGGACTCAAGGAGGCAGCTGTCGATCGACACAAGGCCGTTCAGACCTGCATCAGAAGGGAACCCCAGTGATGAACCGGAGCCACTGCCAGCTCACAGACAAGCTCTAGGAGAGAGACTGTACCCGCGAGTGCACGCCATGCAGCCGGTACAGACCAGAACAGCCATCAGCATTCATATCACAGGAGCACATGTGGCTTTTGAGAAGCTAATTTTGTGTGTGATGTGTGCTTTTCTCTACAGGCATTTGCCAGTAAAATCACAGGGATGCTGCTGGAACTCTCTCCCGCTCAGCTGCTGCTGCTTCTGGCCAGCGAGGACTCGCTCAGAGCCCGTGTGGAAGAGGCCATGGAGCTCCTCATAACTCACGGAAGGTGAATCATCTCACCGCAGAAAAACATGTTTCACCTAAAAATCACACAGAAAAATAAGAATTCCTTCCTGTAATTAAAAAAAAAAAATGATGATGATGATGATAATACATGTGTATATAGTGTTACAATAGTGTTACAATAGTGTAAGTAATATATTAATAATATTAAATGTATTGAATTAAATACTACAGCTAATTAAATAATATACAGTAAATTACTTATGTTATTATAGTGGTTAATTAGTTTATTTAAAATATTTAATTAAAAATTAAGAATAATAAATAATAGCACAAATATAAAATTAAATACAATATTAAGTGTATCTGATAAATCATTCATATTAAATGTATTGAATAATTAAATACTATAATTAAAGATACTGTAAATTACTTAAATATTCATGTAATTGATATTTTAGTAAATTAGTACATATTTTTGACATTTAATAGTTATTAGATAAAATAATGAAAATAATTAAAATTAATCTATTACATTATTTTTTATTAAACATCTAAAATAAAATAGCTATATCAAGTATATTTAATAAATAATTCTATAATTGTATAAATTATGTACACATTTTTTATGTAATTACAGTGGTTAATTAGTTTAACATTTAATTAAAAGTTGATAATATTGAATGATTAAACACTATAATTAAGACACTGTAAATGACTTAAATATTCATGTAAAAAAGTTATTTTAGTTAATTATTATATCTGTTTAACATAATATTTAATAATTAAAATTACATGATTCCATTAAATGTTATTATTTATTAAATAGCTAAAATAAAACGGCTTTATTAAGTTTAGTAAATAATAAAAATTATATAATTACATAATTATGTACACAACTTTATACAAATATTATAGTATTTATAAATTATGTACATTTAATGTTATATTAACATTATATTTAATAATTATTAAATGGTGCAATTCAAATTGCACAATTATTAAATGGTATTTAATGTATTTTTTTATGTAATACTATAAACTTATTCATTTATTATTACTACTATAATTATTATTGCTACTTAAAAATTTAATTAGTTAAATTTATGTATTTATTAATTGTTTAGCATTTGATTTCCTGGTAACTTGAATATTTTTGTGAAATATATATAGAGTCTTTGCTGATAGTGGAGTATTTAATGAGCTTTTTTTTTTTTTTCTTGCACAGGGAAAATGGCGCTGACAGTATACTGGACCTCGGCCTCCTTGACACTCCTGAAAAAGCACAGGTATGTTCTGTCTAGAACCTTCTTTGGTTCTCTGCATCAGGTTAGGTTCAATGTAGAGCTCTCTTCATATCATATTGGGCTGTACTGAGTTGATTTGTATGGTCTGATGTTACATCTGTGATCTGATTTTAATTGTAATTTTTATCTTCCACCAGCAGGAGAACCGAAAGAGGCACGGTTCGACTCGCAGTGTGGTTGACATGGAGCTGGACGACCCTGATGACGGAGATGATAACGCTCCTCTGTTCTACCAACCCGGCAAGAGGGGTTTCTACTCGCCCCGTCCAGGCAAGAACACGGAGGCCAGGCTCAACTGCTTCCGTAACATCGGCAGGTACGAGACACGCGTTGACTTGCGTAATTACTTGCATTACTGAACACAAATATGAAATTGAACCACCATATGAACTTCTAACAAATAACCCTGACTCCTCTGTCTCCAGGATACTTGGCTTATGTCTGTTACAGAATGAACTTTGCCCCATCACACTCAACAGACACGTCATCAAGGTGTTGCTTGGCAGGAAGGTGAATATCTAAATGTTTATACATTTTGTAATAGTGACATGGATATTGCTGAGGTTGGGCACTATGAAATTCATTTTTTTTTGTCCCAGTTCTGTTATATAATTGTTTTCATTTTTCTGGATTCTGTTTTAATGCTTAACGTTTAAGTAAAAGTATGTCTAATTAATTGAACTCATGAAACCTTGAATAAATTGTTAAATTATGTGAGTTTCATGATTTCAATTAATAAGACATGCTTTTTGATGAATAAAATTTAATTAAGCCATTAAAATGAAAAATGAGATTTGGAGATTAAATAAAATAAATTAGGAAAAATAAAACTTTCACAGGGCCCTAAAAATATTTCTTTTTAATTCAATTTATTAAAATATTTAACAATAAATAAATAAATAAAAAAATATATTTTAGGGCCCAGTGAATTTTTATTTTATTTTTTTTTAAATTGTTTTAATTTTTCTGGGTTCCTTATTTATTTATTTAATTTATTTATTTATTTACTTATATACTGTTTTAATGGTTAAATTACATTTTAATAGCCAAAAAGCATGTCTAATTAGTTGAACTCCTAAAACTTTTCAATTAATTTAACATGCTTTTTGATTACTAAGATTTAATTAAACCATTAAAATGGAAAACAACATTTTGAAAAAATAAAACAAAATTTTGAAAAAATAAAACATTTCAGTTTTTATGCAATTTTAAAACATTTTATTAATTTTAAAAAAGTTCTTTTAATAGTCCTATGAATGTTTATTATATATATTTTAACAAATGTATTTATTTTTTCCAAATTCTGTTCTTTTTATTTATTCAGAGCTTCATGATTTCAATTAATTAGACATGCTTTTTGAAAAACGTTAAGCTGTTAAAAGGGAAGACACAGAATATGAAGAAAAAAATAAAATAAAACTGATTTTACAGGGCCCTAAAAAGGTAATTTTTGTTATGCAAATATATCAATTCATTAAATATTTATCAAACTTATTTTTACAGCCCTGTGAAATTGGATAATTTTTTTTCCAAATTCAGTTTTAATTTCTGTATTGTTTTAATGGTGTGATTAAGTTAATATTAAAAAAGCATGTCTAATCAGTTGTATTCATAAACCTTTAACAGTTAGTTTTGAATGATGTGTTTTTTGTTGTCTGCTTTTTGAATGTATAATTTAATACAAATCTGTTGTCAAAAATTGTACTAATCAAATGAGTACAATAAATTAACCTTTTTTTTTTTAAACAATTATTTTTTTTTTTTCCCTTTAAAATTGTTTATATACTTTCATTTTTATTTGAATGACTGGATTCTGTGTTTTTCTGTCTCACAGAAATTGTAGGGAAATCATACTGAGGTTTGTGTTCTCTTATCTGCAGGTCAACTGGCACGACTTTGCTTTCTTCGACCCGGTGATGTACGAGAGCTTGCGGCAGCTGATTCGTCACTCTCAAACCGAGGAGGCGGAGGCTGTGTTTGCAGCGATGGACCTCGCCTTCGCTATCGACCTCTGCAAGGAGGAAGGCTCTGGACAGGTAACGGCTGCGTTCTTTCATTGCGTTGCCATCAGAGCTCAGTGTGTGCACATGACTGAACGTTTCCTCCTGGATCTGCAGGTGGAGCTCCTGGCCGGAGGAGTCAACATGCCTGTGACGCCTCTGAACGTCTACGAGTACGTGAGGAGATACGCCGAGCACAGGATGCTGGTGGTGGCCGAACAGCCTCTGCATGTGAGTGACCTTCACTTCTACTTTTTAGAAGCCAGACTTTGACTATCTGGATCATATTATAGCATATTCTGGACCTTTCTTTACAGCTTGCATTTTTTTGCATGCATATTTACATTTGTGCATTTGACAAATGCTGTTATCCAAGCCAAACATTTTTTTGCATGCATTGAACCCCATGCTTTACTGTTACTGAAATGCTTTAAGAACACATCTTCTGATTTACTGAAAGCATCTGTGCCGTTGCTTTTTGAGATTCTGCCAAAAATACAGAGAAACATGCACAAGTGTAAGTGAGGATGTTGTTTGCAGGCCATGCGGAAGGGTCTTCTGGATGTGCTTCCAAAGAACGCTCTGGAGGACCTGACGGCTGAGGACTTCAGACTGCTGGTCAACGGCTGTGGAGAAGTCAATGTCCAGATGCTCATTAGTTTCACCTCTTTCAATGATGAATCAGGTATGTCACTGGATCTCCAAGATGCTTGACTGATTCTATATTGCATGTTTTCATCTTGAATTTAGAATTATTTGAAAATGTTACAGTTTGGAATCTTCCTTCCATTTGTAACACTTAATTTTTCAAAATTCCAGTTAGTCATGACTCAAGGCTTATGCTTATTTTTTGTAAGACTTGAAACATTCCATTCATGTATTTTTATGCACATTTTGGGCCAAGATGGGCTTAAACAGTAAAAAACAAACAAACAAAAAATGTGCCATATATGTAATTATGATGTTTCCATTCCATGTGTTTGGCACTTATTTTAGAATAACAGAGATATATAGTTACTGTTTTTGTTTGTTTGTTTGTTTTTTACTGTTTGAGCCCATCTTGGCCCAAAATGTGGTGTTGTTTGTTTTTTTTGTTTTTTTTTGAGTTTTTAAATTTTACATTTTTTGCAAAATGCTAAATTTTTTATTTTTTTTTTCAAAACAAAGAGCTTATATAATTGCTACATTTATATTTTAATAAATATTGTTACATTTATTCTATATAGGTACAATGTATCTTTTTGACTATAAACATCATAATTGCATATATGGCACATTTAGGTATAATATTAAGTTAAGTCGTTCCCAATACTTCTATATACACATTTAGGTCATTAGGCTTCTAATTTTAGTTTTTTTTTTTTTGAGTTTTTGAGTTTTTTAAATTTAAATTTTACAGTTTTGCAAAATGCTAATTTTTTTTTTTTTTTAAATGTTTCCATTCCATGTTTTTTCATTATTTTTGGCAATGTTTGAAAAGGCATATTTGCAAAATTTACACTCAATACTATATTCTATATTTTTTTAAAATAAAATGTTACATGAAAGCGTTATACAGTCATATCACTAGCAATTTATACTTGTATTAAATAAATTTTAAAATAAAAAGCTTCGAAATGAGTTTAATATATACTGTATTTCTTTGAAAAAACGAACACATTTTTAAAAATGGATAATGTGCAGTAAAATAACTGATTTTTTTTTTGTTTGCTTTTTTTTTTTTCAATTATATTAAGTGCATGATTTATTTTATAATTTTTTTTTTTAATTTTTTTTTTTGAACAAGTTATAATTATAAATTCTAAACTTTAACTATGGTAGTTTATGTATAACGAAAACAAAAATAATGTGCAGTAAAAAAACTGGAATTTTTTTAAATTATAATTATCTACATAAATGAATTTTAAAATAAAAAGTTAAAAAAAAAAAAACTTTAATGTCCATGTATAGTTACAATGTATGATTTTGTAGTTTTTTTGTTGACTATAAAGCTTTTTTTTAGAAGATTTTTTTTTTTTTAATGATACAATGAAATTCTTTTATTTAGAAATTAGTTCAAAAGTCCCATAAATGTTTAAATAAAAGCTCATATAATTGCTATATATATATATATATATATATATATATATATATATATATATATATATATATATATATATATATATATATATATATATATAATTTTTTTTTGTAAGAAAAAATATTCCATAAAATCAAATTTTTAATTTATCAAATGTTATATATATATTTATTTATTTATTTATTTATTTATATTTTTTCTATTACTATATGAAACTAACATTTTCTGCTAATATGGTGTGAAAAAAATCAAATCCAATAGTTTGCATGTGCATAACTGAAGAATGTGTTTGTGTGTTGTTCTTCATTGGTAATCATACGGTTTTAATTAAACCCTCAGGTGAGAATGCAGAGAAGCTGCTGCAGTTCAAACGCTGGTTCTGGTCCATCGTCGAGAAGATGAGCATGACTGAGCGGCAGGACCTGGTAAGAACTTCTCCTTTTTCCTTTACTCAGTGTGAATTTGCGTAAACCCGTGCCATGCGTTAACGCGTCGGTGCGTGCCGCCCTCAGGTGTACTTCTGGACGTCCAGCCCGTCTCTGCCGGCGAGCGAAGAAGGATTCCAGCCCATGCCCTCCATCACCATCCGGCCGCCGGACGACCAGCACCTGCCCACCGCCAACACCTGCATCTCTCGCCTCTACGTGCCACTTTACTCTTCCAAACAGATTCTCAAACAGAAACTTTTACTAGCCATCAAGACCAAGAACTTCGGTTTTGTGTAGTCGAACGAAACCCCGTTTAATCGTTGTGTAATATTACTAGTTCCATTTTTGTAGATTTATTTTTTGTCTATACAATTTTATGAAATTTAAAAAGTGCTGTCGCATCCCTGGCAGTCTTTTGTTGGTCTGCGTTTCAAACGTCGGACGGCTTGTTCTTATTTTGTTTCTTTTTCTTTTTTTTTATTTCCGTTATCCGAGTATAACGCAACATTCCTGCATTGGCTTTTGTAAAGTTGAAGCCTGCAGCTCCATTGGCTTGAACTGTAACTTCCCGTGACTTTGGCCTGACGGTAAACTGTCCGCCAAACCCAGCCAAAGATGACAGCAGGAGTATTTAAAGAAAAAGAAAGCTTACACTGTGATTTATGATGTTTTTTTTTGTTTTGTTTTTTCCTGCCCTAAACATAAATATTACTATCACTGAGAGTTCACTGCTGCCTTTGTGGAAAGTCATTTTTTCTTGTATAGAGGGAGTAGGGAATTTCAAAAATAAACTTGGATGCAAACTAGTCTTGTGCTGCTGCTTTTTTAGTACTTGGGTAACACTTTACAATAAGGTCTTGTTTTGTTAACATTAGTGCATTAACTGTTAACAAATGTAATTAGTGATTTTAATCATGTTCTAGTAAATGTTTAATAAATGTTGTATAAGTGTTGTTCATGTTAACTAATATAATTAATGTTACTAAATTAAACCTTATTGTAAAGTGTTACCAGTTACACTTTATTTCAAGGTGTCATTGTTACACTGTAATCGTACCTTTAAGTAC
Organism: Labeo catla; assembly: GCA_012976165.1. Classification (NCBI taxonomy): domain Eukaryota; kingdom Metazoa; phylum Chordata; class Actinopteri; order Cypriniformes; family Cyprinidae; genus Labeo; species Labeo catla. The sequence goes on along the minus strand of VONZ01000398.1, from coordinate 341,327 downwards.
TGAGTAGTATTAATTAACTACATGTATTTACTATATGGTTAGGATTAGGGTTTGGTTTAGGGTTACTTACATGTAATTATGCGAAATTAATTGTAGGGACGCTTTAAAATGTGTTAATTCTTCTATATACACAGACATGTAAGTGTATTGAGAGGCTTCTAATTTTAATTTTTTTTTTTTTAGTTTTTACATTTAAATGTTTTTTTTTTGTAAAATACTAAAGTTTTAAATGTTTCCAAATTTTTTCAACTATTTTTGGCAATGTTAGAAAAGGCATACTTGCAAAATTGACACTAAATACTATATAATTTTTTTAAATTAAAATATTACATGAAAGCATTATACTGTCGTATAACTAGCAATTTATATTTATAAACACAAATTAAATAAAAATTAAATCAAAAGTTACAAAATAAGTTTAATATATATTTCTTTGAAAAAACAATTTTGAAAATTAAAAATTATGAAGATAATGTGCAGTAAAACTGATTTTTTTATAATTATATACATTTATATATTTATATTATATATATTTTTATTTTTATTTTATATAATATATATATATATTGTTTTTTTGAACAACACATTCTAAATTATAAATTCTAAACTTTATGGTAGTTTGTGTTAACAAAAACAAATAACGTGTAGTAAAATTGATTTAAAAAAAAAAAAATTATAATTATACATGAAAACGAATTTTAAAAAGTGTTTATTTTTCTTTAAAAAAAATAAAATTAAAATAAACGTTAACCATGTTAAAAAAAATTAAAAATGTGCGTTTCGGATTTTTTTTTTAATATTATATACATGAAAATTAATTTTAAAATAAAAAGTTAAAAAAAGTCTAAAAATAAATATAATAAATTCTCAACTTTAACTATGGAAACGAAAACAAAAAGTAAAATAACTGATTGTTTTTTTTTTTTTTTAATTATAATAATACACATGAAAATTAATTTTACGATAAAGTTAATTTTTTTTAAACAAAAAATCTAAAGTATTAATTTAAACTTTTACCTGTGGTAGTTGATGTATATATTAATGAAAACTAAATTTTTTTTATTTGAATTATATACATGAAAAAAAATATATATTTTTAAATATTTTTCTTTGAACAAAAAAAAAAAAAATTCTAAACTTTAACCATGGTAGTTTATGTATGTTATGAGATACACATTTAATTCAAAAGTAGAAAATTAAAGTGGTGCGTTTGCATTTAATCCACTTGCATTGCATATAAAACCTACTAAAGTACAGCAAATACGTAACCATTTTTCTATTATTGAATATCTAATAACATGCTATTTTTGCATTACAACAAAGTACGCTGTATTATATGTGCTATACTTGACAACTTTCAGTGTGACAAATATTGGTGAAAACTGATTCATTATTTGACTAGAGAGCAAAAGCAAAGTAGCTGTGCTACTTGGCTACTTCCAAGACAATCGCATGCTAGTTGCTAAATTAAACATGCAACGGTCAATATAGTTTACTAGTTTTGGGAAAATGTATTGCACATTTAAGTACAGCTTTAAAAACTAGTAGGGAGTCTATAAAATAGATTCTTAACTTTAAACATACTAATGCTTGTAAACATTTAAAAAAAACAGAATTTTAAAAATTGTTACAAATTACGAAGATGTGTTTTGCACTAGATGATAAAAGCATCACTCAGACAATGTTTAAATCATGTTTATTTTGCAATGACAAAAATACTACGTCTTTGATATAAACAGATGCTACCATCAAGACTTAAATACAAATTGAGTTTCAAACACATTATAACCTTTCCAGAAAAACATAACACTGCCACTTTCAAAACAAACGCCAAATAAACCTTTCAAACAAAAATAAAAGGTTAAACCCCCATTTCTTGCTGTCCAGATTCCAAGTGTTTCTGCATGCATCTTTCTATGATCATTCAAAGAAATAAAACGGCTGGTGTTCTGCTTGTCTTTGACTATAAAAATAAAGCCATCTTTATACTGGCATCAAAGCGCGTTTCTTACAAAAGAACGAACTGCCTTTGACAACGTGAACTTTCAAGCAGGTTGCATCATTTGTTTGGGTTCCAATAAGAACGAGAACAAGCAGAAGCTGCTGCGCCGTCATGATTAAACACACAAAGATTCGATGAAAAGCTGCACGATACAGTATTTAAAAACCAGAGCCGTCGCTAGCGGCCTCCAGACTTGCGTCCGGCCCAGGATCTGGAGCGCGAGCGCGAACGGGACGGCGAGCGGGAGGCCGAGCGGCCGCGGGGTTCTTCCTCACGGGATCCGGCCGACGCCTGCAGCTCTTCCGCGGGCGGACTGCCCGATCTGGACCGGGAGCGAGACCGCCGGCTCTTGGATTTGTATTTGGAGTCGTGGGACGGAGAACGAGAGGTTGACCGGTGGCGTCTGCGGCCGTGATCACGTGACCTGTGTCTGAGCACAAAACATGATTTACTGAAAATCATCTGTGCTGCTTAAGGCAATGCAGTATTGTTTTAGCATCATAAATTTTAATTTTTGAATGCAATAAACCAGTACAAAGAAAAACATACAGCCAAACTTTACCTGTCGTTCTCACGACTTCTGCTCCTCCGGTGTCTGCCGTGCGACCGAGAGCTGTTCAAAAACACAGGCAATACATCAATATAAAAAACACTGCTTTAAGTTTAAACATTTTAAAAGTTTATGTAAAAAAACAAGTAAAACTAACATTATGCATATGTTAAAGAAAATGCAAATGTGCATTAAAAAATAAATGCTAGTGAATTTTTTTAAATTATTATATACATGAAAATTAATTAAAAAAAAATAAATAAGTTGAATACATATTTCTTTGGAAAAAAAAGCAATATTTAGTTCAAGTAAAAACAAATTTAAAATATTTAAAAATGATAAAAAAATTCTACACTTTAACCATGGTAGTTGTTATGTTAAAGAAAATGAAAATAATGTGCAGTAAAATAGGAAATGATTATGAATTTTTACAAAATCAAACATTCTAAAATAAAAATGTAACTTAAAAATTAAATTAAATAAGTTTAATATATATTTCTTTGAAAAAAAAAAAAAAAGTAAAAAAATTCTAAAATTATATATAACTGCTTCTGATTTAAAAAAAAAAAAAACATACATGAAAATGAATTTTAAAATAGAAATTAAAAAGTTTAGTATACATTTCTTTGACAAAAAGTTAAATATTCTGATCAAATTCTAAACTTTATGTTAGTTTATGTATATCTTAAAGAAAATGAAAATAGTGTGCTGTAAAATAAGAACTGATTATGAATTTTAAATTATACATTTAAAAAAAACAATATTTTAAGTAAAAAACAAAAAACAAATTCTAAACTTTAACCATGGTAGTTTATGTATATGTTAAAGAAAATGAAAATAATGTGCCATTAAATAATTACAATTTTTAAAAAAATTAAATGCATGAAAAGTAATTTTAAAATGAAAAGTTTGTAATATTAATATTTAAAGTTAAGGGGAAAAAGTTAAAATATTCTAAAAATAATCAAATTCTAAACTTTAACTATGGTAGTTTACATATATGTTAAAAAAAACAAATAATGTGCAGTAAAATAAGATAAAATAAATTTGTTACATACATGATAATGAGCTTTAAAATAAAATGTAAAAAAAAAAAAAAAAGTTTAATATATACTTTGAAAATAATTTAATAAAGCATTATTTGTAGTATTACTATATATTAGATATAGTATTATAAAGTATTATAAAGTATATATATATAGTTAAAATATTCTAAAATTATAAATTCTAAACTTTAACCATGGTAGTTAAGGAAAGTCAAAATAATGTGCAGTAAAATAAGTGAAAGTGCTTTGTTTTTCCATTCTTTGTATGAATATCTTTGAACATTATTATTAATAATATTATTATTTTTAAATCAGTCAGTTCACATGTTCTGTACACATTACTCATTATTATGAATAAGTATAATGTTAGTAAATGCAATATTTATTATAAAATATTAACAACTAGAAACACTTAAAAAAATAAATAAAAATAAATTAATACTAAAATAAATAAAACTTAAATTAAAATAATAATAATAATAATAATAATAATAATAATGCCAAAAGCACAATAAAACTACAAAAAAATAAATAAATAATAATAATAAACACTAAAAATACTAACAGGAAATACATATATACACACACACACACACATTGAAATTATTTTTTTTTAATAAATACATAAATATTAATAATAACCATAGTGTTACCATATAATTTAATGAACATAATACACTTTCTGTATGTGTATGTCAATACATTTTCTGTAGTAAGATTATATTGTCTGTGCTCACTCTCTTGGGCTTCCTGATCTGCGTGTGCGGCGTTCGTATGAAGGACTGCGAGATCTGCTTCTGCCGTAACTGCGGCTGCGTGAGCGTCTGCGTCGACCGTCGCGCTCATAGTCGTCGTACCGCGAGTCGCTGCGAGGAGAGCGTTTCTCTTTGGATTTCATCTGACCGGGAGCTGCACGTCACAAATGCATGCAATTAAATCATATTTAAATACAGTTTTAATATATTTAACAATAAACATTTAAAAATATATTTAAAAATAAATATTTGAATGCACTGAAGCTGGAGAATTCACGATTTTGCAGTTTAAAAACATGTAGAAAAGCAGCAGCATACTCTTTCTGTCTCCTTGAGCGAACTGGATCTCGATCTGCCGTCCACAGATCCACTTCCTGTCCAGGTTATGCAGCGCGTCCTCTGCGTCACGAACGTCCTCAAACATGCTGATGCGGTTAAGGCTTTGCATTTTTACCAGACTGACACACACTGATCAACATTCACATGACAGAAACTCAACTCACCATCTCAATATTCACCAAAAACAACACACATTAGAAAGCAACACACAAATTATCATCTGAATTCATTGTGATAAACGGCAACAGGGGAAGGTGTTTGATGAAATTACGCTCAAATTATGAAAGAAATTCACAAAATTTCCCAAAGGTATTTAAGGGTGTTTCTTCAACTACAGGCACTTCTGTGTGAGGGGAAAAAAAAAAAACCTTGAATATTTTTATTGGCTTCATTTTCAATCCAGTGATGCAAAAAAAAAAAGATGTTCAAAAATAACTCAATTGCATTTTATTTTATTTGACTCATTACTATTTTTTAATGTATGTGTTTTATAGAAATATAGAAAATAAAAGCTTAATAAACACATTAAAATTTAAATATATAATTTATAATGTATTAATAAAAACCAGAAGCACTAAAATTAATAAAATATAAAAAACTAAAAAGAATACAAATAAATAAAAATAATACAAATGATGAAATCACAAATTACTTAAAAATAAACAAAATATTAAAACACTAAAACTAGAAATAAATGAAAGCTGAACTTGGGGAAAAAAAAAAACATTAAACAAATGTTTTATTTAAGAAATAAATATAAAATATTTTTTAATATTAATACATATATACATATATACACACACATATACATACACATATATATATATATATATATATATATAATTAATATAATAAAAAATTAACGTTTAATAAAGAAATTAAAGAAATATTTCATATTTTATAAAATATTAAACCACTAAAATTAATCAAAGGAATACTAAAATAAATAAAACTCAAATAAAAATAATAAAAATGCCAAAAGACAAAATTACATTTACAAAAAAAAGACAAAAATATCAATAAACACTAAAATAGAAATATATATAGAAAAGTAAACAAATATTAAAAAAATAAATACATATTTCAAAAAAATACAACCTAAACAAATTAAAACTAAATCCACAAAAAAAGCTAAAAAAACCCCAAATGCAATTACTTTATACAATATTAATATAATGCCAAAATTAATGCCAAAATACAAAATTAATTAAATATTTTTTAATATTAATACTTAAAATAATAATAATAATAATAATAATAATAATAATAATGACAAAAGCACAACTAAATTACTAAAAATGAAAATATGCTAAATAAAAGCTTAATAAATTATTAAAGATTTAATTTATAAAATATTCATAAACACTAGAAGCACTAAAATAAATAAAATAAATTTCTACTGAAATTTACAAAGGCTATATAAATATATAAAAGCTAAAATTGAAAAAATAAAAGTATTAAAAGTAACTAAATATGAATATTTAAAAAAAAAAAAAAGAAAAAAAAAGTACTAACTGGACATAAATAAATAACAATAAATGAAATCTAAATATTAATAGCAAAAGTTTAAATGAACTAGCAAGAAAGTGATAACCGAGATCAGAAAGTTCCTGTAGTTAAAGAAAAAGCCATGAATGTTGAATTGGACAGGAGCGAATCAAAGGGAAAGAAATGATGGATTGTAAAACTGCCTTTGATTACGTACACAAATCATGTGCTCTGTAGTGGTAGGATACAGCATTAAAACGGGTTACCTTTAACATGCTTGACCTTTGACCTTCAGCTTGACCTTTATTGTCTTTAACCGCCTCCGAGAAGGACTTGGGGATGTCTGTGCCCAATAACCTTTAGTCTTTTCCTCTTTCTTTGGTCAGACCGAGGCCTTGACTCCAATTTTGGTCCCCTTTGAATCTTCAAGCTTTAACTCTCTCTTTATTGTCTTTGTCTTGAATCTACTCTACATCGGCCCTTTTAAATATTCTTTGTAGGGAAGGTCTCCAGAACTGTATGTCTTTACATTTTCTGAGACAACAACAGAGGAAATATCGGTTAGGAGACAAACATCGGACATGTCCACGGCCATTCAAGCTTTAAAGAGATTTTACACCCAAAAAAAACAAAAATCACAATCATTAGCATCCAATTACAGCTCCAGTCCCCATTCACTTTCATTATATGGAAAAGAGCAGCTTGGACATTTGGCTCAATATCTCTTTTTGGCTTCCACAAAAGGAAATGTGAGAATTTTTGGATGAACAATCCCTTTAAAGGTTCACAATATTTACTTTCTTTTACACTTTTGCCTACAAAGGATATTGTACGTATGCAAATCCTCTTGGTCGCCGTGAATAGAAGTCAACAGGAATGTAGACATCTACTATAGGTCCGTAACGACCAAACTCACGACGCAAATCCTCTGGCCTAAAGTACCATGAAATGACAGGACATTCATTTGTCTATCTGAGAGTCTTTCCCAGAGTGCTTTGAGGAAAATAATGTGATGTAAGCTGGCACTGAAGCGTTCGTATTCGCTTCTGCCGAAGCCACAAGGCAGGGTGAGAAAACAAAAACATGCTTAATTCCCAAAACTACCCATAATGCTGAAGAGATTCACCAATCCAACTCATTTAGGCAACATTTAGAATTCTCATTTAGTTTAAGTGGAAACACCTCAATTACTAAATAAAAAATAAAACCTAAACATTAATATTTAAAAATAATAATAATGAAAAATAAAACATTAATAAACAAATTAGAAAAAAATTAATGCAGAAAATAATAATAAACACTAAAAGCAATATAATTAGTAACTGGAAATAATTAAAACCTAAATTGAAATTAAAATAAATTAAAAAGCAAAAACAAAAGACATGAGCAAAAATATATATATACACAAAAAAATAAACCTAAATATTAATATTACAAAAGCACAAAACACACACAAAAAAAACAAAAAAACAAAAAACAAACACACAAAAACCCAAAACTGAACATTTAAAAAAATAACAGCTAAAAAAATAAGTTACAAAAAATAATTTAAATTATAAAATACACAATAAAATATCAATAAACCCAAGAAACACCAAAATTACTAAAATAAATTAAATACATTTACAAATTAAACCTAAATATTATTTTTATTAAGAAATAAACAGTAATATTTTAATAGACATATAAAAAAAAAAACAGAAATAGAATAGGATTAACAAAAAAAATTACAATTTAATTTGATTAAAAAGAAAATATTAATATTTAAAAAAAGAAAAAAAACTTAAAAACTAAAAGTGAAAACATAAAACTAAAACCTTAATAAACAAATTATTATTATTTATAAAAAAGATAAAATATTAATAAACATTAGAAGCAATATAGTTACTAACTAGAAATAATTAAAAACAAAACTGAAATTAAAATAAATTAAAAAGCAAAAACAAAAGACAAAAGCACATAAATGAAACCTATATTAATATTAAAAAAAAGCACTGACAAAAACACAATAAAAACACTAAACAAAAAAAAAAATTCACCAAAACTGAAAATATAAAAATAAAGCTCAAAAAAAGTAGTTATAAAAAAAAAAATCTCCAAATAAATTAAACCATATTATTATGTTTTATTAAGAAATAAACTAAAATTTTTAATATACATATTTAAAATAATAATAATACATTACAAAAGCACTAAAAATGACAAAAAAAACCCGGAACATATTTTTTAAAAAGTAATTTGATAAGAAAAAAAATATTTTCCAATTGTAAAAAGAAAATAATAAAATATTAAAAAAATAATGGTATATAAACAAGTAATTTTATTTTTATAATTCCTATGGAGAAAATGAACAGAAAAAAATCCAAATCAGTTTACTTTCAACAAAACTTTTTTTGTTTTTAAAATATATATATATATATATATATATATATATATATATATATATATATATATTAGTTTTTGTATATTGTACTCTATAAAGTGCAAGATATTAGAGATATTTTGGGAAACATACAGTATAAACACATAAACATAACCCATCATCATTTTTACATGCATGAAAATCCTCAGTAGTTTCGACAAGAATCGATTAGTTAAAGCATTTCACACTATTACTGGGTTAAAGATACAGCAATCTGTTTTGAAATGCAGAGTCTGGAATGTCCCTCATTATGTATGCAGCGTTCCTCATTAATATGCATGCATCAAATATCAGCCATAATAGGAAGAAACACAATCCTGCTTCAAACGCTGCTGCAGATATTAGACTAAAAACATTCAACATACCAGACAAACAGATCGATTATGTATTTATTCACCTCTTAATCCATCTTAACTCTAGCGATTAGTAGGAAGTAACGTTACGCTGCCCTAAAGCAAAACAGACAAAACCCGCTCACTGTTATGCTAGTTTATGAACTTAGCTTTAGGTAAGTGTTGAACTATGATTTATATCAATGCACACGACACATTTTTTTTATAGTTAGTGAGATTTTAACCGACGCAAACGCGGCCGTGAGCAGCTCCCGCGCAGCGCACAAACTGCTGCACTAACTAGTACTCACTAACCACACTAACCTGCTATCATCGGAGATGTTTCTGATGAACAGAGACGTGTTTGGAGGTCGCATGTATCTCGCCATGATTTAAAAAAAACTGCAACCTTCAGATCCTCAAACGCACACACACGCACAGCGCAGGCCGCCCTCCAAATCTATATGTGCACACGTACGCAGCGCGCGAGTCACGCACAGCCACGCGCATGCGCGTCATGACGTCACCGTCAAGCCGAGACGGAACGATTTCTGAGGATTTATTTTTGATTTTACTTTGTTGTTTAATATGTGTACACTAACAGTCAAAAGTAAATACCGTAAAATTGTAAGTATTTTTACAATTTAAAAAAACTTTTCTATGTGAATATATTGTAAAATGTAATTTATTCCTGTGATTAAAGCTGAATTTTCAGCATCATTACTCCAGTAAATCAGTACTTCAGTATTACATGATCCTTCAGAAATCAGTCTAATATGCTGATTTGCTGTTCAAGAAACATTTTTTATTATTATCAATATTTAAAACAATTTTTTCAGAATTCTCTGATGAATAGAAAGATCGAAAGATCAGCAATTATCTGAAATAAAAGGCTTTTGTAATTATACACTACACCATTCAACAGCTTGGAGTCAGTATATTTTTTATTTTATTTATTTATATTATTATTGAGCAGAAAATCAGAATATTAGTATGATTTCTGAAGGATCACGTGACTGGAGTAATGATGCTAAAAATTCAGCTTTGAAATCACAGGAGTAAATTATATTTTAAAATATATTCACATAGAAAACAGTTATTTTAAATAGTAAAAATATTTCAGAATTTGACTGTTTTTGCTGTACTTTGGATCAAATAAATGCAGACTTGGTGAGCAGAGGAGACATTAAAATTCTGTTAAAAATGTTTGACTGGTAGTGTATTTTTGTGTAAATATTTATTTTTAAAATAATATAATATGTAAATAATAGTTGAATTTTTTCCCTAACTTTTTAGGTTTATTTCTATCTTTTGATTTTAGTTATTTATTTTTTATTTATATTTTTATAATATTATATTTATACTATATTATATTTATTCTAATGTACCTTCCGGCTGTATTTGTAAATATTATTTGTAAAAATAATATATATATATATATATATTTTTTTTTTTAATAGAAGTACATACATAAACGCTTACAATTTGAAATATATTTATTTTAGCAAAAAAGTTGGACTGATTTCTTAGGACAAAATTATTTTATATAAAATTGTCAGATTAGGCAAGGCTATTACATGTTTTATATGTTGTAATTTCATACAATTTATTTATTATTTATTATTATTTATTTATTAATTACAGCAAATGCTGGCCAAACGGTTTGATGTTTCTATATGTTACCATTTATATTTTTGCTCAACCAAAAATAAAATAAAACAAAACAAAACAAAACAAAATAAAACAAAATAAAATAAAATAAAATAAAATAAAATAAAATAAAATAAATAAATAAATAAATAAATAAATAAATAAATACATACATACATACATACATACATACATACATACATACATAAATTAAATTAAATTAAATTAAATTAAATTAGCCCCGGTCTGCCTATGCATTTACCAGCAACCGTCTGTTATTCAAAGCAGGTGATATTTATTTCCTTACTGATTTATTGTTTTAGTGAATGATGCAGTGTACCAAAACACAACAAACACAAACTCGTATGATAAACCAGAGCTTTATTTAAATAGCCAGTGATGATCAAACTCTTTACACCTTCTTGCTCTTCCTGATCATGGTGGTTCCTTGTACTGTCAGAGTCTGCAAAATAAACACCCAGAGAAGAGAAAAACATTATAAGCGTTCATATTTTTCAGATGTAGAGAGTTTTGAGCTCTGATGTGCACTAGATCATCAGTACAAACCTCAACCATCTCTCCTCCCTTGATCTCCTGGACGTGAGAGAATCGATCAGTTTTACAGACCAGCTTCCCTCCCTCCAGCTTGACAATGCACTGAAACACAAGAGAATATAAGCAGCGTCCAGCAGAAAAACACTAGTATTTTTTGCATATAATATTACAAAATATTATGCAAAATTTAAATAATAATACAAAACCCTACCTTGAGCTTCTTGCCGTCCATGGTGGTGATTTCGGCTTCCTTGCCGATGGTGAAGGAGTTTGTGAGGGTTTTCCCAGGAGTTTTGGATGTGATGGTGAAGTCGTTGCCGCTTTGTTGGATTTCTATTACCGGTTTAACGTCCTTGGCCATTTTAATGACATCTTCTGGCAGAGCTGAAAGAACAGAAACAGATAGTGAGTGACTTACAATCACGACAGAATTCAAATTAAATGCTTTTAGATATTTCATCTCATTGTTTATTTCCCAAAAGCATTGCATGCATAAGTAGATAGTGGAAATGCATGAAGCTTTGGGAAACGCAATCATGATCGTTTCACAAAAACTCACAGACGGCTCTCAGAAACTCCTCGTAGTTCTCCTGTACATAAACCTGCCATGTTCCACTGAAGGCCATGTCTGCTGCTGATCCGACCTCTGGCAAGGGAGAAGCTCAACACAATGTGAGGAGGACGATCATCCTGGACCAGTACTTATACTTACTGTTAGTTTAATCATTGACGTTCTGGCAGTTTTCCCTTCTGTTTGAACAACCCAGAGTTCGCTAACATCATCATGAGGTTATGCATCTCTAAATGTGGCAGAGCAGTGCATCCAATCTTTCTCAAAAAAGACAATCCAGTATGATGGAATATTACACTGAGCCTTAACTTGCATGCATTTAGAAATCTGTGAAGTTCAGTAGAGTCAGAGACTTTATTTTGATTATTTTTTAAGGAAGTTAATACTTTCATTCATCAATGATGCATTAAATTGTCCAGATGTGACAGTAAAAGAATTAGAATTAGAACATTTAGAAAGATACAAATGTTACAAATAAATGCTGTTCTTTAGAACTTTCAGTTCTTCAAAGAATCCTGAAAGATAAAATGTATCAATTTCCACACAAATATTGGGCAATGTTTTCAACATTGATAATAATCAGAAATGTTTCTTGAGCGGATGTTTAGAATGATTTCTGAAGGATCATGTGACACTGAAGTAACAATGCTGAAAATTCAGCTTTGATCACAGAAATAAATTATATTTTAACAGACATTCACATAGAAAACAGTTGTTTTAAATTGTACAAATATTTCACAATTTTACTGATTTTATTGTATTTTGATCAAATAAATGCAGCCTTGGCAAGCAGAAGAGACTTCTTTCAGAAACATTAAAATATCTCATTTTGAGAATAAAGTCGAAATATTTCAAGAATAAAGTCACAATATTACAAGAATAAAGTTGAAATATTATGAGAATAAAGTCGCAATATTTAGAGAATAAAGTTGAAATATTACGATTACGATCTGGTTGCATACTTCTCGTAATATTTTGATTTTATTCTCGTAATATTTCAACTTTATTCTCATAATATTTCCACGTTATTATTTATTAATACTACGAGAATGAAGTCAAAATACTACGAGTATAAAGTCGCAATATTAGAGAATAAAGTCGAAATATTACGAGAATAAAGTCGAAATATTACGAGAATAAAGTCAAAATATTTCAAGAATAAATTTGAAATACTACAAGAATAAAGTAAAAATATTACGAGAATAAAGTCGCAATATTTAGAGAAAAAGTCGAAATATTATGAGAATAAAGTCAAAATATTACGAGAATAAAGTCGCAATATTTAGAGAATAAAGTCGAAATATTATGAGAATAAAGTAAAAATATTTAGAGAATAAAGTCTAAATACTATGAGAATAAAATCAAAATATTCCGAGAATAAAGTCGAAATATTTAGAGAATAAATTTGAAATACTACAAGAATAAAGTCGAAATATTACAAGAATAAAGTCGAAATATTATGACAATAAAGTCAAAATACTATGAGAATAAAATCGAAATGTTACCAGAATAAAGTCGAAATATTACGAGAATAAAATCAAATATTTCGAGAATAAATTTTAAATACTATGAGAATAAAGTCGAAATATTCCGAAAATAAAGTCCAAAAACAAAAATATTTCACTGACCGGATGAAATCTGAGTTTCTGCACTGAAAAGTGGTTGATTCTGTAAGATGTTCAGTGTGACTGAAAGTACAACACTCTTATTAATGCAAGCTGAATGCATAATCAGATTAACCAAATTATTTGATAAATGAACACACAAGAGACGGATGATGGGGTTCGTGAGCATCTATGAGATGCCAGACGCACTAAAAAGAAATGAACTGCACTAAACTACTAAATGAAAGAAATGACTATTTAATTACATAAATAAATCTATAATAATGCATCAAGATTTTCAATCTAACAATGCTTGAAATTACAAAGTTAAAGGATGAGATGCACTCTGTGCTATCAACAACCCGAATAAGAAAAACAAACATGACAACACCAGTGCAAATAATGCAAGAGACATGATTTGCACGATTTATTCATGTTGCATGCAGAGTTTAACATCCTACATTCTAGGACTGATGTGGCACATAAAACCAACAAGAAAACACAAAAATGGCATTTCATGTCAAATCTTGGTCTAGATCCTTCTCGCACTGTGTTTTGTAAAAGCAACCCGTTGAAATACTATCCTGTTTAAACACATGAGGGGTGAATGACCCTGTGGACTGTGGAGTTTGCTTTCCATCTGTTCAAAAGAATCACCCTCAGTTGCATAATGATATTTGAAACGATCTCTCTATTATGAAATATCAGCAGATAAAACGCATCCATCCATCCATATACAGGCATAGAAATCGATCTTGACCCTATTATAATGCAGCTGGAAAGTAAGTTCACGGTCTATTTGATCAAAGTCTGCTGCACAGTCTTATTTCCCGACGCTCAATTTAGATAAAAACGAACAAAGAGAGTGAAAAAGGTTTCATTTGCACTTTATTCTGTAAGTGGCACAAGATAAAGCAGAGGAAACAAACCACAAATCAACTCAGGCTTCAGTGGCTTTTAGGACACTGACCTTCAGGACGCTGACTTCTAACGCACCAATACAGGTACAGTTCACCCCAAAATGAAAATTAGCTATGCATTTGCAAATGTCCATACCCTCAGGTCATACAAGATGTAGATGAGCTTGTTTCTTCATCAGATTTGGAGAAATGTAGCATTAAATCACTTGCTCACTAATGTACGACAGCATTTTAGTGCCACCTAAAAAAAAAAAAATTAGATTACGAGGTTAAAGCCGCAGTATTTTGAGAATAAAGTTGAAATATTACGAGAATAAAGTCAAAATATTTTGAGAATAAAGTTGAAATGTTATAAGAATAAAGTCGAAATATTTCGAGAATAAAGCTGAAATATTATGAGAAAAAAGTCGAAAAATTTCAAGAATAAAGTCGAAATATTTCAAGAATAAAGTCAAAATATTTAGAGAATAAAGTCGAAATATTATAAGAATAAAGTCGAAAAATTTCAAGAATAAAGTCGAAATATTTTGAAAATAAAGTCGAAATATTTCAAGAATAAAGTCAAAATATTATGAGAATAAACTCGAAAAATTTCAAGAATAAAGTCGAAATATTTTGAGAATAAAATCATAATATTACAAGAATAAAGTCAAAATATTACAAGAATAAAGTCAAACTATTATGAGAATAAAGTCGAAATATTACAAGAATAAAGTCAAAATATTTCAAGAATAAAATCAAAATATTTTGAGAATAAATTTGAAATATTTCAAGAATAAAGTCAAAATATTTCAAGAATAAAGTCAAAATATTTCGAGAATAAAGTTGAAATATTTTGAGAATAAAGTCGAAATATTTCAAGAATAAAGTCAAAATATTACAAGAATAACGTTGAAATATTATGGGAATAAAGTTTAATTTATTTTGAAAATAAAGTCGAAACATTAGAGCACAAAGTTTAAAAGTTTCGAGAATTTAAATTGTAGAAATTAAAGTTATAATATTTTGGGAGTGTAGCCTACATAATAGCCTATATAACTCTCGTAATTGCTACAAATTAATTGTCACAATTTTGACTTTATTCTCAAAACATTTAGACTTTATTCTCAATTACTTCGTTTTTTTTTTTTTTAATATTTCAATTTTATTCTCGTAATTTCGACTTTATCCTCGCAATATTACAACTTTAATCTCGTAATCACAGATTTATTTTTATTTTGTAACGTGGCAGCCGTACCAATGGATGTGAATGGGTGCCGTCAGAATGAGAGTCCAAACAGCTGATAAAAACATCACAATAATCCACAGATAATCCACACCACTCCAGTCTATCAGTTAACATCCTGACAAGACAAAAGCTGAAACAAATCCATCATTAAGACATTTTTAACTAAAATACATTGAGTCCATAATAACACTTCCTTAAAGTGAAAAAGTGGTCTGGTCTGAATCAGGAGAGAAATCCGCACGGATCAAGCCAAAACAGCTTTAAACAAATATGTGGCTGGATTTTGATGTGAGAGACAACAGAAGATGGACTTAAATATGGTTTATAGACATGTATTTTAGTTAAAAACATCTTGGTTTTGTTTCAGCTTTTGTCTTCTTAAGATGTTAACCGATGGACTGGAGTGGTGTGGATTAGTTGTGGATTATTGTGATGTTTTTATCAGATGTTTGGACTCTCATTCTGACGGCACCCATTCACATCCATTGGTGGGCAGGTGACAGAATGACACATTTCTCCAAATCTGATGAGGAAACAAACTCATCTGCATCTTGGATGGTCTGAGCACATTTTTGTTTTGAAATTATTGTTGACTTTAATAAAAACAGATTCACCCAACATTGTTGTGACAATCCCTGTGGCAATCACAGTGGGTTCACTTACATTTGCACGGCATCTGCTCGAGGCTTTTCGCCGTGTTTATACACACTGACGGTCACGATGACCGTCTGCGATCCGTGTTTATTGCGCACGAAGATGCTATAGTTGCCCGAGTCCTCCATGGTCACGTGGTTTATGGTGAGAGTGGAGGATTTATTCTCGTTTTTGACGTTATACTGGCCGGCGGAGATGATTTCTCTGTCGTTCTTCAGCCAGAACATTTCCGGCACGGGATCGCCGTCGGCAAAACACGTCAGACACAGAGACTAAAGAGAAAGAGAATAGCTCAGTGGCTCTTTCTGATATGAGCTGAATGAGAGAGTGAATGATGAAACAGCAGTGATTGATGGACGTACCTTGGTTTCCATTATGGCCACAACATCTGGAAGGCCCTTTGTGACTCTGGCTCGATCTGTCAGACGGACGGATATGATGAAGTGTGTCGTCTGCATTAAGCAATTGATTTATTGAAACAGCTAGAATGAATACTTACTTTTCTCAGCAAACTCCACTTGCCTGTGAATAAAGAATAAAAAATACAATTATAAAGAGAATTAGACTTTCAGCTGAACATCACTGAATGTTAGTGTAATGTAGTGTAATGTTCTAACCTTTTAATAAATGTAAAGAAAAAAGACTAATTTATATATGCAGATAAACACCCACACAATTATATATATATTATATCTAATAATTATATAATAATATAGTTTATATAGAAAAATATAGATTATTTTCTACAATTACATATTGCTGCTATATACATATATATATATGTATTTAAAATAATAATTATACTATATAATAATTAATTTTAAATATAGTATCTATTATATAACACAATTACTTTACTATTTTTCTGCTTACATTTGTTTTAAACAGCAAAAACATGCATAAAGCACTTTGCAATGTCATTTTAAAGTCATTTTTGTAAATAAGTGCTAAAATATTTTATATTATATTTTGTTTCATTTATTATAAATATATAAAAAATACTTTTATATAATTTTATATAATACTTTTTAAATAATTTTATTTTATTTTTTACATTTTTCTTTTTTAAATAATGTATTTTTATATAATATATTATTTTATACAATATTACTATTTTTTCTGCTTTACAATAAAAAAAGCAAAAACATGCAAAAAGTGCTTTGCAATGTCATTTCATTTTTTTGTGATTAAGTGCTTGAATATTTAATATTATATAATTTTATATTATGTTTCATTTTCTTTAATTAATGACTATACAGACACAAACATATATTTTAAATATAATTTTATTTTTTAATGTATAAAAAATGTATTTTTATATAATATTTTATACAATTATATATACTATATATAATTTGTTGCTTATATTACAGTTTTAATAAAGCAAACATGCATAGTGCAAATATAATAATTATACTATATAATAATTACTTTAAATATAATATCTATTATTTTATACAATAACATTACTATTTTTTCTGCTTATAACATGCATAAAACATGCATAAAGTGCTTTGCAATGTCATTTTATTTTTTTGTAAATAACTGCTTAAATATTTTATAGTATATATTTTATATATGTTTCATTTTATTTAATTAATATATATACGCACACACACAAACATATACATTTCAAATACAATTTTATTTTAATTTTACTTTTTTAAATAAAGTATTTTTTATATAATATATTATTTTATACAATTATATATGTTATATATAATTTGCTGCTTATATTACAAAATATTTTAATAAAGCAAAAACATGCATAGTGCAAATACAATAATTATACTATATAATAATTAATTTGAAATATAATATCTATTTTTTATACAATTACATTACTATTTTTCTGCTTACATTTTTCAATTTTTTTGAAGGCAAAAACATGCATAAAGTGCTTTGCAATGTCATTTTAAATTAAAGCGCTAAATTTTTTATATTAAATATTTTATATAGCTGTTTTATATACATATGAATATACCACATATTACGTTATATATTAGAGATCATTTTACATATATATATACCACACAGACATCTCATTCCTACAGAATGTTTTGTAAAGCTTGTCTAGGTTAGCAACAGTAACCAAAGCTTACTGAAGGGTCAAAGGTCAAATTCAATTCCTGGATATATAAAAACATCTTGACTTACTTCAGTCTCTGGTATTCCAGCAAAGCATCTGCGAAAGCTGCAGCGAAGAAAGAGAAAAGAAGAAAGAGACGTGTTAGTGTTGAGGTGATTGATTCTCCTGCTGGAGTTGCATGTTTTGTGCTGCTGTACCTTGTCCAGACAGATCCAGAAAGCGCTTGTGTGTTTCCTGGCCGTCGAACATCTCCAGGGTGTACTTCCCTTTATCATTTTCAGTGGGGTTGAATATCTCAATCCAAACCTTCTGCATGCTGCTGCCTGGCTTTGTCCGCTCTTCCAAGTCAATTCTCTTCTCCCTGTCAGAGTGAGAAAATGAAAACATCAAAGAGAAAACAAAACCACAAATAAAAGAATCACTGAATCAGTGTTGCTTTTTTAAAAATTAATTTTTATTTCATTTTTAAATGTAGTTACTTTAGTACATCAAGTTGAACTAAATTAAAATTTTTAAATTAAATTAAATTAAAATTAAATTAAAAATTAAAATTATTTCCAAATAAAATCTGAAATTATTTTTTATATATTTTATTTATAATATTAAATATTTATTTATTTATTTGTTTGTTTTCAAACTTTTAATTATATATATATATATATATATATATATTTTATTATGTAGTTAGGATCAGTTATTTAGCTTAATTTTAACTACTAAAAGATTTGGCAACAGAATGTTTTAGTGCATTTAATAAACACATTTTTTTTGTAAAATAAATATATTTAACAACATATAGAAATGTGTAACTTTATATATACATACAGAAATATACATGTATATACAGAAACCGTTTTTTAAAATAATTTCATTTAATATTTTTTTTTATTTCAATTTTAAATGTAGTTATTTTAGTACACCACGTTCAACTAAATTAAAATAAAACATTTAAATAAAATTATTTTAAAATACATTTTTTTTTAAATATAATATTTAAAATATTTATTTATTTCAAGTTCAAAATTAAAATAAAATGATTTCAAAATAAAATCTGAAATTATTTTTTATATATTTTATTTATTACATTAAATATTTTTACTGGATTTAGTTTATTAATTTATATATATATATATATATATATATTCTTTTTTTGTATTTTTTATTACATAATTAGGATCAGTTATTTGGCTTCATTTCAACTACTAAAAGATTTGGTAACAGAATGATTGTAGTGCATTTAATAAACACATTTTTGGTAAATAAATTGTCAAATGTTATATTTAGCAACATATAGAAATTTTTGACTTTATATATACACATACAGAAATATACATGCAGATACAGAAACTGTTTTTTAAATTAATTTTTATTTCAATTTTAAATTTAGTTATTTTAGTACATAAAGTTCAAAATAGAAATTAAAATAAAATTATTTCAAATTAAAATCTGAATTTTTAAAACATATTTTATTTATTACATTAAATATTTATTTATGTATTTCAAGTAACTTTTTAATGGTTTTAGTTTCAGTTAACTAACTAAACTTTTTTTTATATATATATACTAAACTAAATTAAAATAAAACCTTTAAATACATGTTTAAAAAATAAAATCTTTTTTTTTTAAATCTAAAATTATTTTTTTTAATATTTATTTATTTATTTATTTTAAATAACTTTTTAATGGTTTTAGTTTCAGTTAACTAACTCTGAACTTTTTATTTTTATTATTCATATTCTGTATATACTTGTATACACAGAAACCTATTATTGAACACAGAGTTCTTATTGAAACTCACTTGAAGTACCAGCTGGTCTTCATGTAGGTCAGGTAGTATTTGAGGGAGCAGTAGAGTTTGAAGCCCTGCGCAGTGCACTGGATGTACACCGGACCAGCAGAGAGCGCTGTGGAGCACAAACACGTTACCAAACATGACCTCAAATGACCTGATGGAGTCTGAAGAGTCATGACAAAAACCTACCGCACTGTTTACTGAGCTGCTGCATCAGACGCTCAAACTCTGACAGAAAGAACAACAAAACAACATATTAGAATGATTTTATTGATAGTAAACTCCACATACAAGTATCATTCTGCATTAGAAATGTTTGTTCATTGCAGTGATTTTACTACAGCTATTATTGTAGGCAATGATCTAACAACACTTATTTTATTAGGGATATTATTCATGTTCTCACCGTCATCTATCATTTCCAGGACGGTCTCATCTTCTCCTCTGTTGTCGGACACTACGACTTTATACACACCCAGCTCCTTCCTCGTCACCTGAGCGATTATGACACATAACAGGGCCGGTGTGATTACAGTCCAGACACAATTACGCCCTAATAGCCTTTAATCGGCCAACGCCGTGAAGATTAGTGGAAGGATTTCTCCTCTATCAGGCAATTAGACGCCGTGTTTAAAGAACGATCCGGGCTCAGAACGAGTAGAAGATTTATCGACCGCATTTGTGGCAGAAAATAGATTTTTTTTTTTAACTCATCCCTGTTTTTATTTTTTTTTTACAATTACAATTCATACATTTTTCACGATACTGAAATATATATCAATACTGATTATTTCTTAAATGCTTTTGTGATTTTTCAACCAAATTTAAACAGAAGTACTGAAAATATGAGTGATGCAGAAACTCTTACTTTTAATATTGATATTTTTAAGGAATCAACACTAAATAGGCTTTTGAGCACTGATATATCTATAACTATCAATAACGAAAATTAAATGGTTAATTAAAACCATAAAACACATGTCCATTACTTAAAAAAATAAACATTATTAAAATTAAAAATGTATACACTTATTTCTAATTTTTGATTAAAATTTTAATATCATTATAAAAAAAAAAATATATATATATATATAAATAATTTCAAATTTTTGATTAAAGTACTAAAATAACTAAAAACTATATATCCAAGAAATTATATAATATACACTACCGTTCAAAAGTTTGGGGTCAGTACATTTTTATTGTTTCTTTTTTTTTCTATTGTTTTTTTTTTTTTAAGAAATTAATACTTTTATTCACCAAGGATGTATTAAGTTAATAATTAAAAGTTTATTAAAAGTTAATAATAAATAATTTACATTGTTATAAAATATTTATATTTTGAATAAACACTGTACTTTTTAAACTTGTTATTCATGAAAGAATCCTGAAAAAAAAAAATCACAGGTTCCAAAAAATATTTGGCAGCACAACTGTTGATATTATCCAACATTGATCATTCTAATAATAAATCCGCATATTAGAATGATTTCTGAAGGATCATGTGACACTTAAGACTGGAGTAACAGCTGATAAAAATTCAGCTTTTCATCACAGGAATAAATTCTATTTTAAAGTATGTTAAAATAAAAAACATTATTTTATATTGTAAAAACATTTTGCAATATTACTGTTTTTTTTCTATATTTTTAATCAAATAAATGCAGCCTTGATGAGCATAAGAGACTTCTTTAAAGACTATTACAAGTCTTACTGACCCCAAACTTTTGAACGGTAGTGTATATACACACATTTATTTCTAATTTTTGATTAGTTAAAGTACTAAAATAACATATATATATAATATAATATATAATATTCAAAAAATTAATTACAAAACTTTAACTTAAATTAAAATGAAAACAAAAAATGTAAAAAAGAAACCTGATATTTATTAAAATATTAATAAAAACCATAATACTACTATCAAAAATACTAAAATACTGCTGTTTCAATATTAACATGTATAGTGTTTATGTCCTGTAAACATGTTTATTTTTGCATAGACAAAAAATAAGTATTTAAAATTTAAGAAATTCTTAAGTTTTGTATTTGTAAATTGTTTTGTATTATATCTTCTTATATGAGTTCAGAGCGATTACTGCAGGAGAGACGCACAAAAAATTCATATATCTTATATCTTCTTATATGTCTGTTATTTATTCTTATATCAATTATATCTTCTTATTGTACAGCACTTTGTTTTGAAAGGTGCTATATAAATATATATAAATTAAAAATTAAATCTATCCGTTGTAAATGCAAACTACAATTAACATGCAACAATTTACTTGTACTGAACCCTTAACATTTTTCCATTATTTTAATTAATATCCTGCCTCTGATCTCAGAGTTCTGGCTCTCATATCTCATATTCGAGGGTGGTGTTTTGTATGTAAATGTGAATGTGACGTCTGTACCTGCGGTATGATGAGGGTGCAGACGCCCGTGGGCTCGTACACCGCCTGAGGAAGCTCCATTCCGTCCTTAAACCACTTCACACGTGTGTCTTTGCTCACATTGGTGACCTGCAGTCATAGACACACGGGTTATTACTGTATTTATTTTTGAGTTGCATGCATCATTTAAACACTGATGCATTATCATTAGTGAATAAACATCAGTACCTTGCATTTCATAATCATTTCACAATCTGAAGTCACTGTCCATGACAAAAACTCCTTGAAATGGGGACCTTGGAAATCCAAACAACATCTGATTACATTTTTCAGTTAAACACAGGTTACTGACATTGCAGTAGTTTGATATGCTGTTCATCTAAAACTAGATACAGTCATATGCATACAAAGATTTTAAGCAAAAGTTAGACAAAAATTAACTTTCTGTCACTATTTTGTATGGAAAACAACGTCTGAAATTCCTCAAAACATACGGTTTTGTCTGTCTAACAAGTAAATATTAAAGTATGGAGCAACATTAAGCTTAGTAAATGATGGCAGAATGTCCGTTTTTGGATAAACTCTGTATAGATTTTTTTTCCCGCAATGAATAAAAGTCTTTAAAAGTAAAAATGGAATAAAAAAATGAAAAAGATAACTGTAACTTTTTATCTTGCAATTCTTAAATAAAAAAAAAAAAATCAAAGAAAATCAAAATGTAAAGATGTTCATAGCAAAACTAGAACTAGAACTTTCTTAGAGAAACAATTCTCCTGAATAAATATCAGTATTATATATATAATTTAATTATATAATAAATGTATACATTTTTTAATTTCATTTTAATATCATTATTTAAAAAAAAAATTAAATCTAGCTCTCAAACTCTTAAAAAGTACAGAAAATAAGTAAAGAGACAGAATAAAAGTCTCTAAAAGTAAAAATGGTATATAAAAAAAAAGGTAACTGTGACTTTTTATCTTACCATTCTGACTTTATATCTTGCAATTCTTAAAAAAATGGCTGGAAGCAACAACAACAACAACAAAACTAATCAGAATTGCAAGATATGAACTCCAAACTTCTGCCAAAGAAAAATCAGTTTGCGAGATATAAACTTAAAAATTTGAGAAATCAAAGAAAATCAAAATGGAAAGATGCTCCTAGCAAAACTATAGAAACAAATCTTTAATTTCCTCCTGAATAAATACATTCTGGCAAACACATTCAGTACAGAAAATAAGTAAAGAGAAAAAATGGAATAAAAAAATAAAAAGGTAACTAACTTTTTATCTTACAATTCTGACTTTATATCTTGTAATTCTTTAAAAAAAAAGTCAGAATTGCAAAACGAAAACTTTTTTATTATTTTATTCAATGGCTGAAAAAAACAGCAAAAAAAAAGAGAAACAACAGAATTGCAAGATATAAACTTCAAATTCTGCCAAAAAAAATAAATAAATCAATTTGCGAGATATAAACTTAAAAATTCTAAGAAATCAAAGAAAATCAAACTGTAAAGATGATCCTAGCAAAACTACAACTACAACTTTCTTAGAGAAACTAATCTTTAATTTTCTCCTGAATAAATACATTCTGGCAAATTGAATTCTAGCTCTAAAACTCTTAAAAAGAATAAAAGTCTCTAAAAATAAAAAAATTCTGACTTTTTATTTTACAATTCTGACTTTATATTTTGCAATTTAAAAAAAAAAGTCAGAATTGCAAAACGAAAAGTCAAAATGAACTTTTTTATTATTTTATTCAATGGCTGGAAAAAACAACAACAACAACAAAAAAATCAGAATTGCAAGATATAAACTCCAAATTCTGCCAGAAATCAAAGAAAATCAAAATTGAAAGATATAAACTCAGACTTCTGAGTAAAAAATCTAAATTGCATGAAATAAACTCAGAATTATATATATGCATTTTCATTACTTACAATAAATTAGTTATTTAATGTAGTTAAATGTTATTTAACTACATTAAATAACATTTTATTTCATCCTCCATCTATATTGAGTTATTAACATTGTTTTGTCATTCGGATCTGTCTGTCGACTCACCTGACTTTCTCTTCCAGTTGCGTCTGTTGGCCTGAGATTTGGCCAGAGTTTCCTGAAACTCTGACAAACAGCAAAACACAAGAATAAAGAATAAATCTGGAGAAATATTAAATATGACTGTCACATATGTCAGAAAAACTGATTTATACTTTGAGTTTTGCTGCATCGTTAAATGATTGAATAAAAAATGAAAACCAGCTTTATAACAAAATGTAATGTAAAATAAAACTTTATAAAATAAAACGTAATAAAAACTACCACAGCAAAAAAAATCTTTTTTATTTTATGATTTAATAATTATTAATTTCCAATTTAATTTAGAATGTAACTTTTTATGCATCTATCTCTCTATCTATAATTTTACTCTTTTTTTTTTAAGTTGCATGCATCATAAAGATGCATTATTAATGAGAGACTGAAAAATGAAAACTGACTTTATAATAAAATGCAATGTAAAATGAAACTTGAAATAAAATAAATCATTTTTGAATCCAAAATAACACCTACTTTGTTCATGATATCTAATAAAAGTACTTTTGATCATAGTCTAAAAACTGAATTAATGAATCTTCAAACTTAAAATTTATTCAGAAGATTCTTATTAGAAAGTCTTTCAGAAAAATTTAATTGTTGTCAATTGCAAATTGCTTTGTGTGGGGAATAACAATAATTTACTATACAAACCTATAAATCCTTCAAAAATTGAATTAAGAATATGTATGCATATATATCTTAAATCTTTCATTTTTTATTATAAAAGAAAATCTGAATCTCCTGAATAAATACATTCTGGCAAATTTAATGCTAGCTCTAAAACTCTTAAAAAGTAAGGAAAATAAGTAAAGAGACAGAATAAAAGTCTCTAAAAAGTAAAAAAAAAGTTCTTAAAAAAAGGATAAGTCATTATATATATATATATATATATATTAGGGGTGGCAAATGATTAATCGCGATTAATCGCATACAAAATAAAAGTTTGAGTTTGCCTAATATATGTGTGTGTACTGTGTGTAATTATTATGCATATATAAATACAAGCACATTCAAGTATATGTATTTATTATAATTTTTTATAGAATTTATATTATATATATAAATAAAAATACTTTGTACATAACATGTTTCTCTTAAATATATACATTAATTTGTGTGCATTTATATATACATAATAATTACACACAGTACACACAAATACATTAGGCAAACCCAAACTTTTAATCGTTTGCCAGCCCTAATATTTATTTATATATATATATATATATATATATCAATCTATCAATCTTTCTATCTACCTACCTACCTACGAAAGTATATGAAAGTAGTCTATTCTGCTAACCAAGGCTGCATTTATTTGAGGAAAAATACACTAAAATCAGCAATATTATGAAATATTATTACAATTTAAAATAACTGTATTCTAAGTAAATATATTGTAAAATAAAATTTATTTTTGTGATCAAAGCTGAATTTTCAGCATCATTACTCCAGTCTTCAGTGTCACATGATCCTTCAGAAATCCTTCTAATATGCTGATTTGCTGCTCAAAAACATTTCTGATTATTATCAATGTTAAAAACAGTTGTGCTACTTAATATTTCCATTACTTTCCAATTTACACTATTTGCGTCACTTATTATTGGTCTATCACATAACATTTTGGCTGAGGAGTGTTATAATGTGTCATAGCAAACGTACTCTTATCCACAAACACCAGCGTGAACTGGTTCTTGGCCCGGCCGTCTTTGAGCTGCGCGGTGTACGAACCCTCTTCGTCTCTTGATATTTGATCAAACAGGATCTCCACCAGACCGTTTGCCTTGTCAAAGTTAATCTTACGTGTCTGTAGGACACACACACATACACACGGCTCTTTAGAAATCACTGAGCAAGTTGCTGATGTAAGACAGAATTAAAGGAACATGTACAAGCAGATGGCTTTATTATTATGTCAGAATTTAATCAGACAGTCACCGGTGTGCTGGAGATCTCTCTGTCGTTGAGGATGAGCCGAAGAACGGCGGCGCTGCTGAGAGGTTCGGTCTGCAGCCACAGACGGACATTTCCCTGCTCCGACACGTCAATCTGCCAACCTTCAGACTTCAGGGCGATCACTGCATGAAAGATGCATAAGAGATTCAGTCATGTGCATACAAAGATTTCACTTTTTTGTATGGAAAACAAGGTCTGAAATTCCTCAAAACATGTTTTCTTTCTAAGAAATAAATTTTCAAGTTTGAAGCAACATTATGCCACATAAATGATGACAGATTGTCTATTTTTGGATAAACTATTTAAAGAAGTTTATTTCTGCAATGAAGTAAAAAAATTAAAAAAATAACTGACTTTTTATCTCACAGTTCTGACTTAATATCTTGTTATTCGTAGAAACAAGTCAGAGCTACAAAATGAAAAGTCACAATTAATTTTTTTTGTTCTTTTATTTAATGGCTGGAAAAAAAAACAGAACTGCAAGATATAAACTCAGAATTCTGAGAAAAAAATAAGAATAGCAAAAAATAAACTCAAAATTCAGAGAAAAAAGTCAAAATGGCAAGATGTAAACTGAAAATTATACAAAAAAAAAAAAATCAGAGAGATACAAACTTAGAATACTGAGAAAACAAAATAAGAATTGCAAAATATAAATTCAAAATTCTGAGAAAAAAATCTAAATTGTGTGATATAAACTCGGAATTCTGAGAAAAAAAAACCTAAATTGCAAAATATAAATTCCAAATTCTGACGAAAAAAAAATGGCAAAAAATAAACTCTAAATTATGAGAAAAAAAAAATGGCAAAAATGAACTCAAAATTCTGAGAGAAAAAAGATAGAAACTGCAAAATATAAACTCCAAATTCTGATGAAAAAATCTGAATTGTGAAATATAAACTCAGAATTCTGATAAAACAAAATGGCAAAAAATAAACTCAAAATTCTGAGAGGAAAAAAAATCTAAATTGCAAAATATAAACTCCAAATTCTAAAAATAAAATAGAAAATTGCAGGATATAAATGAATTCTGAGTAAAAAAAAAAAAATCTAAACGGCAAGATATAAAATCTGCATTTCAAAATATAAACTCCAATTTCTGCCAAAATAAACCCCTGAATTGCGAGACATAAACACTGAGAAAACAAAATAACAGTTGCAAAATTATAAACTAAATTCTGAGAGAAAAAAATCACAATTGCGCAATATAAACTCAGAACCGCAAGATATAAGCTCAGAATTCTGCAAAAAAAAAAACTGTGTAATATAAATTCAGAATTCTGAGGAAAAAAATTTTTAATTCTTTAATTAGGAAAAGAATGCTTTAATTCAATAAAGACATTAAATTGATCAAATAATAATAATAATAATAATAATGTTACAAAAGATTTCTATTTCAAATAAATACTGTTACTTTGAACTTTCTATTTATATGTGAATCTTGAAATATAAAATGTATCAGTTTCCACAAAAATATTGGCCAGCACAACTGTTTTCTGCATTGATAATAATCAGAGATGTTTGCTGAGCAGCAAATCAGAATATTAGAATGATTTCTGAAGGATCCTGTGACACCAAAGACTGAAGTAATAATGCTGAAAATTCAGCTTTGATCACAGAAATAAATTACACTTTAACAGATATTCACATAGAAAACAGCTGTTTTAAATTATAATAATATTTACTGTTTTGACTTTATTTTTGATCAAATAAATGCAGCCTTGGTGAGCAGAAGGGACTTCTGGAAATCTGAACAGTGACACTTACGTGGGTTTCTGATGTGCCAGCTGAGTTCTGTCAACCTCTCCAGATCTGAGGAAGAAAACAACACAAATGCAAAGTCAAATTCAATGTCTTCCAAAGACGCCGACTGCTGTCAGAATGATCTGACATCTTTGAAAATAAGATTTAATGCTCATCTTGCTGTATTATAGGAAGATGTTTGTCATGCAGTTTATATTATGTGACACAGACAGTCCATGTTCTGTCACACTTTGCACAGGGTGAAAATACACAGATCATGTACAGCACGGCAAAGGAGCTCGGCAAAACATTCATCAATGGCTGAATGATGATAAAATACTGAGGTCGCACTAAGAAAAGACGAGTTATGCATCAAGTTTTAATGCCGAACAGATGCACAAGGTCTTGTGGCACCGTGTTGAGGTAATGCATTATGCAGAGATAGAAATAAATGTCTACCCTCCGCAGTGAAGGTGAAACTAGAGGAGACGTCGGGGTTTGAGCTCTGCTCCACCGTGTAAAGGCCCAAATCCTGCTCCGAGGCGTCCGTGAAGGTAAGAACAGACCTGGGACGAACATTTGGACAGATTTATAGAGTATTTAAAGGGACAGTTGCCTAAAACAACACCTGTCATTTACTCAAACTTAAAACTGTATGAAATTACCACTCCTGTGGAAACAAAAAGGTTCATTTCAAAGAGATTGTACTATCGCTTTAAGAAATTGTGAGGTGCCTATTTACAAAAATTAATAAGTAATAATATTTTTTTTTTTCAAAAATGTATGTTTTTTGTAAGTGAACTATGCCTTTAAGAAACTTTAAGATGCCTATTTACAAAAATAAGTAAATAATAATAATAATAATATTTTTTTTGTTTGTGAGTGAACTATGCCTTTAGGAAACTTTAAGAAATATATTATAAATATAATATACGTATATATATTTTATAGTAATTTTATAGTACTAGTTGAGTACTTTGTTGCAATGCTTCATAGAAATAAAAAGTTTACATATTTTTAATTAAATTAATTTACACTGTTTTTTAAATGTATAAAAAAGTTAATAGTTTAATATTGTAGCATCAAATTTTGATTACTTCATTGCAATACGTCACTGAAATAAAATATTTAAATATTTTTAAATATCTTAATATATACTGCTTTTATATTTATATTGAATAAATTAATAGTTTAATATTGTAGCATTGTTTTTTTGATATTTTTAATTTTTAATTAGCTTAATATTTTTTATATTTATACTTAAGTTATAGTAATTTTATAGCACTGGTTGAGTACTTCATTGCATTGTTTCATAGAAATAAAATATTTAAATATTTTTTATTAACTTAATACACACTGTTTTT
The DNA here is from genome assembly GCA_012976165.1 of Labeo catla. Taxonomy (NCBI): domain Eukaryota; kingdom Metazoa; phylum Chordata; class Actinopteri; order Cypriniformes; family Cyprinidae; genus Labeo; species Labeo catla. The sequence goes on along the minus strand of VONZ01000398.1, from coordinate 311,765 downwards.
TTAAATTTATAAAAAAGTTAATAGTTTAATATTATAGCATCAGATTTTTATTACTTCATTTCAATACTTAAAATATTTAAATATTTTTAAATATCCTAATATATACTGTTTATAAATTTATACTCAATAAATTAATAGTTTAATATTGTAGCATTGTTTTTTGATTACTTCATAGTTTCATGGAAATAAAATACTTAATATTTTTAATTAACTTAATATACACTGTTTTTTAACTTTATAATTGGGTGAAACATATATGCAAATTTTTTATTTATTTTAATTAATATATTCTATTTTTACATTTAATTAATATATTCTATTTTTACATTTTACAGTTCAATATTGCAGCATTGTTTATGATTATTTAATTGCTTCATGGAATTAAAATGCTTGAGTATTTTAATTAACTTAATAAATAGTGTTTTTATATTTATACTTAATAAGTTAATATTTTAGCGTTGGGTTTAGATTAAATTTAGAATGGAAATAACATATTTAAACATTTTTAAATACCATAATATATACTGTTTTTATATTTGTTCTGATTAAGTTACTAATTTAATATTTTAGAATTGGTTTTTTGATTCTTTCATTCCAATGCTTCATGGGATTAGCATATAACTTCCTCACAAACAAAATGCTTAAGTTCACAGTCTTCTGTCAAATACTTTTTCGCTTCAAAACGAAATTTTTTTAATTCTTTAAAGTTTTAAACTCATTACTGACAAACAGCTGGAAATCCCTTTGGAGAAAATAAATGAGAAATAAACTTCCAGACCCAAAGCTGCAGAAAAAGTGTCACAGTTGTGCTCATATTGTGACTAAAGACCTGTTGTTTCTGTTCTCCAATCGTGCTCGTCCGGCATCAATCGCTTTCCCGTAGTTCTTACTCCACTTAAAGACGTCTTTATCGGTGCCTTCAGGAGTTTCAAAGCTCAGGAAGATGAAGCCGTCATTATCCACTCCGATTTCAATCTCTTTGGTTCCTGGTGGCAAATGCGGGACAGAGTTAAAAGCGTCTCACTGTAAAATGAGCGTGAAATCATTATGCAGATTTACAGGCAGCTGACCTGCTTTAGTCTGCGCTTCCACCGGCTCAGACGCCATCGAAGACATGCCGACTCCAGCTGCGTTAATGGCAGACACACGGAGGCGGTACGTCTGACCTGCTTGCAGACCTGAAACCTAATCAACAATCATCCAGAAACAGGTCAGTCCTCTGTCAAGGCTTTAGTGGGTCTAGATGCAAATGCAACTAAAGTGAATTGAACCAACACACTCTTCAAGGCAAGACACCACAGGTTTGACATGCATTGGACAATTTAGAGATTTTAGGCTATTTTGCTTCCATAAAATATCTTAATTTCAGACTTGTGAAAAGAAAACATCCAAAATACACATTTAAGTGTTTATTTTATTAGACTTTATCTATATGGGTCTGTAAATTTCAATTACAATACATATCTTTAAAGGCCGTTTTCTCAAAATGAGTCAGAAATCAGCACTTCAAGAGCACAAATTTGTTAATTAAAGTTTACTGTACTTTTAAATATTTAAAAAAAAAATATATATATATATATATTTTTACCTTTTTTTTATTGTACTTCAAAATTGTGCTTGGAGTTTCTTTGTAACTAACTGTAAAATATATTACATATTATTATATTTTATATATTATAAAAAATGTTCTACATTTTTTCATTTTTTCTTATTTTATATTATTTACAGTATTTATTCAGAAGTATTTATTCATAAATAATTTTGGACAAAATTTGGTTTAAAATATTTTTTAAACAAACCCCACTGTAAAATCTTTTAAAATATACATAAGAATAAAACTTTAAAGTTTGGTGTATGTAAGTGCTGCTGAAGTGGGGGAAAACTTGTCAAAATTGGTTAAAATGTATATATTGTTTCTGATTTACTGAATGATTAAAAAGAAAAACCTTTAAATGCTGTTTTCTCAAAACAAGTCACTCTCAGGCAATTCAACAGCATTTATACTGTAAAAAATTTTTTTATTTGTAAATAAACGTTTATTGTACTTTTGAATATATTATATATTACTTATACTGTAAATAATGCTTTTTTGAAGTTGTAAATAAAAGTTTATTGCATTGTATTGAAAATCTTATTTTTTTCTACTTCAAAATTTCACTTTAATTTAATGTGTAACTTGATTTTTTGGTAATAACTGTGAAATATATTAGCAATTGTTTCTAAACTTTTTATTGTACATACTCCAAATTCTACAACTGTATTCCTATTTATGTTTTTGAAGTATTTTACAGAGGGGTTTGTTCATAAATAATTTTGGACTAGATTTATATAACATTAATCAAGTATATAACATTTTATATAAATATTATGTAAATCTGGTTCAAAATTATATACAAACAAACCCTACTGTAAAATCCTTTAAAATATACATAGGAATAAAACTCTAAAATTTGGTGTATGTAAGTGCTGCTGAAGTGGGGAAAAAACTTATCAAAACAGATTAAAATGTTTTTTTCTGTCTGTTGACAGTTTTTTGATTTATTGAGTGATAAAAATAAAACTCTTTAAAGGCCGTTTTCCCAAAACAAGTCAGAAATCTGCACTTCAGCAGCACTTACACTGTAAAAAATGAAGTTGTTGAAGTTATAAATAACAAACAAGTTTATTGTATTTTATTTTAAAAATCTTATTTTATTCCACTTCAGAATTTCACTTTAATTTAATGTGTAACTTGTTTCTTTGGTAATAATTGTGAACTATATTAGCAATTGTTTCTAAACTTTTTATTGTACATACTCCAAATTTTACAATTTTACTCCTATTTATGTTTTTGAAGCATTTTATAGAGGGGTTTGTTCTTAAATAATTTTGGACTAGATTTATATAACATTAATCCAGTATATAACATTTTATATAAATATTATGTAAATCTGGTTCAAAATTATATATAAACAAACCCTTCTGTAAAATCCTTTAAAATATACATAGGAATAAAACTGTAAAATTTGGTGTATGTAAGTGCTGCTGAAGTGGAGAAAAAACTTGTCAAAAATGGTTAAAATGTTTTTTTCTGTCTGCTGACAGTTTTTTTTTTTATTTATTGAGTGATGAAAAATAAAAATCTTTAAAGGCCGTTTTCTTAAAACAAATCAGAAACCTGCACTTTCTCAGCACTTATACTGTAAAAAATGCTTTTTTAAGTTGTAAATAAAAGTTTATTGTATTGTATTGAAAATATTATTTATTCTACTTCAAAATTTCACTTTAATTCAATGAGTAATTTGTTTCTTTGGTAATAATTGTGAAATATATTAGCAATTGTTTCTACGCTTACTGTACATAAGCCAAATTTTACAATTTTACTCCTATTTGTATATTTGAAGTATTTTACAGAGAGGTTTGTTCATAAATAATTTTGGACCAGATTTATATAACATTTATCCAGTATATGATATTTATATAAAATGCAAATCTGGTCCAAAATTATATATAAACAAACCCTACTGTAAAATTCTTTAAAATATACATAGGAATAAAACTGTAAAATTTGGTGTATGTAAGTGCTGCTGAAGTGGAGAAAAAACTGATCAAAATGGCTTAAAATGTATATATATATTTTTCTGGCTGTTGATAGTATTTTCTGATTTATTGAGTGATAAAAAAATCTAAAATATTAGATTTCAGGCATCATCCAATGTTCAGATTTATGTTCTGGAAATTTATGCAAATTAGTGCATATTTAATTAGATAATGACTCATTTCCATATTTAAAACTTGTAGTACAAAACAACTTAATACACTGTGATTAATCAACTGGATAAAGAATTTTTTTTTTTTTTTACTGTTTACCTATAGTGACTTACCTTAAATTTGATTCCTAATGCACAATTTGAAATTAAGCATATAAAATTAGATTGCAATTCAACTCACATTCTTAAATTCAGCATTTTGCGATCAAAAAATAAACTAAACGCACCTTTAAGTGAGTTTCTGTCACCGGCTCACTCGTCACAGGGGTCCAATCCTCAGACTCCGCCCCCTCACTGATCTCCACTATATACCCACTGATGTCTGATTGGCCTGTGTATATAGGCTCCGCCCACAGCAGCACAAGAGAGTTCCGCCTCACTTCTCTAAATTCCAGATCATACGGACAACCTGCAACACATCCATACAACAATCCAATCACATATTCACACTTTGTATATGAACTGTGATTATTTTCTTGAACACAGAAACTATAAAATAAAATAAATAAATCATCTAGCCTACAACAAAGCATAAAAATGATAACTAAGGAGAAATGTAGTATGTCGTCTCCACTCTTTCTAGTTAAATAAATGTGCTGTAAGTGAAAAAAAAAGTGAACCAGCACAAGAGAAACACAATGGAAGAAAAACTGCTTTTATTGATTTTTGAATTCTGCATCACTGTGCCAGACAGACACATAGTGAAATACACTATAACGATTAAGTCATTAAATATAAAGAACAGAAACATATTAAAGATTAATGAAAGAAGAACAGCATGTTAGTCTTTGCCAGATATGGTCTAGTTCAGAGAAGCTTCTATAAAAGATGAAGCAAATCAAATTTATTTTTTACTATGATTACAAAGTGTATAAGTTGTGCAATTAATACGTAAAAGAATTAATACGTGCAATAATACAAAATCACTTAATATGCAATAAATGTGAAATAAAGTCATTTGGTAATATAACCTTCTTTTTTGCAAGCTTATGTAGATGCAATAAAATTGTTTTCCAAACACCCAAAATTGCTACAAGGACTGTAAATGAACATAATCTCACCAGGCTCAGGCATCGTCCAGCGCTCACACAGAAACAGTTCGCTGGGTTCAGAAGCATCACCCAATCCAACGATGTTGGCTGCGAAGACACGGAACTGGTAAAAATGTCCTTCCTGAAGGCCTGTCACCTAAAAACAAAACCAACAAATAATGGAAAATTAATTAATGTGTCAGAAAGAACAGGAGAGAAACCTAAAATACAATATAGAAATATAATAAAAGGATATCTGTAAAAAAACAGACAGCATAGTGTTAATAAACAAGCAGGTTTAGAATCTGTTTTCACATTTTCAGTGTTCATTTAAATGCAAAATGTGTTTAAAAGCGCAGAGGAGAGGATTGCACTGCTAATGGAAGCTGAAAGCATCTTCAAAATAACTCAAAATATTTAATGAACTAAAACACAAGAGACGGAGAATAACTTTGTGGATGAGTGACGCTCCAATTCTGTGTGAAATCTGACGAGTGCTTCAATTCAAATGCATTTTTAATCCAGAAACAGTGCAGTTTTACTATTTTTAGTATTTAATATATTATTACATAATTTTTAAAATTTGTTTTTATTTTTAAATTCTCATTTTAATTTTTTCAAATTTTGTCAATATTGTTTTTTATTTCACTTTTATTGCTAATTTAGTACTTTAATTCTGTTTCTTATTTTTGTACATTTTCAGCTATATTATTATTTTTAATTCATTTTTTTATATAGTTTTTAGTAATTTTGTTGTGTTTTCTGTCATTCATATTACCTTTGTAAAATATGCCAACATAATGTTTTGGTGGAAAACCGTGAAGTGCTGTGAATCAGATGCATTTTTGAACAGTATCACTTTACTATTTTAGTATTTATTTTATTTTATATTTAATATATTATTACATATTTTGTCAATATACTTTTTTAAATGTAACTTTTAGTGTGTTATTTTAGCACTTTCATTTGTTTTTTTCTTTATTTTGTCTTTAAATTTCAGCTATATTATAATATATTTTTAATTAGTTTTTAATTAGTTTTAATTCGTTTTAGTAATTTTGTTGTTTCTGTCATTCTTATTCGATTTTTTAAAATGTCAACATACGTTTTATTCATTTTAATTTCACTTTTAATTTGAGGTATATTTTGAGCTATTTTAGTATTGTTAATTGTTTCTTTAATTTCAGTTCACATTTATTTTATTTGAGTAACAAAAATGATGACTGACGCTCCTTTTTTTTGGTGGAAGTCCTGCGAAACAGATGCATTTTTAACCCAGAAACAGTGCAATTTTACTATTTTAGTATTTATTTTATTTTATATTTAATATATTATTACATAATATGTTTAATTTGTTTTTATATTTATATTTATTTTATTTATATACACATTTTCTTTTTATTTTTAGTTAAATTTTTAATTTAACTTTTAGTGTTATTTTAGTATTTTCAGTTTCGTGTTTTTCTGTATTTTTTCTCCAATTTTCAGCAATATTATTTATTAATATTTTTAATTAGTTTTTATTTTTGTATTTCACATTTTAATTTGAATTAGTTTTAGTGAGTTTATGTATTTTTGTCAATCTTATTTCAGTTTTAGTTATAGCCATTTTAATACTTAATTTTTTTTGGGTTAATTTTTCTTTAATTTCAGTTCAAATTTATTTTATTCGGAAAACAAAAAATTATGTCTGATGCTCTTTTCCTGCAAATCAGATGCATTTTCAACCCAGAAACAGTATAATTTTACTACTTTAGTAAAAGTTTAAAGATTTTATGTTTATACAGCTTGTATTAATTTTTATTTCAGTTTTAGCTATTTTAGTATTTCAATTTTTTGGTTAACTTTTTCTTTAATTTCAGTTCAGAGTCCTGACACATTTTTAACCTAGAAACAGTATTATTTTACTATTTATTCATATTTTTAATTAGTTTTAATTTTCATATTAGCATTTTGATTTTAATGTTAGGTAAAGCTTTAGTAATTTTTCTTTAAAATGTTAATATTTTTATTTATACTTTTTATTTATAACTATTAATTTTTTTAATTTGTGATTAACTGTTGCCTGAATCCTCTTATCAAATCAGAGGCTTATCTAGGAGCTCAAATCTCTCGAGGTTCAAGATCAGGCCACCTGCGGCCTGCTGGGACGGAGAACGCCCACTAGATGGCAGACGTCACAGGACTGTAATGTAGGGTGGTGCGCGTTTGTGGCGGTCTGTAATGAGTCTGGGCAGGTGGCGTGTGTCTCTGACTGCTCAATGAGCGGCGGAAAACATTAACATGGGCTTTACGCTACGACCACAGTGCCCTCGAAGATCAATGTTTTCTAATTGACATAATGTACTTTGAGGCGTCCTGTGAGCAAATAGTGCAAAACAACCCCATCCTCCTCTGTGAAAAACCCCTTATTTTTCAGAGGGCATGTTAATAGAAAGAGACACGAGGCTGATGCTGTTTCAGTCCATCAGAGGGCGCTGTGCACTCATGACATTTCACTCTGAAAAGAAATAAGGCCGAAACCCATTAAACATGTCCTGTTTCCTCAAAGGTGGTAGTGAGCCTTCAGAAAATGTTGTTTGCTCACCACGAGGTCAAAATAAATATTATAGGTTTTCTTTTGCTTTAGATTCATTATTGGTGTTTGCTAATGCAAGTTATTTTAGTATCACTAAGAGAGTTTTTTATTCAGATTTTAAATGAGCTTTTATTGTTATATTAAAAACAGAAAATGACAGGATTTTAAAACAGAGAATAAGAGAAAATCACAAAATCGTTTTGTATTTTTTAATTGTCTTTTCATTTCTTTTTTAAATGTTTTTGTAATTTTTATTATTATTTTTATTGTTATTTTAGAGGTTATTTTTTATTCATATAAATGTTGCCATTGCAACTGAAATAAAATAAGTTCAAGCTGAAAATAAATAAATAAATAAAAAAGCTAAAAAGAAATAAAATAGCACAAAAACTATTAAAAATAAAATGACTGAAAATATAAAAATAAAAAAATGTATAAAATAAAAATAAAAAGTCAAACAATTTAAAATATTAATAAATACTATATACTTAGTGAACAATATATAAATATAACTAAAATAACAGTAATACAAATATAACTAATGTAACTAAAATAACAGTAACAATAACTGTAATAGCTAATAAATTGAACTCAATACCAATTCAATATATTATAACTAAAATATAAATAAAACAAAAGCAATAATAATTTTAATAAATACAATATTTAATAAATATAATAAAAAATAACACTAAAACTATACTGACAGTATTAAATTAAATTAATTAATTAATTAATTACTTAAATTTAATTTTTTGAATTTTTTAAATGACAAATAAATTGAACTCAATAGCCATTAAACAGATTGTAAGTGAAATATAAATAAAATAACAGTAATAATAATTTAAATAACTAAATATAATAACAATAACAAATAGAAAATATATAAAAACCATATTAACAGTATTTAAATAAATGAATTAATTACTTAAATTATTTTTTAGCAACTATTTTATTTTAAATTAGAAATAAATCGAACTTAATATCAATTCAATAGATTATAACTAAAATATGAAAAAATAACAGTAATAATAATTTTAAAAACTAAAAAACATAATAACGATAACAAATTAAAAAATGAAAACTATATTGACAGTATTTAAATAAATAAATGAATTAATTACTTAAATTTATTTCTTTAAATATTTTTTTAAATCACAAATAAATTGAACTCAATACCAATTCAACAGATTATAAGTGAAATATAAATAAAATAACAGTAATAATAATTTTAATAACTAAAATAAGCATAATAACAAGTAGAAAATGAATTAACTGTATTGACATTTAAATTAATTAATTAATTACTTAAATTTAATTTTAATTAATTTATTTTAAATAACAAATAAATTGATCAATTAACTAAATACCAATTCAACAGATCATAACTAAAATATAAGTAATAATTTTAATAACTAAAAACTATTATGTAAAACAAAAATAAAAACAAAATAACAAAAAAATATATTAAACTACACTGACATACTTAATTAATTAATTAATTAATTAATTTTTTAGAATTATTTTAAATATCTAAATGGGTTGGGACAGAACCTCCTCTTCTCAAGGACTGGATAATCCTGATTAAAGAAACCTTACTTATGGAAAAGATTGGACATATATTAAAAGGTAAATCTAAATCATTTCAGAAGCTGTGGAAAATTCCTTTGAACTGTCTTGGCATTGATTATAAGTCTACTATGTATTCTTAACTGTGTACACTATGGTACTGTAATATTGTTTTGAATTAGACCACACTGCTGTTGCTGTTTTTTAGTTTTTTGTTTGTTTGTTTGTTTTGTTTTGGTTTTTTCCCCCCTCTTTCTTTCTTCTCCTTTTTTCCTTAAATATTGTACACTGTTTATGCAGATTATTCTGAAAAACTCAATAAAAAAAAAGGGAATTACTTTAAATATCAAATAAATTAATCAATTAACTGAATACCAAATCAACAGATTATGTTTGAATATATATTTAATTTTTGTTTGGTTATAATTACATTTTTAAATCAGACCACTTTATTTTAAGGTATTTTAATGATCTAAAACTAACTAATATTCATCTCAAAGAACATTTTGTTGACGTTTTTAGTGATTTTATTTATTTAAAAAACAGAATACCAATTTGCACTGTATTTATGGACAGTTTTGTTCATTATCATACTTAAAATTCCTGTTTTAAACAACCAATAATCAGCAGAGAATGTCAGGACAAACAACAGAAATGTAATAATTAAATGTTGCATTTGTTTACATGCATCTGCATTAATTAATGGTGAGATCTGCTTTAAAACTATGACGGCTGCGGCCTCCGTCTGAATACTTCACAAATTAAACATCACCTTTTCTAACAATCGATTTTTTGTCATCAAACCACTAACGTGATGTTCGAGGTAGAACGCACTCTAATTAAACAGTGAAAACAATAAAAAATAAACAGCGCTTTAAGTTTTAATTAAGTCTCTGTGGACACGGCGGTTGCTCGGTGACACATTTAAAGTTACACGAAAGCAGGTCGAACTTTTCCTGCCACGACTGCAGTGGAGTATCGAGCAATAAACAATATTTATGACTGATTTAAGCAGGTCTTGTCATTAGGAATGTTATTCTGACTTCAGACAGTTAGCAACCGCCCACAACACTACAGAAACTGCTTATAATTCATCATTAAATGGTGTTGTTTTCACCTCATAGACCCTTTCTTTAGCGGGTTTGGTGTTGATTTCTCTCCAGGTGCTCTGGGATTTTTCCCTCTGATCCAGGTAGTAGCCGCGCACTGGGTCTCCTCCGTGATTGGCCGGTGCTCTCCAGCCAATCATCATCTCTCGTCCAGTGCAGTGCAGTAGAGCGATTGCGGATGGACGGGATGGAACATCTGCAATAACGGGCACAGGAAGGTCAGAGGTCATACAGAGGTCAGAGGTCATACAGAGGTCAGAGGTCATACAGACTGCTAAAGTCAACCACATCATGTTTGCTATAGTCTCGCGTAGCCAGACCTTCAGACTGACGGCTGAAGGTCTGGAATTCATAGCAGCTTTCTGTGGCCAAGGCCCGCCCATAAGGCCGTTTGACCGACATGTCAAACAACCAATCACAGTTCGTTTCGTTCAGCGTCACGTTTCGGGGCGTGGAAATGTCCCCACAACAACAGACCGGCGTGCAACAAGTCAGTCAGCATTAGTCTCGCGTAGCCAGACCTTCAAATCCCGTCGGCAAACAGGCTAAAATATCTCTTTTTGTCTCCACTAAGTGCCTCAAACAAAACTCCTGGACATCTCTTAAAGTCTATGCCATGAACCTCGCATACTTTTGAGAATCCTACGTTTAGCTGATCTTGATAAATGCTCATTGTCACTCATGTAAACACGACAGTTTTTCTTCTGCAATCACACGTCTGCGCTTTGTTTCCTGGCGGACCGAAAATAAACGCGACACTCGCGTCCCCCGGAAATCCGATAAAATTCAACCAATCAGACGACGACTTCGACATTCCTGAAGTGTTTCCAGTTAAGTGTACCATATGCATCAGACGTTTAGCCTACGTTCTGTGGGCGTGACGTCTGAGGCTGAGACTATGTTTGCTATTAATTATTAATGAAGCAGCTGATTTTTTTTTTTTTAATTATTAAGGATGACCAGATATTCTGGTGTTTTTTCATTTTTTCAGTTTTCTTTTAAATTTTTGTTTAATTTTTGGTAATTTAGTTTGTGCTTTTGTCATTTATATTATAAATAAATAAACAAACAAACAAACAAACCTTTTATGTTTAAATTATTAAATTTATATTTAAATTATTTAAAATGTGTCCTTATTTTATTGTTTTTTTAAAAAGTTTTTTTTTGGTTTTTATTTTAATTTAATTTTAATTTTTGGTAATTTAGATTTTGCTTTTGTCATTTATATTAGTAATAAATAAATAAATAAATAAATAAATAAATACATGTTTTAGGTTTAAATTATTACAATTAAATTATTTAAATTGCTTAAAATGTGTCCTGGTTTTGGTATTATATTTTTTTAAATTTTTTTTGTTTTCATTTTAATTTTAGTTTAATTTTTGTTCTTTTAATTTGTGCTTTATATATAACTAATATATAACTAAAATAGCAGTAATAAAAATATAACTAATATAACTAAAATAACAGTAGTACTTGTAATAACTAAAGAAAAAATAATAACAATAACCTTTTATGTATAAATGTTATCTATATCATGTATTTTTGTCTTTCTTTCAGTTTTTCAGTTTTCTTTTAAATGTTTTGGTTTGATTTTTAGTTTAAATTTTAATATATATTAGTTATAAATAAATAAAATTTAGGTTTAAATCATTAAATTTGCATTTTAATTATTTAAATTATTTAAAATGTATTTTATTGATTTTAATTTTAGTTGAATTTTGATAATTAAGTTTGTGCTTTTGTCATTTATATTATAAATAAATAAATAAATAAATAACTTATGTTTACATTTTTAAATTTAGACTTCAATTATTTAAAATGTATCCTGGTTTCGGTATTGTATTATTATTTTATTTTATTATTTTTTTTTTTTAACATTTCAAATATTAAAAATGTTGTAGTTAAAGATAATAACCAGAGTAAAAACAGGTATTTTAATATTAATTTTCTGTAGCCCAATGTAATTCAGACCACTAAGCAGGCTTTAGTTTGTTTTTTTTTGTTTTTTTACTTCTAACTCTGAGCATTAAACTATATGCAATTAATTCAGCCTAAACCACTTAACCTTATTCAGACATTGCAGATTTAGCAACGCAGCATTCACAGAAACAAAGAGTAAAACTTAAACTTTCCGAAAACTTTCTTGCTGACTTGCAAACACAGCTACTTCCTTCAGGAAGTTCAATTCTAGTTTATTTTATGGTATTTGCATTCAGTTCTGTTTAAAATGTGGGGATAAAACTGAAGAGAAAGACCTGCAAGAAGCTGAAACACACTGGGCTTTAACTACAGATATAAAACTAATGTGATCTACACTAAAAGACAAAGCAGTTTCAGCCAGTGGATGGATGGGAGCTTCTGATCATCCTAATAATGAATAAACTTAAATGAAAATGAAAATTTTATTCTTTATTCGGTGACAGAAACAGGCTAGTTGTCAGTGAGGATAATGTGATGATTTATTTAAAAAAACACAGGTTTGATCTTCAGGAACATGTGGTTGAAGTGTCTCTGGTGTTTGATGCTAACAGAAGGAGCGTCTGTCCTGATCTCAACCCACATCAGCGTCGTTACTAAGAGAAAAGCTGCAACATCAGACGACAGACTATTACTGTCAGGAATGAGCCCTTCTCTGGTGTAACGGGTTTGCGTTTGGTCACGACTGTGAGGAGCAGGAGCATCATCACATGTGCTCGTCTCATCTCATCTCACCTCACCTCACCTACTCTGCTCCATATAACGACAACGGAGCTTAAAACGACGTGTACTTCACTGACAGGAGACAGGAGAACACTACAGTAAACACATCTAGACTTTTACATTCACTGAACACAGTGTTAAGACTGCTGTGGGTCCTTTCTAGAAAATGAATATGTGGTTGCTAAGGCCTTCTGAGAAATTGTTTACACACTGCCATGCGGTTGCTAGGTGGTTGCTAGGGTGTTTTGGGTGGTTGCTAGGGCATTGCAAGGTGGTTGCTCAGGGTATGGATGGTTGCCAGAATTCTGCTACTGTAGGTGATTTTTAGGAAATTGCTATGTGGTTGCTAGGGGTATGGGTTGTTGTTAGGGTGTACTGGTTGGTTGCTAGGGCATTTGCTAGGTATTGGTGTTTGTTAGGGTGTACTGGGTGGTTGCTAGGGCATTGCTAGTTGGTTTTAGAGTTACTGGGTGAAGTTTGCTAGGGGTATTAGTGTTTGTTAGGATGTACTGGGTGGTTGCTAGGGCATTGCAAGGTGGTTACTCGAGGTATGGGTGGTTGCCAAATTCTGCTACTGTAGGTGATTTTAGGAAATTGCTAGGTGGTTGCTAGGGGTAAATTGCTGTTAGGGTGTATTAGTTGGTTTGCTAGGGGCGTTGCTAGGGTATTGGTGTTTGTTAGGGTGTACTGGTTGGGTACTAGGGAGTATGGGTGGTTGTTAGGGTGTACTGGGTGGTTGCTAGGGGTATAGGTGTTTGTTAGGGTACTGGGTGGTTGCGGGAGTCTGGGTGGTTGTTGAGGTGTACTGTGGGTGGTTGCTAGAACACTTCAAGGTGGTTTTTAGGGTGTCAGGGGCATTCTTTCACAGGTGGTGCTAGGGGGTAGGGTGGTTGTTAGGGTGTACTTTGTAGTTGCTAGGGCATTTGGTGGGTAGGGCTGGGGTGGTTGGTGTTAGGGTTGCTAGGGCATTGCCTAGGTGTTTAGAAGTGCTGGCTGGATTTACCCCTGGAGGTATGGGTGGTTGTTACAGGGTGTACTAGGTGGGGTTGCTAGGGCATTGCTAGGTGGTTACTTATGGGTGGTTTAGGGTGTACTAGGTGGTTGCTAGGGCATTTGCACTGAAAGATTGGTTTACTATATGTGGTTTTAGCATTGCTTAGTGGTTTCTAGTTCTGGTGGTTGCTAGGGTGGTAGAGGGCATACTGGGTGAGTGACTAGGGGGTATGGGTGTTTGTTAGGGTGTTCTAGGTGGTTGCTAGGGCAATTGCTAAGTCGTTTTAAGGGAGTATGTGTAAGGGTGTAGTGGGTGGTTGTTAGGGCATTGCTGGTGGTTTTAGTGTGTACTGGGTGGTTGCTAGGGCTATGGGTGTTCTTTAGGACTCTACTACTGTGGGGGTGGTTGTTTGGGTGTTCTGGGTGGTTGTTGGGACATTGATAGGTGGTTGCTAGGGTGTTTGTTAGAGGGAGTGTAGGCCTTGGTGGTTGCTAGGGCACTGCAAGGTCCTGCTAGAGGTGTTCTGGGTGGCTGTTAGGATATTGATAAGTGATTCCTAGGGGTATGTGTGGTTGCTAGAGGTTTTTAGGTAGTTTCTAGGGCATTTCTAAGTGGTTGCTAGGGCGTTCTGAGTGGTTGCTAGGGTATTTTAGGTGGTTGCTAAGGTTTTCTGAGTGGTTGCTAGGGTATTTCAGGTGGTTGCTAGGGCGTTCTGGGTAGTTGCTCACTGGCTCAAGTCAAAAGAGTTCACCTGCTATATCTGTTCATGCAGGAGCTCATTCATAGAACGATCAGTTCACACTGAGACATAAACAGTTTTCTTGAGCTCAGGCAGACAGACGGCAGCACTCTAGACAGGACGGCGTCATATTTAAAGCCTCTGTCCTGCAGGGTCTGGCCTGGTTCACAGGCGGGTCAGACTCTTACATATTGCAGATTTGACTCGAATGGCAGGACACTCTTCAGAGTAGACGCTGTTTCCCGCCACTCCCACAGACTTCACTCGGAATACATATTCTTTATTGGTCTTCAGGCCGTCAACTGTAAACCTGAGCAAAGAAGGAAACCAGTTTCAGTAGGAATATTAGGCTCTCTTACATATCTAAAAGAGACAGTTCATGCACAAATGAAAATGTGTTGTTAATTTGCGCTGGATTACAGGTAATAATGTTGTAAATAATGTTCAGTTTCTTGCATAGACTGATCATTTTGCCCTCAATATATCCACAGGTATTAATTTTGTGTCGCCTTAAATTATTTTTTTGGCTCTCAAAGTGCCGGTAGCCATTGACTTGCATCATATGAATCACAAAGGATCACTGTTTCAGCTATAAATCTTCACTGTTCAACTGAATAAAAAAGTCATCTACATCTTGGATGGTCTGAGGGTGAGGAAATTAACTATTCCTTTAATTGCCTGTTAAATAAACAGGATACAAGAAGAGACCTGGTTTTGGTGATGGGTTTATTGTTGATGGTCTTCCACTGTCCACTTCCAACCTCACTGCAGTACAGATAGTATCCCACAATGCCCTCTGTTACTTTGGGCTCCTTCCACTGCAGCAGGACTGAGCTGTTGGTGTCTCGGATGGACAGGACGCTGTGCGGTGGAGCGGGAACTCCTAAAAGACAAAAAAAAAACCCACAAATAAACTCACATTCAAATGTAATGGTTTACATACACGCTATCCTTGTGAAAAAGAAGTGTGCTTAAAGGAACAGTTCAATCAAATATGACAATTCTGTCAACATTTTTGTTTGTTAAAAAGCTGAAAGAAATTCATACAGGTTTGGAGTAACTTGAAATAATAAAATAAAATAAAATAAAAGCCAAACTAAAAAAAAAACAACTAATGCCCGGATTTTGAATAATGTTGGTAACCAAACAGGTGGCGGTAGCCATTGATTTCCATACTAAGAAAAAAATGGTATGGAAGTCAATTGCAAATATATTATTTATTGTATGTGTGTGTATGTGTGTGTGTGTACATATATATATATATATATATATATATATATAAATAAAAGATGAAATCCAACCTTGTTATTATTAACTGAAACTAAAAATCTATTTCAGCAACTGAAAATAAAATAAAATAAAATGAAAACTAAAAAACTAAAAAAATGTAATTATTTATTGCTAACTAAACATAAACTATTAAAAATGTAATTAATTACATACAATGTAATTAAATTTAAAATATCACATAAAATAAAACAAAACAAAATAGAATAATATCATAAAATATTTTTAACTAAAACTAAAATGATTAAAAATCAATTTCAGCAATTAAAAAAAAAATGTAATAAAATATTAGATACATTCCAGTATTGGTATTGTTAAATATAATGTTTTATAAATGTTTTATAAAAAAAGTTTTATTAAGTTCTGTTATTGTTAACTAAACATAAACTATTACAAATTGTTGGCACAATTTAAAATATCAAATAAATAAAATAAAACAAACCAAAATAATATAAAAAAACGACCAATAATATAATAAAAATGTGTGTATATATATATATATATATATATATATATTTATAAATCTTACCTTGTTATTTTTAACTAAAACTAAAATGATTAAAAATCAATTTCAGAAATTAAAAAAATATATAAATAAATAAAATAAAATAAAAAAACGTAAAAAATGTAATTATTTTATTTATAGATGAAATCCATTCTTGTTATTGTTAAACAAAACTAAAATGATTAAAAATCAATTTCAGCAATTGAAAAAAATAAAAAAATAAGTTAACTAAATAAGATTGTGTTAAATGCGTTTAAATGACTAAAGCATTTGAAAAAAAGAAGATATTTTGAATAATGTTGGTAACCAAACAGGTTATGGTGCAATTTGAGTGCGAGTAAATAATGGCTTATTTTTATTTTATGTGCACTGTTTCTTTAACAAAACGATCACCTAGTGGTTGTCCCAGTGAGACGGGCTCGCTGGGAAGAGACGGTTTGCTGATGCCGTACTTGTTGACAGAACGAACACGGTAAATATACGACTTCCCCTTCTGCTGGTCAAACACAACAAATCTCGTAGACAGAACCGTCATATCCATACTGGCCAGATGCCAGCTCTCCTTCCCTGTTAGGGACTGAAATAAGCAACAATCAAAACAGTCATCTTTACATTCATGTATTATTTATCCAAAGCAACTAATGCTACATTCAAGGTAAAAAGTATGTATGTTCATTAAATCACACCTGCATATTTTATGTTATTTTAGTTTTTAACTATAAATTACACTTGGATAAAGTAGCAAGTCTCCATGAAGATAAAGCATTGCAATATCCTCTATAATAAAATGTGCCCGGTAGTAAATGTGAATTTAAATCTTTTTCATATATATGTATTTCTGCACCCACAATTTCAGATGATCCCGATGAACTAGACAGTTTTATTATGGTTCTTCTTATAAAAAGTCCAATAAAGTGCATGTCCTGTGGCAGTGTGCGCTTTTCTCCCGCTCATTACAGAGTCGGCGAGCAGCTGGAGCTCTTTCTTGTGCCTCATATTGGAAGATTCGACCTCCTCTGCTCTGTGAACGAATCACTGCGAGCACTTTTACACTGTGAGTCACGAACAGATGATCTGAAACTTTAAAACTGCCCTCGAAAACCAGAAGGATCTTGACCTTTTGCAGCGCTGGAGGCCACGAACATCAGAAACCGAGGAGCTAAACTTTTAAAATGCTTTCTGTGTTAAGCCTGTCGGGTCATTTCATTTGCTCTGTAACTTGAACTTTCCACCAAGCTCATTTAATGTCTGTTAGGATTACTGGATTTGCACAGAATTCAGACGTGCATACAAATAGTGAGGCAATGCAACTATACTAGAATGTATTTTAATAAACATAACTGCAGCGCTTGCAGTGTAGGCAGCTAAACTTCAATGTCCAACAGTGAACATGACGTAATGTTGTTATTTTTTTATTCTTGTAACAGGAAAAGCAATGTTGCTAGCAACCGCAAGGACATAGGATTGATTCCCAGGAAAACATATTGTTTTTTCTTTTCTTTTTGCAAATGTTAAAATAATGAATAACTATCGGTTTTCATATTCTGAACCCATAAACATAAACTATTAAAAATTGTTTGCACAATTTAAATTTAAAAATATCAAATAAATAAAATAAAACAAAACAAAATAGAATAATATCATAAAATTAAAAAAATATATTTATAAATGAAATCCAACCTTGTTATTGTTAACTGAAACTAAAATGATTAAATATCAATTTCAGCAATTGACAATAAAATAAAACAAATAAAATAAAATAAAATATTAGATCAGTATTGGTATTGTTAAAACGAAAGGTTTTATAAAGTTTTGTTATTGTTAACTACACATAAACTATTAAAAATTGTTTGCACAATTTAAATTTAAAATATCAAATAAATAAAATAAAACAAAATAGAATAATATCATAAAATATTTTTAACTAAAACTAAAATGATTAAAAATCAATTTCAGCAATTAAAAATAAAATAAAATATTAGATAAATTTTTAGTATTGGTAACGTTTTATAAAAGTTTTATATAAAATAAGTTTTATAAAGTTCTGTTATTGTTAACTAAACATAAACTATTAAAAATTGTTGGCACAATTAAAAAATTAAAATATCAAATAAATAAAATAAAACAAACCAAAATAATATAAAAAACAACCAATAATATCATAAAATATTATATATATATATATATATATATATATTACCTTGTTATTTTTAACTAAAACTAAAATGATTAAAAATTTCAGCAATTAAAAATAAAATAAAATAAAATAAAATATTAGATACATTTAAGTATTGGTATTGTTAAAACGTTTTATAAAAGTTTCATAAAAAAAAAAGTTTTATAAAGTTCTGTTATTGTTAACTAAACATAAACTATTAAAAATTGTTGGCACAATTTAAAATGTAAAATATCAAATAAATATAATAAAACAAACCAAAATAATATAAAAAAACAACCAATAATATCATAATATATATATATATATACATTTTTTTTTTAAATCCTACCTTGTTATTTTTGACTAAAACTAAAATTATTAAAAATCAATTTCAGCAATTAAAAATAAAATAAAATTAAATAAAATAATAAAATGATAAAAAAAAAAAGATATTTAATGGCAGCTAAATGGCATTAAATAAGATTGCATTAAATTCCTAAAATGACTAAAATGGAAATAAAATAAAAATAAGCTAAAACTACAAAGAAAACAAACTATAAAAATAAAGCCAATTAAAATTTATAATAATAATATAAAAAATATAAAAATAAAAGCTAATTCAAAATATGAATAAATACTATAAACAGTAAATAATATTAAAATACCACTGAACCCATCGGGCATTTACATTTATATTATATTACATTATATTATATTACATTTATACATTAAGCTGTCGCTTTTATATGCAAAGTAACTTAGAAACAAGAAAAACAGAAAGCCAAACAACAAACCAGCTCTGTCCAATTAATTCAGCTTTAGGTTGCTAGTTGGATCAGTTTTTTAACCGAGCACCTAATGCTTTGTGGATGGATTGCAAACAAGCATTAACCTTGTCTAAAAAGATGATTCGGTCTGCTCAAAGTGACAAATGCAAACTAAAGCAACATCTCAGAAAAACAGCAAGTGCTTTGAAGTGGAAAGAAAACACATTATGCGGCCGTCACATAACACGGATGAGCTGCATTAAGGTCTCTATGCTTTTAATGAACCGTTCGCTTTGCAGCTGCTGCCGCCCAGGATACAGCGTTCACTGTCTCTAATTAGCCGGCTAGTCAAAGTGCAGAGCTAATTTGGCTTGGTGTGTAAAGCCAACACGACTGTAAAGCCTGCAGTCGAGGGTAAAAACTACAAGCGCTGGAGCGCAGGACCCCGCAGGGCCGGTCTTAATGAGCTGAACTGCAAGCAGCGCGTGGGACGAAGGTCAACTCTCACCCGCTCCACGAAGTAGGTGAGAGGCTCTCTGCCCCGCGGATCCGGTTCGGTCCAGCTCAGCACGGCGTAGGTGTCGCTGAGCTCACAAACTCGCACGTCGGTGGGGGAGAACGGCACTCGGATTTGACCTGCGGACGGCAGAGAGGAGAGATTGAGGATGGCGCAGAACGCTGGGAACATACAGCGTGCAGAGAGGAGCAGGAGAGCGAGGGACTCATGGAGAACGGGTAAAGGCATGGTTATTGTTGGCTAAAACCAAAAAACACTTAATCACTTACAATAAAATAAACATCAACTGAAATAAAGATATAAAGTTATAATTTAAAATAATAAAAACAAAAATATACAAATCAGTTGCCAGGCGACTGGAATTTCACCCTGTGCTCTATTTCCATGCACAATTTTCTCAAAATATTATAACTTTAAATTCTTGTAATTTTGACTTTATTCTCAACTAATTTTTCTCGAAAATCTCGTAATCTTAGATTTTTTTTTTTTTTTTAACGAGGCACTCAAATGTCGTCGTGCATAATACTACACTATTATTCTCAACAATATGGCTATGACTTTATTCTCGTATTTTTATTTTATTCTCAAAATATCACAATTTTAATCTCGTAATCTTATATCTTTATTTATTTGTTTATTTATTCAATTTTTAATTTATTTAAATTGAGGGACTAAAATAACTAAAACTAAATATACTAAAACTAACAAATAAAAATTAATAAAAATTATACATATATATATATAGAAAAAACTGACAAAAATATAAATGATAAAAATAAAAATAATAATAAAAAAATCCATAACTTTAACTAAAATCAATGTGAAAAAATATAAAAATAAAATCTATAAAAATATTAAAATAAAATAGAATACAAAATAAATAAAAAATAACTTGCTACAACTTTATTCTATAATTTTTTCCCCCACAATTTTACAACTTTAATCTCATAATCTTTTAATCTAATAATTTTATTTGTTTATTTTTGACATGGCACTAAAATGCCATCGTACATACTGTAATGCTACGCCTTTAATCTTGCAATCTTATTTCTTTATTTACTTGTTTATAATTTTTTTTTAAACTTTATTTATTTTATTATATTTTACGTGGCACTCAGACGCAAGAAGTCAAAGGAGAAGTCCACTTCCAGAACAACAATTCACAAATAATTTAC
Source organism: Labeo catla (assembly GCA_012976165.1). Taxonomy (NCBI): domain Eukaryota; kingdom Metazoa; phylum Chordata; class Actinopteri; order Cypriniformes; family Cyprinidae; genus Labeo; species Labeo catla. The sequence goes on along the minus strand of VONZ01000398.1, from coordinate 290,884 downwards.
TCACCCCCTTGTCATCCAAGATGTTCATGTCTTTCTGTCTTCAGTCGTAAATAAATTATGGTTTTTGAGGAAAACATCAGGATTTTTCTCCTTGATTAGTGCCCTGATTTTGAACTTCCAAAATGCAGCTTCAAAGGGCTCTAAACGATTCCAGCCGAGGAAGAATCAAGCAAATCTAGCCTTATCTAGCGAAACGATCAATCATTTTTTTTCGGAAAATAAAAATTTGTATACTTTTTAAGCACAAAAGCTTGTGTAGCACAGGCTCTGGTATGCACGTTCACGTACTATTGAATCATGTCGAAAGGTCACACGGAACTACAGACCCAGTGTTTACAAAGCGAATGCGCAAAGACTAAGAAAGTGCAAGTAAGTCAAACGCTGTTTACAAACAAAAAGGTACAACGATGTCGGACGATTCTGAAGGAGAAAATACCTTTTTTATTCATTTTCTACCTTTTTTAGCCGGAGTGCACAGACGATGAACTTGTGATGGGAAGTTCGGATCATTTTACTGACTTGGACCTTTGAGTCTCGTTCAGCAAAATAAACGAATCTTTTTTCGAGTCATTTAGTTCATTTTAGCAAAATATAATTAAAATGTTACGTGTTACTTCCCTAACATATCTACTGCTTACACAAACATTAATCACACTACAAACAAGACAAAACTATAATGCTATAAGAAACAGAAAAGATTCATTCATTGTTTACCTGGGTCTTTAGTCTATGATTAGCTCACCTCACCTCTTATCTGACAAGTTTTCGGGTTTGAGTCGTTCGTTCATCACGTGACAGCCCCATAAGATGAACGAACGACTCGAAAAAACCCGAAGACTCGAAACAGGTGAACTAATTCCAGTACAGAACCTAATAGGATGACTGAACGAATCACTCCCCGAGACGACTCATTCTTCCCGAGTCACATTAAAGATTCGTTCAAAATGAACAAATCGTTCAAGAACGACCCATCACTAATTCATAGCATCATGACCGTGCATCCCAGAGCCTGTGCTACACAAGCTTTTATTTTTCGAAACAAATAACTGATCATTTCACTAGATAAGACCCTTCTTCCTCAGCTGGGATCGTTTAGAGTCCTTTGAAGCTGCATTTAAACTACATTTTGGAAGTTCAAATCTGGGGCACCAAGTCCATCATATGGAGAAAAATCCTGAAATGTTTTCAAAGATACATATTTTTTCTCTAAATATGGGTTAAAACAACATAAAACACTCTGAAATTTATAGCAACAAATTTATAGCTTGTCATAGCAACAAGTTTGGCATTAAAATATCTTTTCAACATTCAGTATTTGACCTGCAATATTTTTCACAACATGTTTAGTGACATAAAACGGAGATATTCCCAAACAATATAGACTCTTGATGCTGCACAAATGCAATAGTGAGTTTTAATGTTTTTCAATGCACAACAAACTTGTAAAGCACTAAATTATAGAGAAATATAACCAAAACAAAATAGGCTTTTTAATGCATTTTAAGCATGAAGAGAATATATAATCAATATAATTGCATTTTATGTATGGCTTAGTCGCCAAGATAGATGCTTCCTTAGAAGGCAACTACCTATGCAGATCACAGACAGCAAGGCAGCTCACTAGGTTTTGGAACAGAGCTAATTTATTTAGTAATGATGATGTCTGTACTGTGCATTACAGTAAAACTACTGGTTTGCATTAGGAAATCTTGCTGCTGCTCTAAAAGCTTCTATGCATGAATGCAAAACACACACACACACACACACTGCAGTGCTCAGTAAAACCACTCGTGCTTTATAAAAGAGCAGGTTCATGTCGGCTCTTTACAGCACCTCATAATGGCCCACGAGTCCCCGGTGTTGCCATGGAAGTTAGCAGCACAGCGCACGTCATTTAAATCTTTAAGCTTCAGAGACATATCATCATCTTTTTAATGCTGAGTGCCAATAAAACTGCCTCGCTCTTTATAGGTATTGCCGTACCGGGAAGCGCAGACCACCTGCGAATGCTTTATATGAGATCTGCCCTCTGAAACAGAGCAGATTCATCATCATAACTGTCCGAGCCGTAAATTTTTTAGGGTGGTTAATTCGTGAAAAAGAAATACGTCTGAAATGAGACGGCAGGAGCAACAAATCAACAGTTTAAGGGTGAATCTCACAAATCCTGTCAAGAACACGCGCATTTTACCTCAAAATTAAAAAACTGAAATTTTAAATAAATATTCAGCATAACAAAAAAATTGTGAAATTATTTACATGACAGTCTAAACACAATTTCCCCCTAAATTCTCATTTAACGTATCCAGCAAAGTTATTCTTAACACATTTTATTTCTTTACTAAATGTTCAATAAAAATGTTAAAATTAAATGACATTAAATAAAATATTAAAAAATGATTCATTTAGATACTAATTCATTTAATACTAATGAATGACTAAAATAACTAAAAGTGAAATAAAAATGAATTAAAACTGTTTTAAAAAATAAAAATAAAAATAATTAAAAAACCACAACAAAATTACTAAAACTTAACTAAAAGCAAAGCAAAAAACAATCAAACAAACAAACAAAAAAAATGAAAATATAAACCTAAATGTGAATTTAAAATAATAATAATAAAATCTACACTAGTACATCAGTCATACCTATGGTATCCTAAAATTATAATATTTAATAACATTATAATATTTATTTTTAAATTATCACTGTTCTTAAGTGTGAATCTAAATAGATTCTCATTACTGTAATATGTTTAATATTTTTATTAAAATGAAAATTGACAGCAGCTCAACAAATACCACCATGTTATATAGGTACATGTTAAATAATATATATTTTTTTGCATTACATTAAGTAGCAAGTTTGCTTAACTGTTAGACAAATTTTAATGTCACAACATAAAATCTTAAAATTCTGTAGGCTTTATTTCTGTATGAAAAATATATTTTTTTTTTCTTTTGATTTTAGAATTTTTTTTAACACATTTTTCCCTTAAACTCTCATTTATTCAATGTATCCTGCAAGGTTATTGTTGTTAACTAAAACTAAAACCATAAAAAAAGTTTCATAACATGAAAACATAAAATAAGTAAAACTGAAATAACTAAAATAACTAAAAACTGAAAAAACTATATTAAAAACAAAAATAAAAATAAAAAAAACAACAACAAAATTACTAAAACTTTAAAAATAAAATAAATTAAAAAAATAATAATAAAGTTAGTTTGCTTAATTAATTATAAATATAATGTAAAAAATACTGTAGGCTTTATTTCTGTATGAATTTTTTTTTTTTTTTTTGATTTTAGCATGGTAATCTGATTTTTGAGCACATCCCTTAAATTAGCATTCATGCAATGTATCCTGCAAGTTAATTATCGGTAACTAAAACTATAAAAACATTTTAATTTTTTCCCCTTTTTTTCCTGACCATTTTTTGTTAGATTCAGCCCTACAGTGTGATTTGATGCAATGAAACATCACATGATAAAGGCTATCTTCTCCATGTACAGCAAATCTGAGCTTGCCTGTGAGTGTAGAAACATGTATTTCTTCTTATCTCTCCACCCGACTACATCAGTTTGAACTCATGAGCATTGTGATCTACTCACCCTCCAGCTGGTCCTTAGTGATCACAATCTCTCTCCCGCGCTCCACCTTCACCACTGACAGAGAGAGATACGAAAAGAGAGCAGGAGATCAGAGATACAGATGGATGCTGCCAGTATCACAGAAGAGACTTTCTTTAGAATTTATGTAGACGTTCTTACCCGTAGTCCTGCTGGGCTCCAGGGGGTCAGAGGTCAGGATGGGGTTGGTGGGTTTAGACGGGCGGCCCACACCTGCCTGATTCACTGCACACACGCGGAACTGGTACATTGTGTTTTCCTTCAGTCCCATGATGGGATAATGGCACTCCCTCTGGATGACATCATTACAGCGTTCCCACTTCCCAACACCGATTTCACACCTGCACAAGAGAGAAGAGACTTGACATACAAGCATTTTTGACATAACAAAGCATCAGGGTAATAATATGCATATAGAACCCCTAGCAATGCCCTAGCAACCACTCAAAAGACCCTAGAAACAGCATAGCAATGCATTAAAGACCTCTCAGAAATGTGCAACCCCTAGCAACGCCCTAGCCACCATTCTGAACACTGTAGCAACAGCATAGCAATGCAATGAACACCTCTCAGAATGTTGCAACCCCTAGCAACGCCCTAGCAACCACTCAAAAGACCCTAGAAACAGCATAGCAATGCATTAAAGACCTTTTAGAAATTTGCAACCCCTAGCAAAGCCCTAGCAACCACTTAAAATACGCAAGCAACAGCCTAGCAATACAATAAAACACACTCCGAACATTGCAACCCCTATCAATGCCCTGACAACCACTCAAATCACCGTAGCAATAGCATAGAAATGCATTAAAGACCTCTCAGAACTTTGCAACGCCTAGCAACACCTTAGCAACCATTCTGAACACCGTAGCAACAGCACAGCAATGCATTGAACACCTCTCAAACTTTGCAACCCCTAGCAACCACTCAAACATTATAACAATGCATTACAAACTACTCTGAACTTTTAAGCATCTCCTTAGCAACGCCCTAGCAACCACTCAGAACACTCAAACAACAGCATAACATTGCACTCCAACCTTTTGAGCGTCTACTTAGCAATGCTCTAGCAACTACTCAAAACACTCAAGCAACAACATAATGCATTTAAAACTACTCAGAACTTTTGAGCATCTCCCTAGCAACACCCTAGCAACCACTCAAAACACTCATGCACTGCATAACAATGCATTATAAACTACTCTAAGCACCCCAGCAACCACACAGAACAGCACAGAAATGCATTAAAAACTCTTTGAACCTTAGCAACGCCCTAGCAACAACTCAGAACATCCTAGCAACAGCTAGCAATACAATAAATACCACTCAGAACATTGCAACCCCAGCAACATCGTAGCAACCACACAGAACACTGTAGCAACAGCATAGCAATGTGTTAAAAACCACTCAGAACTTTGCACCCCCTAGCAATGCCCTAGCAACCATTCTGAACACCCTAGCAACAGTCTAGCAATATAATGAAAACTAATCAGAACTTTGCACCCCTAGCAATTGCTCAGAACACTATAGAAAGTCTAGCAATACAATAAAAACCTCAGCAGTCTAGCAAACACTCAGAACACCCTAGCAAAAATATAGCAATACAATAAAAACCACTCAGAACATTGCAACCCCTAGCAACCACACAGAACACCCTAGCAAAAGCATATCAATGTATTAAAGATCTCTCAGAACATTGCAACCCCTAGCAATGCCCTAGCAACCATTCTGAACACCCTAGCAACGTATAGCAACGCAGTAAAACCACTCAGAACTTGCAACCCCCAGCAACAACTCAGAACACCCTAGCAACAGCCTAGCAATGCAATAAAAGACACTCTGAACATTGAAACCCCTAAAAACGCCCTAGCAACCACTCAGAAGACCCTAGCAACAGCATACCAATGAATTAAACCCCACTCAGAACTTTGCAACCCCTAGAAACAACTCAGAACCCCCTAGCGACAGCATAGCAATGCTTTAAAGACCTCTCAGAACTTCGCAACCCCTAGCAACAACTCAGAACACCCTAGTAACAGCCTAACAATACATTAAAAACCGCTCAGAACATTGCAACCCCTAGCAACCATTCTGAACACAATCTGAAACACCAAAGTTTGTCTACGTTTGGCAGTTATTGTCTATTTGGACTTTTGTGTATTTTTATATAATATACTTCTACTGTGTCTTTATTTTTAATCATCTGAGTCCTAGCTATTATTTTTGTCTAAGCTTTTGTCAAAACAAACAAGCATACTTGGTAATAAACGTCATTCTGATTCTAAAAGTGTGGCAAAGTACAAGAAGGACAATCAAACGTCAGGATATTCAGAAATTCAGTCAACTTTTTACTCAAACTATTATGCTTATAATACTGTTTCGTAATGAAAAATAATTGTATAAAAAAGGCAAAACAGCAGCAATTTCACTGCTGGTCTCAGACTTTTGGACTCCATAAGTATGCATAATAAGATGCAATTATCTTCAAAAACTAAACACAAGCCAACGCGACAAAAACTGGCAGAAGACTGTAGAGTAAAGCAGCATGTTGCTAGGAGACAGGAAGGTTAGGCACTCGTTCTCTCTCACCACGATGTCTTTCATTTCAAGTTTTATCCCTAGAAACAGCTAGAAGCTGCTCTGATCTTACTCGAGATGAGAGCTCATGAGAGCGACCGTCAGAAGAACATCACACATCTTGCTTCACCTCTCTATGAAGTAACCCTGCACAGCAGCGGCTCCGTCTGCACTGGGAGGAATCCATGAGAGGAACACGTAATCCCGGTTCACATCAGAACACTCCAGCTTTAGAGGAGAACCTGGAGCTCCGACCATAACCGCAGGTCCATCTACACACAAAGAGAGAAAAAGCTTGAATATTCCTGTTTTCCAGATGTTTCTCCTGAGAAAAGGCCTGTAAAATTGGCAATCAAAAGATCTCAATATGAGCTCATCAAACTCTTCCAAGATCAAATGATCTGAGCTGCACATCCACATTCATAATTCTCATTCATCAGTGTTATTTTAGTATTATTATAGTATTCAATATTTTAAAATTAGCTTTTGTGTTACTTCAGTATAATCTATAATGTTAGTGTTTATTAATATATATTTCTTTTAATTTTAATTTAAATGTTTTAAATGTTCATTTTAATGTTAACTTTTTAATATTAATGTTTAACTTCATTTTAGTACTACTACTTAAACTTATTTTATTTGTATTTCTATTTAGCTTTTTTTAGTTTGTTTTTTTAATATCATATGATAGAATATATTTTATTCTGATATTATATTTTATTTCAGCTTTATTTTTTAATTACTGATTTACTAAAAAAGAGTTAACAATAAAAAAGTCATTCATGTCTAGTTTTCCATCATAATAAAAAACAGCAAAAACTTAAAATCCATTAATGTTCCATTTTTTAAGTTTTAGATTTTATCTAATATTTATGTTCTACTTTATTTCAAATATCAAAAACGATTTTTAATGTTTTAATTTTAGATAACAATAACAAAATGGTCAGTCATATATATATATATATATATATTTTAATAAATAATAATAATAACAATAATTATAATAAAAACTGTAAAATCCATTCATTTTCAGCTACATTTCTTAAAGCTTAAGTGTCTCATGTGATAATTATATTTTATTTCAATTTTATTTTAATTACCAAAAAAGTTTTTTTAATAGTTTTAGATAACAATAACAAAACGGTCAGTAATATTAATTTTTTTATTTTTTGTAATAATAATAATAATAATAATAACTAGGAAATCCATCATTTTTCTGCTAAATATTTTTAAGTTTTAATGTGTCTCATGTAATATTTATATTTTATTTCAATTTTATTTTAATTACCAAACATTTTTTAAAAAGTTTTAGATAACAATAACAAAACTGTCAGTCATATTTTTTTATTTTTTAATAATAATAATAATAATAATAATAACTGGGAAATCAATAATTTTTCTGCTAAATATTTTTTACGTTTTAATGTGTCTCATGTAATATTAATATTTTATTTCAATTTTATTTTAATTACCAAACTATTTTTTTAATAGTTTTAGATAACAATAACAAAACTGTCAGTCATATTAATTTTTTATTTTTTAATAATAATAATAGTAATAATAATAATAACTGGGAAATCCATAGTTTTTCTGCTAAATATTTTTAAGTTTTAATGTGTTTCATGTAATATTTATATTTTATTTACATTTTATTTTAATTACCAAACAATTTTTTAAATAGTTTTAAATAACAATAACAAAACTGTCAGTCATATTAATTTTTAATAATAATAATAATAATAATAATAACCTGGGAAATCCATTAATTGTCAGCTACATAGTTTAAGTGTTTCATGTAATATTTATATTTTATTTACATTTTATATTAATTGCCAAAAAAAAGTTTTGGTTAATAGTTTTAGATAACAATAACAAAGCTGTCATTCATGTCTATTTTTATTACTTAACAAAAATAAATAAATAACTGTGAACCCCATTAGGTTTCCTCAAGCTATTAATGAGCAGCCTCTGAAAAATAAATTCTCCCTCCGCAGCACAGCTAAACTTCAGTAAGTTTCTTAGAAAAGGACGGCTGCAGGGCTTCTCTGGCTCTTATTTGTTTAATCGCCACCAACAAGGATGAAACAGACTCATAAGAGTAACCTCCGGCTCCTTCCTGTTACCTGGCAGATTTGTAATGCAAATTATTCCTCTGAGATTAAGCGAGGACGTCACGCGCAGCAGAGTGAAGCTCGCTTTCTAATTACTACACTGCAGGCTTACAGAGCGGCCCACTTCCTTTAATGAGACAGGAAATTCAATTCCCGTCCTCGTCTTGCTTTTAAGGACTTACGCTGACAGGGGAACTCTGCTCTGGAAAGAACATCACAGATTCATGAGAATTATGCCTCTGATGAGTTGAAGTTTTACACTGCTTAATTAGGAGAGACGGGCCGCAGTTGTAACACACTAAACTTCTTCAATCGCCAATAATCTGGAGTGATGACAACAAACGATCGGTCGAGCTCTTTCTCGCTCTGCCTGAGAGAAAAAAAATGATTTTAGGACATGAAAGTGATTTTTATGAGATGTTCAGTGCTCTTCTGAAGCCTTTTAGTTTAAACTCATCTATTTTATACGAAGGCCCATTTCCACCACTGAATCAAAAATACTGCAATTGTGTGTAATAAAGTCATAATTTTCACAATTCTGACTTTTTTCTCACAATTCTAAGTTCATACTGCAATTTTGACTGTCCCGCATTTCTGACTTTTTCTCTCAATTGTGAGTTTATATCTTACAATTCTGACTTGACAACAAGCAAATGCGGGTTTAAATCTCACAATTCTGAGAAATTAAGTCAGAAGGCACGTTTATAAAAATTACTTAAATTTCCTAATTGAATTATGGCCTAATCCTGGTTTAGTGTAAGACCTGTCTATGAAAACAGGCCATAAACTGGCAACTGTGACAAAAAGGCAGAATTTCAAAAATAAAATCACATAGTATAATAAAAGTAAAATGACAAAGTATAAACTTGCAATTGTAAAAAAAAAAAAAATAAGTCAGAATTGTGAGATATAAACTGGCAATTACAAGACAAAAGTCAGATTTGCGAGATATAAACTTCCATTTGTGAGAAAAAAGTCAGAATTGAAATGTGAGAATTCAGAAATGTGAGATATAAATTGCGAGAAAAAGTCCGATTTGTGAAAATAAAAGCAGAATTACAAAGTATAAACTCAAAATTGCTAAATATTTCGGAATTGTGAGAAAAAAGTCAGAATTGCGAACATACTGTAACCTCACAATTGCAAGAAAAATGTCAGAATTGAGAGATATAAAAAGTCAGAATTGCAAAAATAATTCTGAACTACGAAAAAGTGTCAAATTTGTGAGATATAAATTCACATTTGCGAGAAAAAAGTCAGAATTGCAAGATTCAATATAAACTGACAATTGTGAGAAAAAAGTATTTTTTGCAAAAATAAAATCAGAATTACAAAGTAGAAACATGCAATTGAAAAAAAATCTGAATTGTGAGATTGCAAGAAAATTGCAAGATATAACCTCACAGTCAGAGTTGCAAGATATAACCTCACATTTGTGAGAAAAAAAAACAGAATTGCAAGATATAAATTAGCAGTTGTGAGAAAAAAGTCAGAATTGCAAAAAAATTCAGAATTGTGAGATATAAACTGGCAATTGCAAGAACAGGTCGGATTAGTGAAAATTACAGCAGAATTACAAAGTATAAACTCAAAATTGCTAAATATTTCGGAATTGTGAGAAAAAAGTCAGAATTGCGAACATACTGTAACCTCACAATTGCAAGAAAAATGTCAGAATTGAGAGATATAAAAAGTCAGAATTGCGAACATACTGTAACCTCACAATTGCAAGAAAAATGTCAGAATTGAGAGATATAAAAAGTCAGAATTGCAAAAATAATTCTGAACTACGAAAAAGTGTCAGATTTGTGAGATATAAATTCACATTTGCGAGAAAAAAGTCAGAATTGCAAGATTCAATATAAACTGGCAATTGTGAGAAAAAAGTATTTTTTGCAAAAATAAAATCAGAATTACAAAGTAGAAACATGCAATTGAAAAAAAATCTGAATTGTGAGATTGCAAGAAAATTGCAAGATATAACCTCGCAATTGCGAGAAAAAGTCGGATTTGCAAAAATGAAAGCAGAATGGCAAAGTATAAACTCAAAATTGCCAAAAAATTCATAATTGTGAGAAAAAAGTCAGAGTTGCAAGATATAACCTCACATTTGTGAGAAAAAAAAAACAGAATTGCAAGATATAAATTAGCAGTTGTGAGAAAAAAGTCAGAATTGCAAAAAAATTCAGAATTGTGAGATATAAACTGGCAATTGCAAGAACAGGTCGGATTAGTGAAAATTAAAGCAGAATTACAAAGTATAAACTCAAAAATGCAAAAAATTTTAGAATTGCAAGAAAAAGTTAGAAATAGATATAAACTTGCATTTGCAGGAAAAAAGTCAGAACTGGGAGATACAATTTAAACTGGAAATTGCGAGAAAAAAGTCAGAATTGCGAAAAATAAAAGCAGAATTACAAAGTATAAACTCAAAATTTAAAAAAAAAGTCAGAATTGTGAGAAAAAAGTCAGAATTGGTAAATTAAAATCAGAATTGCAAAGTATAAACTCACAATTTCTAAAACAAAAAACCTCAGAATTGTGAGAAAAAAGTCACAAAAAGTCAGATTTGCAAAACATAAACTCGCAGTTGCGAAAAAAAAAGGTCAAAATTGCAAGATATGAACACAATTGCGAGAAAAAGTCTGAATTGTGAAAAATAAAAGCAGAATTACAAAGTATAAACTCAAAATTGCAAAAAACTTCAGAATTGCGAGAAAAGTCAGAATTGCAAGACAAACTGGCAACTGCAAGAAAAAAGTCAGACTTGCGATAATAAAATCAGAATTGCAAACTCGCAATTGCAAACAAAAAATTTAGAATTGCGAGATATAAATTGGCAATTGTGAGAAAAGGGCAGATTTGCGTGATATGAACTTGTATTTTCCAGAAAAAGCCAGAATTGAGAGGAAAAAGTCAGAATTGCGAGATGTAAAATTGCAATTGCAAGAAAAAAGTCAAATTCCAAAAATAAAATCAGAATGGCAAAGTATACATTTAAAATCATAATCTTTTTTATTTTTTTTTATTCAGTGGTAAAACAGGCTTCTGTAATTTTATTGGAGTTATGAACTATCTATGGCAGATTCAGGGTGATTGTAACACTAGTAACATCACTGAATTCAATGATGAACTGACTTAAACTGAAAATTGAGTGTTTACTATTGTCCTTTTGCATTATTAACACACTATTTTGCTATTTAACTTTGACACAATCTATGTTGTTAAAAGCGCTATATTAACAAAGATGACTTGATTTGACTTGACCAGTTGCGAAAATGAAAATTGCATAACATTTTAGTATTTAAGCTCATCATTTATGATTCAAAATATTAAGAGTATGTGAGGATCTGACCTTTGACATAGACGTAGGCGCTGTGCTCGACACTCCCGTCCCAGGTGCGCAGGCGGACGCTGTACAGGCCTTCATGTTCCTTGTGCACTCGCTTCAGGGTGAGACTGGCAGATCGCAGACCCGTCTGCAGCTCCACACGACTGGACTGACGCAACACAAGCCCTGAGCAGACAGGATGTTACGTTACAGGAGTTTGATCAATTGTTCCCACTGGTCACTATGCGGTTGCCAGGTTGTGAATATGTGGTACACTTGGCATTGTCATATTGTGAGTCTTGTAAGATAAAATTCTTGTGATGTTACTTAGGATAAAAGCATCTACTACTGTAAACATACAATATAAAATTCAACACTGAGTGTCTCACCATCTCTATACCAGGTCACATCCTGTTGGAACGGCAGTAAAGCAGAGGTGAAACTGCACTGTAGAACCAAATTGTCACCTTCTTTCACAAATGTTGGAGAAAAGGTGGAGGCCAGCTGAGCGTCCGGCTCTGGAACTGGGACTAGGATAAGAAAGAACAGGAAAAGTTACTTACAATACATTAAAGAAATAAGACTTAGTAAGCCATTTGAATTAACAACAGCTAAGGGTAGTTGTAAGGCATGACATAAAAGGCCTAAAACTCCCTTAGCTGTTCTAAATTCACTGTAAACCATTTTTTCACAGGGCTTACTGCTTAATTATATTGCATTTTATATGTTCAAAAATATATATATATATGTTCAAATATATATGCTTGTTTTAGAGTTTTTGATGCATTTACACAGTTTTGACCAACAGGAAGGGTTGCCAGGTCAGCGAAACAAACCAGCCCAATTGCTATTCAAAAGTAGCCCGATTGTGTTTTTCTGCAGTTTTCATCTCAAAATCGTCAACGTAGCATTCCGGGTGATGGTGGAGGGGAAGATTGCTTCAACCCGTGGAACAAACAACAAAAAGTAGAATAAAGTATAAAGTGTAAAAGAAGTCCAATTCTACGTTAAAACCATGGACTTGGCAACACTGGGGAAGGGTGTGGTCTCAAAATTAAAGGTGAATGATGCAAACATAACACCAGCAGTGGTCACTCATACTTCATTAAATAAACATGAGTGCACACAACAATGTTTCTCCCGCAGTAAAAGAGCATCTTTGATGGGAAGGGTTGCCAGGTCAGCGAAACAAATTCATCCTTCAATTATTATTCCTAAAATAATTACCCTCCGCATTTTTACCTCGAAATCGTGAAATGGCGTTCCGGGTTGTGGTGTAGTAGGGAAGAGCGCTTTAACCCATGGACCAAACAAAAAAAAAAAGTGGCAACACTTTTGACTGGGGAAGGGTGTGGTCTCAAAATTAAAGTTGAATGACACAAACATAACGTCAGCAGGGGTCACTCATACATAATAAAAACCAAAAGAGTTATTCTGTTAAACTAAATAATACATAGAAGTGCAAGACATACTGATGTAATGAGGTCGAAGCTGTGTGTTTATAGAATAATTTACAATGGCTTCGAATGCAGCTCAACCAAATCATGCTAAAACCATGCTAGTAACTTGCTAATCATGCTAACAACATGCTTATCATGCTAGAAACATTCTAATCATGCTAACAACATGTTAGCAACTTGCTAATCATACTAGAATCATGACAGCATGCTTATCATGCTATAAACATGTTAATCATGCTAAAATCACGCTAGCAACATGTTAATAACTTCCTAATCATGCTAGAATCATATTAACAACATGCTAGTAACTTGCAAATCATGCTAACAACATGCTAGTAACATGTTAAACATGCTAGCAACTTGCTAGTAACATGCTAATCATGCTTGAATCATGCTAGAATCATGCTAGTAGCTTGCTAATCATGTTAGAATCAACCTAACAACATGCTAGTAACATGCTAAACATGCTAGCAACATGGTAGTAACATGGTAATCATGATAAAGTAATGTTAGCAACATTCTCGTAATATGACAATCAAGTTAGAAACATGCTAGCAACATGCTAGTAGCTTGCTAATCATGTTAGAATCATCCTAACATGCTGGTAAAATGGTAAACATGCTAGCAACATGTTAATCATGCTAGAATCATGCTAGCAACATGCTAGTAGCTTGCTAATCATGTTCGAATCATACTAACAACATGCTAGTAACATGTTAGTAACTTGCTAATCATACTAGAATCATGCCAACAACATGCTTATCATGCTAGAAACATGCTAATGATGCTAAAATCATGCTATCAGCATGTTAGTAACTTGCTAATCATGCTAGAATCATATTAACAACATTCTAGTAACTTGCAAATCATGCTAACAACATGTTAGTAACATGTTAAACATGTTAGCAACTTGCTAGTAACATGCTAATCATGCTTGAATCATGCTAGCAACATACTAGTAGCTTGCTAATCATGTTAGAATCAACCTAACAACATATTTAATAGACATCACCACAGTTAATTAGAATACTGATTACGTTTCTCTTTTAATTTCCAGTAAAAATCACCATTCTATTTTCTGTGATATAAAACTACTCATACACACTGCCCACTTCTCTGACTCAGAATGAAAAAAACGAAGCCTTGCTGGCACAGTTACAGGAATCAAGTCTTTAATGTTTCAATTCAGTCACTTTTAATTACATTTATGAAGTGACAGTCAGTAAGTAGCTTTTGTTCATGTACTTCTCGCCCTCGGCAGGCTGTGAAAATGAACGTAAGAAAGGACTCAATTAAGGCATACGTTGTACGAGCGGGAGAAAATCACTGGAGTGTAATAAAAAAATGTTCCATTTTCCTTCAAGTTTCCATTCCTAGCAAACAGCACCCGAAAACCAGCCCAAGGACGAGGACAAATATTAACGTAATGAGACAAATGCCACGGCCCCGCACGGGGGCCGTCACAGAGGGCCGGTGCTGACGATGTTTGAGAAGACGTGCTATTTGTTTAGCTATCGTTCTCTGTGACGGAACAGGGAATTGAGGCGAGGCAGAATTGGAAGTGATGGAAGTGATTCGACAACACAATTCCACAACACCTGCAAATGAATTGTGATATTCTCTCATATCAGCAGAAGGGCTGTAATGGGAATTCAGATTTGTTTGAAAATGTTGTAGCTATATTGAATGGAGTAATGAAATCGTTTTTGCTCTTAATGTGTGCTGTGCTGCAATAATACATGACAATGTGTGTTTGCATGCAAAATTCACTGCAGCAATGCCATACTGCTACTCAAGCATGCATCTTTCCTCATGCAATATACACATTGTGCATTAATGTGCATTAAGTATTTTGCATTAAGAACAGCACAGTCACTCACTGGGCGTCCAAGAGCGCTTCAGTTTGGCCTCGGCCCCTTCATGTGCTGCAAATCAATGAATAAAGGAAGAACAAGGTTCAAACTTAAAGAATTTGGTGTTGCAACACAATTTTTAGAAACATTCTAATTGTGCTAAAATCATGCTAGCAACATGTTAGTAACTTGTTAATCATGCTAGAATCATATTAACAACATGCTAGTAGCTTGAAAGCATTCTAAGAACATGCTAGTAACATGTTAAACATGTTAACATGCTAGTAACATGCTAATCATAAAATAATGTTAGTAACATTCTAGTAATATGCAGATCAAGTTAGAAACATGCTATCAACATGCTAGTAACATGCTAATCATGCTAGAATCATGCTAGCAACATGCTATTAGCTTGCTAATCATGTTAGAATCACACCAACAAAATGCTAGTAACATGCAAAACATGCTAGCAACATGTTAGTAACATGCTAATCATGATAAAATCATATTAGCAACATGTTAGCAACATGCTAGTAAAATAATCATGTTAGAATCATACCAACAAAATGCTAGTAACATGCAAAAAATGCTAGCAACATGCTAGCAACATGTTAAACATTCTAGCAACTTGCTAATCACGCTAGAAACAAGCTAGCGATATGGTAGTAACTTGCTAATTATTATAACAACATGCTAGTAACATGCTAATCTTGATAAAATAATGTTAGTAACATTCTAGTAATATGCCGATCAAGTTAGAAACATGCTAGCAACATGCTAGTAACATGCTAATCATGCTAACGACATGCTAGTCATGCTAGCAACACGCTAGTAACTTGCTAATCACGATAAAATAATGTTAGTAAGATTCTAGTAATATGCCAATCAAGTTAGAAACACCCAAGCAACATGCTAATAACATGCTAATCATGTTAGCAACATGCTAGTAGCTTGTTAATCATGTTAGAATCATACTAACAACATGCTAGTAACATGTTAATTATGTTAACAACATGCTAGTAACATGCTAATCATGCTAACAACATGCTAGCCATGCTAGCAACATGTTACACAACACAGTTTTTTCATTAATACAGAATCAGCAGACATCATTGTGCACCTGATATTACACTAAAGACTGCACTAATGAAGATGCATCGTCTGCTTGCAATAGATTAAATTGCCTGCATTGGGTTTTAGGATTAATCAATTAAACTGTAGCTGGAACAAGTCAAGCAATCAGCTAAATAACATGATGAACATCAGCTCACAGTTGACTATCAGTCTGGCGCTGGACGTCGCCTCTCCCAGAGAACTTTTCACTATGACCTTAAATTCTCCGGCATCTTCAGCAGAACATCTGAAAAGAGAGAGAGAGAAAAAGTAATAATACTTATTAACTATTAATCTAGCAGTGTTAGTCTAAATCTAGACTTAATATATATATATATATATAGACACTGAAAAAAAAGAAGAAAAAACTAATAAAAAAAACATCTGAAAAGAGAGAAATAAAGCTAAATTAGACAGCAGACGTGGTGCAATCTGTTCTGAGTGCATTTCAGTGAATTAAAAACAATCAGCCATTTATTGAACATCCACTTTTCATTTTACGGAACAAAGAAGCTCGAACATTCAACTATAATATAAAAACTAATACACTACTGTTCAAAAGTTTTTGAACAGTAAGATTGCTAATGTTTTGTTTTTGTGTTTTAGAGAAGAAATAAAATGTTTTACATTTTACATTGGTCACTAAAACTGATACTACAACATTAAAAACATTTAAAATTAAATATAATTTTTTATTTATTCATTAATTTATTCTTATATTAACATAAAGATGTGTGTCTTTTAGGCAGCAGAAATGTAATTGTCTCTCGTTTTCTTAGATTTTTGTCAAAAATGTATTAATTTATGTATTTATAGTCTAATATGTTTTATTGTATATAATATAAATATTCTTAAAATATTCTATAAACTGTTATTTTATTGTTTTATCTTATTTTTGTTGTGATTTCAACAAATTAAAAATTAAGTTTTAACAAATTACAATTACCGTAATTACTTTTAATATTAATAAAAAAAGCCTAAATCTAGAATTAAAATAACAAAAACACAAATATTATTAATAAGAAATATTTTATTTCAGCTAGTTTTCAAGACAACATTTTTCATTTTTGTTTAATTTAACTTAAAGTAAACAAAACTGAATTAAAAACTAATAAACACTATAGAGACATTTAAAACAGAACATAAAAACTAATGCACTAAGATTTTTTTTAAAAGAAGTCTGTTCTACTCACCAAGCCTGCAATTATTTGATCCAAATGTTTTTTAAATAAGTAAATATTTTACTATTTAAAATAACTGTTTTCTATTTGAATATATTTTAAAATGTAATTTATTTCTGTGATCAAACCTGAATTTTCAGCATCATTACTCCAGTCTTCAGTGTCACATGATCCTTCAGAAATCATTCTAATATGCTGATTTGCTGCTCAAAAAAACATTTATTATTATTATAATTATGTTGAAAACAGCTGAGTATAATTTTTTCAGGTTTTTTTGATGAATAGAAAGTTCAGAAGAACAGCATTTATCTGAAATAGAAATCTTTCTTAATATTATAAATGTCTTTACTGTCACTTTTGATCAATTTAAAGCATTCGTGCTCAAAAAAAAGTATTAATTTCTATAATTTCTTTCCAAAAAAAAAAAAGCTTTTGAATGGTATAGTGTATAATGTTACAAAAGCTTTTTATTTTGGAGAAATGCTACATCTGGTAGTGTATTTCATTCAAAATATTGATACAAAATAGTGTAATAACACTAAGTGACTCCTGTAGGTTTTTAGCTTCACCTCCTGATCTCTAAAACATTGAGGCCGAACTTCTGCGACAGCTTGTAGTTCCACGGCAGAGCTCCTCGGAGAGGAACGTCGTCCTTATACCTGTCGACAAGATTCACAGTCTGTTATGATGGATGTTTGTCTTTGGAGATTTAGGCTCTTATGTTTTGGAGATACAGGCTTGCTGAGAGTCTCACCATGTGATGCTGGGAGTCGGGCAGCCTTGAACCGAACAGGACAGTTTGACGTCCATCCCGGCCCACACTGTGTGCGGCCGCAGCGGGATCGGGAAATCAGGAGCCTTCATACTCAAATCCTCAATATACTTCATGTGCAATGAAGCTTTTCTTTCCGCCTGAAGAATAACAAACAGTTCTGTCATCATTTACTCACTGTGATGCCGTTCCAAAACGTACATTTCAGTGCTACTTCAAATACTAGTATAGCTTGAATTAATTCAAAGATAAAAACAAAAAACAAAAAAACAAAATACAAAGTACTGACAAAAGCCAAAGAAAAAGGTAGATAAATTATGGTAAGAAAAATTATTTTTTGGCTCCCCCCCATCCAATTTCATTTTAATTTTAGGTAATGTTTTTGTAATGTTGTTGTGTGTTTTTGTCATTTTTATAAACATGTCTATACAGTTCTCATTCATTTTTATTTCAGCTTTAGCTGTAGTTATTTTAGTATGTCAAATTAAATTAAATTAAATGAAAATGAACATATATTTTAGGTATTATTTATTTTATTTTAAGTAACAAAACAGTTATAATATAATTGTTTGTTTTTAAATGTTTTGTGTTAGTTTACTATAATAACTATAATACTATAATAATATAATTATATTTTAGTCTGTTTTTCATACAAATTCTATCATAAAAAAGCTTTAAAATATAACACAGGTTACATTGTATTTTTTTTTTTTAAATATGTCTGTGAAGTTTTTAATTTTTTTTTTTTTTTTTTTTTTTAGTTTTAGCTGTTTTAGTACATCAAGTAAATTAAACTTAATTTAAATTAGAAAGGTTGCCTTGGCAAATAGCTGAAATAAAAAAATATTTACATTTTAAAACATTTTCTATTTAAATATTTATATCAATTAACATCTAGTTTATTTTAAGTAATGTTTATTTATTTATTTGTTTATTTATTCATTTATTTTTTATAAAACCATATTTTTTACGGTTTTATTTTACTACAAAAACCCTGTTACATTTCAGTCTGTTTTTCACAAAAATGTATCATTAAAAGCTTTATCATATAATTCTATAACAGTCATTTGCACTCATTTTTAATGCTTTTGAGTTGTTTTTTCACCGTCCCCATTTATTTTCACTATATTGAAAAAAGCGACCAGGGTAGTCTGGAAAAATATAGCTGTAGAGGTTTGAAACAGCATGAGGGTAACTAAATGAGGCCAGAAATTTCATTTCGGGATAAATTATTCCTTTGAAACTTAAAAGTGAACGTACTCAGGTGTCTTGAGAGGTGCAGAGCTGTGATTGTTGTATTTTTAACGCTCCTCTCAGTCTTTGGTGTGTCGATCACTCACCTCCCAGCGCAGAGCGAATCGATCCACGCGCTCACGGACCACACGCTGGTTTCTGATCACACCGATCTCCAGTTTCTCAACCTCGTTCCCAAACATTGTCCACTGGTCCCTCTCGTGGAGCTCATCACTGGACAGCGTCTCTCTCAGGACCTCCCTGGGGTCAAAGGTCAGAAAATCACTTGGTTGCAAGATGCAATGTTATTATTAATATTTTTTAAATAATTTATTTTTTATAATTTATTTTATTTAGTTTTTAGTTTAGCTGATTGTTAGTAATTATTTTATTTTATGTTTTACGGTTTAATTGATTTATTTTATTTTAATAAAATTACTAAAACTATATATATAATGCCAATTTAAAAAATTTGGTAATTAGAAGCCATTAATTACTCTTTTTTTTAGATTGTTATCTTGACTGATATCAAAACAAAATATACATATCTTTATATTAATCTGAAAGATACATATCTTTACATTAATATAAGAAAAAAATATGTAATACAAAATAAATCAATAAAATGCACAACAAAAATAAGTGAAAACAGAGAAAATAACAGTTCTATTGTATGAAAGATACATGTTGTTTATTAATAAATAAAATTAATTAATTAATTGAAATAAATGAATAACAAAAACAAGAGGGAGAAAATATCAATTCTATTTTCTAAAAGACAGACATATTTTTTATACTAATAAATAAAATAATTAAATGAATAAATACATTAATTAATTAAATAATTAAACTAGATAAAAAAGTTTTTTTAAGACAAACTTTAAGTTGGCTTGAGAAAGCCGGACCAGAAAGTTTTAAAAAGTTTAAGAAGTTTTAAATAGTTTTAAGTTTGGATAGTTTTCAGTCTGAAATAGTCTGAAGTTTAAAATAGTTTTAAAAGGTTAAAGTTTGAATGCAGTCTGTCAAATAGATAGATAGATAGATAGATAGATAGATATAGATAGATAGATAGTATGATTCTAACATTAGCAACATTAACATTAGCAAGTTACTAGCATGTTGTTAGCACATTTTAACATGATTAGCAAGTAGTTAGTATGTTGCTAGTCTGTTTCTAGCATGATTAGCATGCTACTAGCATGTTGCTAGCATGATTAGCAAGTTGTTAGCATGTTTTAGCATAATTAGCAAGTTGTTAGCATCTTGCTAGCATGATTAGCAGGTTATAAGCATGTTGTTAGCATGATTAGCAAGTTGATAGGATGTTGTTAGCAGGCTGCTTGCATGATTAACATGTTACTAGTATGTTGTTAGCGATTAGCAAGTTACTAGCATGTTTCTAGCATAATTAGCATGTTACTATCATGTTGTTAGCATGATTACCAAGTTACTAGCATGTTTCTAACATTATTCTAACATGATAAGCATGTTACTAACATGTTGTAAACAAGATTCTAGCATGATTAACAAGTTACTAGCATGTTTCTAGCATAATTAGCATGTTAATAGCATGTTGTTAGCATGATTAGCAAGTTACTAGCAAGCTAGCATGAGTCTAACAAGATTCGCATGTTACTAGCATGTTGCTAACATGTTTCTAGAATGATTACGAAGTTGTTAACGTTGCTAACATGTTTCTTGCATGATTAGCATGTTATTACCATGTTGTTAGCATGATTAGCAAAGTTGATAACATGTTGTCCAATGTTTTCTAACATGATCAGCATGTTACTAGCATGTTTCTAGCATGATTAGCATGTTACTAGCCATGTTAGCATGATCAACCAAGTTACTAACATGTTTACAGCATGATTAGCAAATTATTAGCAGGTTCTTTAGCATGTTTCTGGCATGATTAGCATGTTGTTAGTATGTTGTTAACATGATTAGCATATTGCTAGCATGTTTCTATCAAGATTAGTAAGTTACTAGCATGTTGCTAGCATGAATTCCTAACATAGTTAGCATGTTACTAGCGTATTTGCTAATAACATGTTTCCTAGCATTGATTACCAAGTTGTTAACATGTTGCTAGCATGTTTCTTGCATGATTAAATTTTATTACCATGTTATTAGCATGATTAGCAAGTTGATAGCATGTTACTAGCATGTTTCTAGCATGATTAACAGTTTGCTAGCACGTTTCTAGCATGATTAGAAAGTTGCTAGCCTTTTTCTAGCATAATTAGCATGTCGCTAGCATGTTTCTAGCATAATTAGCGTATTTACTAGCATGTTAGCATGATTGAAAGCAAGTTACTTTCACGTGTTTATAGCATGATTAGCAGGTGTTAAGCGGAGTTTGAATGAAAGGTCTTGGCTCATTTTAGACATTCCACCAATGTAAGTCTATGGGATTTTTCCCAGTTTTAATCATCCCGGTTTTTAGGAGAGCCCATTAAGTCCGATCAGTTAGAAAGAGATATAACAACTCAGTCAGATCAGTCTGAGATCTAGGCTGGGTTTGGAGTTTAATAGAGTTAAAGCTGGCAGGGAGGAGACACAGTCCAGAATTTTAATCTCAGAATATTAATAACTGTAAGTTTAAATAGCATTGCAGTAGTTGGCTTTCTCAAGTCAACAATAAAATAAAAATATAAATTAAAAAATGCAAAATAAATAAATAAAACTTTTTTTTTTTTTTTTAATTTTAATGTTAATATTCTGGTCATTTTGACTTGGAGAGGATTCAATTCCCCCAAAATTCTAGTTTTCCTAAAAGCTTTTTCACTCAAAACTGAAGTGCATGGGATCAATAAGGCCCTCTGATCAGCTGAGTTCCTAATTAAATTCCAAAATCTGTACTTAACTGAAAGAGACAAGTTGTCAAAAGATTGGAATCAAGCATTTGGTAATAATACTAATTATAATAGGCAATTTACAGAAGCTATTTTTTAAAAGGGCTGAGTCATTTCTTTAGTGGGCAGTCAAATTACCAGTTATCCTCGGGGTCCATATCAGGTGATTTAATACGCCTGAGCGCAATTAGAAGTTGCCATTCTTCGCTTTGACACTTTGCAGTTTTGCTTTAGTGCAGCGACGCCGTCGGACTGATGAGCGCAGAGACTCAGATGAATGCACTTATGCTGAGAGCGTCTAAAAACTAAGCCTGAAAGACACACAGATGAGAAAAACACCATAATGGTCCGACTTATTTACACAT
Organism: Labeo catla; assembly: GCA_012976165.1. Classification (NCBI taxonomy): domain Eukaryota; kingdom Metazoa; phylum Chordata; class Actinopteri; order Cypriniformes; family Cyprinidae; genus Labeo; species Labeo catla. Next base: position 268,400 of record VONZ01000398.1, on the reverse strand, counting down.
GAATGTGAAAAGGATTAATCCAGTTTTGGACGGGGACTAAAAACACATCTCCCTCTCATTTCTGCTCTTTTGTTATTTCCATTCAGCAGATCATTATATAATCCTAATTAAACCTGAAAGTTTTAGGGTTTTGTGCACTAGCACTCTTTCTGTGACTAATCAAGTGTATGTAAATGAGCGTCACTGATCATGTGACGGTCGGATTTTCTTCTATTGAAGCTCAAGATGCTCTTTGGCTCATTGAGAACATGATCATCAGGTTTTGTTCATGTCGCACTAGTCTGATAATATAAAATTATATATTAAAATGCATAAAAATGACACGTGCATTTCAAATGCATTTCTGTTTCTAGCATGATTAGCAAGTTGCTAGCATATTTCTAGCATAATTAACGAGTTTTTAGCATGTTGCTAGCATGTTTCTAGCATGATTAGCAAGTTGTTAGCATGTTGCTAACATGTTTCTAGCATGATTAGCAGGTTTCTAACATGTTTCTAACATAATCAACAAGTTGTTTGCATGTTGCTAGCATGTTTCTTGCATGATTAGCATGTTATTAGCATGTTGTTAGTATGATTAGCAAGTTGCTAGCATGTTGTTAGCATGATTAACAAGTTACTAGCACGTTGCTAACATTATTCTAACATGGTTGCTAGTTGTTAGCATTTTGTTAGCAAGATTCTAGCATGATCAGCAAGTTACTAACATGTTTCTAGCTTAATTATCATGTTACTAGCATGTTGTTAGCATGATTAGCAAGTTACTGGCATGTTTCTAGCTTAATTAGCATGTTACTAGCATGTTGTTAGCATTATTAGCAAGTTACTAGCATGATTCTAACATGATTAGCATGTTACTAGCATTTTGTTAGCATGTATTAATGCATAAAAATGACACATGCATTTCAAACAAAAAAACAAAAGAGAAAATTACAATTCTACTGTCTGAAAGATACATACTTTTAAATTAATAAATAAAATAATTAAATAAATACATTAAATAATGACGGCAATTCATTTTAATGATTTTTTAAAAATCATCAGTTTATTTTTTCTTTTTTGGTATTGTAAAAAAATAAATCAAAAGGATGAAAATATTTTAGCCAATATTTTGATACTGTTAAGAACATGTTCAGGTCATATTTCACCTTAAAGTGAAATTAAATGAATTAACCAAATAAATACATAAATAAAGATTATGAATTAATATTCAAAACATTCATGAATAAAAATGAATATTTTGATCAATTGCAATTTTTTAAAATAAATGAAATTAGCTTTATATTAATTTTTTAGTTATATTAAATTATTATTATTATTATATTTAATTTAATTTTACTGAAAGGCTATTAATTTTACTGAATTTTATTGAAATATTTATGAATATAATATATATTCATATATATTAATATATATAATATATAATATATATTAATATATAATATATAATATATATATGAATATTTTATTGATTTGTGGTCAGAAAATGTACAAATCCAGTCCTGTTTTATTCACTTTTATTCACTGTATTTTATTTTAAATTAAATTATCTTTTTAATTTAAATTTAATTTAAATTTAAATTTTAAATGATCATATTTTAATTTAATTTAATTTAATTTAATTTACTGAATGGAGTATTGTGGTTTCTGATCTTCAGCAAATATTAAATATTAAATAAATAAAATAATTAAATAAATAGGAAAAATAAAGACAAAACGAGTGAAACTAACATTCTATTTTCTGAAAGATGCATATTTTATATTAATAAATAAATAAATAACAAAAGTAAGAGAAAACAAAATAAAAAATAATTGTATTTTCTGAAAGATACATATTTTATATTAATAAATATATATAAAAAAATAAGAGATAACAATTAAATAATTCTATTGTATGACAGATGTCAACAAAAATAAGAAAGCAAGACAGAAAATGATTCTATATTGTCTAAAAGATACAATTTCCTCAAATAAATAAAGTGATAAAATAATTCTATTAAATACAAAGATACACATCTTTATATTTACATAAATACAGTATGATAATAGCTTTCCCTATAACAAGATTTCTCACAGCTTCAGTTCTATAGTTCAGTCACTGGATGGATTGATGCACTTGAAATGCTGTCTGTTTCTCCACACTTGTTTTCTGTCTGTGCAGGATCATCAGATGCCATGACATGACATGAAAACTGTGTCTTTCATCTGTCTTCACTTTGATTAAACCCTGGTCTTCCTCTCAAACCCTGCACTGACCTTCAGTCTCATCCAGTTTACATACCAGAAAACATTCGCAATGTTTAGTGTCTCGTGGCTGTGAACAACAAAAACAGACGCCAGCAGCCGAAGCCGTCTGCGCCGTGCTGCCGAACAGGATGAAACACTCGAGGACTGACAAGCGTATTTTTCTGCCTGTACGTGTGAATATGAGACGGAGCGTGACACTACTTCATATGAGACGACGAGACCAACACTTGATCCGGCTCTTCTCTCTCGTCTCACCTTCACTTAAACACAAAAGCACAACGAGACTCCCCTCGACCTTCATCCGGTCCTGACAGGCTTTATCACTCATCCTCAAATCATCCGGCCTGCATTTGAGTCTTGATTTACTGGAGTGACCTTTCTCATCCTCTAACGGGAAGCGCTTTTCCCAGGCTCTTGCCGTGCCGTAACCTCCGCCGGAGGAGCATGACCGTGTTCTGAACAGGATTACCAGCCTCAAAACTAAAGCGGCTGCCGGCGCGCTGTCAATTGCAGGTAAACCTGTTAAGCGTTGAGAGGTGAACATAGCAGACGTGCCCTTCCCATAATGCTAAGCAGGGGAGAAGCAGAAAGCAGCGCAGAGAGAAGAGAAAACTGAAGGCTTGAAGGTGAAATGAGAGCCGCTTTAGTTTGCAAAACATGAGCCAATATTTCAAACATGTTCAGTGTTAAAATAATTAAAAAATAAGAAGGCTAAAAATATTTTAGACAAACAAACAAACAAACAAACAAACAACTTTTTAACTATCATTGTTTTGTTTTACTTCTGAATTAAACTTTTTTTTTGTCTAAATAAATAAATGAATAAATAAAAAAAAAAGAAAAGAAAATAGTTAGATAATATTTTGATATTATCAAAAACATATTTAGGTCATATTTCACCACAAGGCCAAATTGAATAAATGAATAAATAAATAAATAAACAAACAAATAAATAAATAAATAAAATAGTTTGCTTAAAGAAATTTAAGCCATATTTAAATATATATTATATTATTATTATTATTATTTGCAATGTGAACAAAAAATAAATTAAAAAGCTGGAATTCTTGTCAGATTTTTCATGTTATATTAAATATTTTGTAAATAAATAAATAAATACCACAAGACCAAATTGAATGAATGAATAAATAATAAAAATGAACAAATAAATAAATGAATGAATGAATGAATAAATTAAATAAATAAAATATTTTGCTTAAAGAAATTAATACTATCAAAATATAAAATACTATCAAAAATATGTTCATGTCATATTTTACCCTGAAAACAAGTGGTGAAATAATTAAATAAAAAATAAGAAGGCTAAAAATATTTTAGATGATACTTTAATATTATTATTATTAATATTAAAAATATGGTCAGGTCATATTTAACCCCAAAATCAAATGGAAAAATAATTAAATAAAACATAAGAAGGCTGAAAATATTTTAGATAAGACTTTAATATTATTTAAAATATGTTCAGGTCATATTTTATTGACAAATCAAATGGAAAAATAAATGAATACAAAAATAAGGAGGCTGAAAATATATTAGGCAATACTTTAATATTATTTCAAATATGTTCAGGTCATATTTCACACTAAATCAAATGGGAAAATAATTAAATAAAAAATAAAAAGGCTGACAATAATTTAGATAATATTTTATATTATTATAAATATGTTCAGGTCATATTTTATCCCCAAATCAAATGGGATAATAATTAAATAAAAAATCTGAAGGCTGAAAATATTTTAGATAATACTTTAACATTATTCAAAATATGTTCAGGTCATATTTTATCCACATACCAAATGGAAAAATAATTAAATACAAAAATAAGATGGCTGAAAATATTTTAGATAATACTGTAATATTATTTAAAATATGTCAAGGTCATATTTTATCGACAAATCAAATGGAAAAATAATTAAATACAAAAATAAGAAGGCTGAAAATATTTTAGATAATACTTTAATATTATTTAAAATATGTTCAGGTCATATTTCACAACAAATCAAATGGAAAAATAATGAAATAAAAAAAAACGCTGACAACAATTTAGATAATACTATAATATTATTTAAAATATGTTCAGGTCATATTTTATCCCCAAATCAAATGGGATAATAATTAAATAAAAAATATGAAGGCTGAAAATATTTTAGATAATACCTTAACATTTATTCACAAATATAACTAGGTCATGCCTTTGTATCCACACATACCAAATGGAAAATAATTAACAATATTAAAATAAGATGGCTGCAATACTAGATAATACTTTTATTATTGAACATTAAGGCCTATTTTATCGACAAATCAAATGGAAAACAATTAAATACAAAAATAAGATTATTGAAAAATATTTTAGATAATACTTTAATATTATTTAAAATATGTTAAGGCCATATTTTATCGACAAATCAAATGGAAAAATAATTAAATACAAAAATAAGAAGGCTGAAAATATTTTAGATAATACTTTAATATTATTTAAAATATGTTCAGGTCATATTTCACAACAAATCAAATGGAAAAATAATGAAATAAAAAAAAAAAACGCTGACAACAATTTAGATAATACTATAATATTATTTAAAATATGTTCAGGTCATATTTTATCCCCAAATCAAATGGGAAAATAATTAAATAAAAAATAAGAAGGAGGAAAATATTTTAGATAATACGCAAAAATAGTTAGATAATATTTTGATATTATCAAAAACATGTTCAGGTCATATTTTACCACAAGACCAAATTTAATGAATAAATTAATTAATAAAATATATTTACTTACAGACATCTGACCCATACTAAACTGTGACCAATAAATAAATTAAAAAGCTAAAATTCTATTCATATTTTTCATATTTTAACTCAAAGTCAAACAAACAAACAAGCAGGCAAAAAAAAATAAATAAATAAATTTATTGTAATGCATCTAGCAATATTTTTGAGTTTTGAGTTATATTTTAATCATCATGAATTAAATTCAGCACAAAAAATTATACCATAATTAACATTATTGTCATACCATAAAAAATTATATAATTATAACATAAATACTTTACAATTATTTTTTTTTATTTTTGTGCATTGCAATATTTTTTTTTTTACATTTTGGGGGGAACGTGCTTAATTGTCAAGAAAAATGCGAAAATGGAAAAAATCTTCCAAAAATAAACTCAATATTCTTTGAACAAAATATATGGCCCAATTTCATCCTTTTGATTCCGACCTACATATTTTTTTATATTCATATCTTCACTTACGGTATATTCCAGAACATCAGCTTTTTTATTTTTGGAAATTTTTGAAAAAAGCATTTAGCACTGATGTTTTCGGAGCCGATGTATTTTCCCAAAAAATTGTGCAAGTTTTTTCTCTTTCCAAAGTGTTTGCTGCCTGGATGTTTTTTCTCGCTGGGTGAATTTGCATGTGTCCTATTTTTAACGCAATGAAATCCAAAACTATGTTTATATTGCAGCGTTTATTTCTGATGTGTATCTCCAGCTGAAGGCTTGAGAGATTTTGATACGATAAACCCAGTCGTGAGTTGATGTAATGTGGAAACTCAACGGCTCTGCTGATGTAAATCGTGCCTTGACCTGCCGTGCATCATATTATTTTTAAACCTTTCAGACGTTCAGCAGGACGGCCGTGACCCTACAGTAATGTCATCATGTCAGCTTGATACCAAAGGTGAGCAAAGACATGTTCACAATGTGTGATTGTGTCAGTACCATGTTCGGTGGCGTGGGAATTTGGGCCCGGGCAGGATCTCCTTCACAGACATGACGTCACCGGGAATGATGGGATAGAATTCACTCAGAGAGGCCATTTCATCACTGCACAAGCACAAACATAAAAACACACGTCATAGTCATAACTGAAGCTGTTCACATATGAAATACTGAATATTTACAATATATTTTTAGCTACAATCTCACTGTGTTTTACATCTTGCATTAAACATGTTTAAACAAACAAACAAATAAAATTACATAATATTTTGACAATATTATCAAGAACATGTTCAGGTCCAGAGTTCACTCCGGAATAAATTAATGCATGAATTAGTAATTAAAATAAAAACAAAAAAACTCTGGTCTATAACTTTTTTTTCCATAGTGAAATTAAGCAAACAAATAAAAAAACAATGAAATAGGCTGAAAATATTTTAGATAATATTTTGAATACATTTTGCTTAAGGAAATTTAAGTCATATTTTACAATCAAAGAAAGAAAGAAATTTGTTTTATTTTTTAAAAATCCTATTTATTTATTTAATTAATTAAATCAGAAGGCTAAACATTTTAGGTAATATTTTGATATTGTTAAGAACATGTTCAGGTCATATTTCACCCTAAAGTGAAATAAAATAATTAAACAAACAAATAAACAAATAAATACATATTTTAAATTATTATTCAAAATATTTATTAGTAAAAATTAATATTTTAATATATGAAATTAAAATTAATTTTACCGAAAGGTTGGGAACATACATGTGGGCAGAAAATGTAAATTTATTTTATTTTATTTTAAAATTAAATTTTTTAAATGATCCTTTTAATTTAATTTAATTTAATTTAATTTATTTTAATATTTTTAAATTTAATTTTACTGAATGAAATATTCTGTTTTCTAATCTTCAGCAAATATTTTAGGTAATATTTTGATATGATTATGAACATGTTCAGGTCATATTTCACTCTAAAGTGAAGTGACATGAAATGAATTAAATGAATGAATGAATAAATATAAATAAATCAATATAAATATATAATATTAATAAAAATGAATATTTTTAAATAATTTTATTTTAAATTTAATTTAATTTAATTTAACTGAAAGGTTAGGAATATATTTGTGGTCAGAAAATGTACAGATCTAGTCCTATTTTATTTTATTTTTATATTTTATTTATATTTTTTATTATTATTTGTAATTACTATTTTTAATTTAATTTAATTTAATTTTACTGAATAGAATACTGTGGTTTTTGATCTTCAGCAAATATTTTAGGTAATATTTTGATACTGTTAAGAAAATGTTCAGGTCATATTTCACCCCAAAGTGAAATGAAATTAATTAAACGAATAAATAAATACATATTTTGAAGTAAAGTTCATTATTATTATTTTTTTTTAAGTAAATTAAATTCAATTGAAAGATTAGGAACATATTTGTGGTTCGAAAATGTACAGATCTAGTCATTTTTTATTTTATTTTTTTAATTTAGCATAATTTAATATATAAAAAATAATATAATAAATAATTTAATTATTTAAAAATTCAAATAAATTTGAATCTGAATGGAATATTGTGTTTTCTGATCTTCAGCAAATATTTTAGGTAATATTTTGATATTGTTAAAAACATGTTCAGGTCATATTTAACCCCAAAGTGAAATGAAATAAACAAACAAACAAATAAATAAATATTTTGCTACATTTTTTCAATTGTTTTTGTATTCTGTCATGGTGAATGATGTAAGCCAGATACTGAGAGTACTGAACATTTAGTCTTTTCACATCTCACAAATCGTTCCTTCGATATACAGTAGTATATGTCATGCACAATCCCTTCATTTTATGCAGCCTGCAAACGGGCAAATAATATAAAACTCTTACAATTGAACCTGTTAGCTGCCATAACATGTTTAAAGCAGCATCACTGAGACGGTGAGGAGAGAAAAGCGAGAGACAGACGGAGTGAAAGAGTGAGTTTCTGACAGAAAGCCGTTTGCAGCGATGTGCTGTCTGTCATTCTGTCAGTCGCACTGAAAGCTCTGCATCTGTTACAAACAACATTTATAACCTCACAGACACTTTCTACACCATTATACTCATCTATTCCATTTAGTCAAACATCACCTTTACTGCGCATACTCAGGGTTAGGAATATATATAATATATATTTCATTTTAATATAGAATATAGTATAATATAATATATTTCATTTTATTTTAATTATTTTATTTTCTCTATTATTTTATTATTTATATATTTAAATCAACAGTTTTTAAATTAAATTAAATTTTCTTCCTTTATTTTGCTTGATTTACCAGCACAGAAAATAATATAATTTAATTTTATATATTTAATTTAATTTGATTAAATTAAATTCAATTTAATTATATATATTTAAAATAATTGTTTTTATTTTATTTAAATGATTACTTTTTTTAAATGTAGTTTCATTTAACTGTGGTCTAAAAATGTACAAATCTGGTCCTGTTTTATTGTACTTTATTATTAAATTAAATTTAATTAAATTTAATTTAATTTAATATATTTTTTCCATTTTCCTCCACTTTCTTACTTTTTTTTTGCTTGATTTACCAGCAGTAGAGAAATAATATATTTTGTTTTATTTAAATATTGTTTTATTTTCTTTATTATTTTATTAAATTAATTTGATTTATATATTTAAATAAATTGTTTTTAAACTAAATTAAATTTATATTTTTTATGAAATTAATCATATTCATATATATTTAATTATTTATTTAAATGTAATTTAATTTAATTGTGGTCAGAAAATGTCCAAATCTAGTCCTGTTTTATTTTATTTTATTTTATTTTATTTTTTGCTTGATTGATCGGCACATATATTTAAATTAATTGTTTTAAACTGTAATTTAATTTATCTAAAAAGTTAGAAATATATTTTTGGTCAGAAAATGTACAAATCTAGTCCTGTTATTTTATTTTATTTTATTTTATTTATTTATTCCATTTTCTCCCCTTTTGTGCTTCATTTTCCAGCACAGAAAATAATATATTTAGTTTTATTTTATTTACATTTTTATATATTATTTTAATTAATTTATTATTTTATTATTTTTTACTGAATACATTTTATTTATATTTTTAAATAAATTGTTTTTATTTATTTATTTTATTTTCTTCTGTTTTATTCCTTTTTTGCTTGATTTACCAGCACTTTTTTGCGCTATTTCTAAGAGTGATCTGCTTGCTTCAAGAGGGCATCATTTTCTTTATAATGAAACGTGGATTCAATCAAAATAAAGTGAACCCGTTTGCCAATTTCATGCCTTGTTTCATATTTCTCTCTAATAAACTGGCTAAATGAGCAGAAGCCTGTATTTTCTCTGAAATGTTATAGCTACACTTCGTCAAAAGTACACAAAATGTGCAACAAGTCAACATTTACGAATTATTTCAACAAAATATGATCAGCTTTCGACGCCTCTGATTCTTAAATTAACTCGCTCCGACACAGACAGAAAATCCAGAGTTTCTCACTGGTATTTACGAGACTTCTGTGGTGTTTACGTGCGCTCATCTCATAAATACAATCATTTCAACAGGATTCACGGCAGAAATAGTCATTCAGTCAATCCAGATCCACACATTAGCGTCTGTTTAGACTCTCAGATTGAGATTGATCTGTGTTATTAAACGTTTGTCCCGTTCTCAGAGGAACACGTGCGACCGACACAATGACAAAAGCAGAAGTTCATCCGCATGTTTGCGGATCTCGATGCGTCCTGACAGGCCAACAAAAGAAAAGAGGGAAGTTATTGCGATTAATTGTGTAATTTGAGCTCGAGCGAAGAATGGCGACGCATGAGATTATTTTAACACAAAAACACTGTCGGTTTTCACTTTGACAGTCAAATCAGCCAGAAGAGAAGTTCAAGTAACTGAAACTCACCAGCTTTGGGCAACTGTAAACATATGGCTTTTGTCAGTTTAACGGCCTGTTTGACACGTATGAATATCTACACAGGGTTATGTTATGATGCTAAGATACTCTAATAAACATACTCTTTTCACTGTATGTTGCAGGTCATTGCATTCTCAACAATAACAGAACACACTGCAGTGTGGGAATCTCATGAAACCATGAGTTCGGGTCACAGATCTCTTCTGCTCACCAAGGCTGCATTTATTTCATCAAAAATACAGTAAAATCACAAAAAATGTGAAATAATATTATAATTTAAAATAGCTGTTTTCTACATGACTATCTGTTAAAGTGTAATTTATTTCTGTGATCAAAGCTGGATTTTCAGCATCATTATTCCAGTCTTCAGTGTCACATGATCCTTCAGAAACCATACTAATATGCCAACTTGCTGCTCAACAAACATTTATGGTTATTAGCAATGTTGAAAACAGCTGTGCTGCCCAATATTTTTGTGGAAACTGTGATGATGAATAAAATTCATTTTATTCTTCAGAAAGTTCAAAGGATAAGCGTTTTCTGGAAATAAATTACTCCAGCACTACACTGTATTACAATGTTCGTTTTTCAAATATTTTTAATACTTAATTTTTTTAAATATTATTTTATTTTCTTTATTATATTATTTTTTATTAAATTAATTTTCTAATAGTTTTTAAATCAAATTAAATTTAGTTTAGTTTAATTTAAAGGTTAGGAATATATTTGTGGTCAGAAAATGTACAAATTAGTCCTGTTTTATTTTATTTTATTTTATTTTAAAGCATTTTTAAGCATATAAAGCATTTAAAGCATATATATCGTTTATTATTTTACTTTTTATTAAATTAATTATATTTACATATTTAAATGAATTGTTTTTTATTAAATTAAATATTAAATTAAATATTAAAATTAATTAAATTAAATTTAATAGGTTAGGAATATATTTGTGATCAGAAAATGTACAAATCTAGTCCTGTTTTATTTCTTTTTTTTATTTCAAATCTTTCTGCCAAATATTTTTGTGGAAACTGTGATTTATTTTATTTTTCAGGAGTCTTTGATGATTTTTTTTTTTTTAAAGCATTTTCTTCCTTTTTCAGTGTCACATGATCCAGCACTACACTATATTAAAATGGTCATTTTTTCTTTAAATATATTTTTTATAAATATTTTTTTAAATATTATTTTATTTTCTTTATTTTTTATTAAATTAATTGTATTTATATATTTTTAAATTAATCATTTTTAAAATTAAATTAAATTAAATTAAATTAAATTAAATTAAAGTTTAGGAATACATTTGTGGTCAGAAAATGTAAAAACCCAGTCCTTTCTTATTTTATAATAGAAATCTTTTAGAATTAAAAAAAATGTCTTTACTGTCACTTTTGATTTATTTAATGCATCCTTGATGAATACAATTGTGAATTTCAAATTTAATTCAGCATATTAGAATGATTTTGAAAGGATCATGTGACTGAAGACCAAAGTAATGTAAAGAAAAATCAGCTTTGCATCTCAGGAATAAATTACATTTTACAATACATTTGCACTGTAAACAGTTAATATAAATTATAATATTATTTTACTATTTTTACTTTACTTTTGATCAAATAAATGCAGCCTTGGTGAGCAGAAGAATTACTACAGCACTACACTGTATTGTTGACAATGTTCATTTTTATCAGGATAAATTAAGTACGAGGTACGAACAATACACCATGATGCATGAATGTCCTGGCCAGGTTTCAGCCCAGTTGGTTTGCTCGGAGCTTGTGTGTCTATTGTTATAAATCTGGCCTTGAACGCCGGTGTTCAGCTGGGATTCGGCGTGACTCTGTGAGCTCAGAATAACTGCAGCACATGTCCTGAATGTCAGGCAGAAACAGCTGCTTCCCCATCAGTGATTGTCATGTAACCTCAACAGACGATCACACACATGATCCCCAACATGTGCCGCACTAATGAATGAATTGTTATTAATTAAAGGAGCAGCTCACCTGAACATTTGAGCACCTAATGTCACTTCATCTCCAATATATTTTCGATTTCTGTGATGTAAGGCAGAAATTATTATAACTATTCATTGATAATATCATTTGTGGCGGCATCTTCAAATTTGCAGCATTGTGATTAGTCATTTAATTTGGGTCTGTTCCTTACACACAGTTTTTATAGTGAAGTACTATTGCCATGTCCACTTATTATAATGACTTTGAACTTGTTTTTTATTCATAAAGTCGCTTATAAATATGATCAGTCATGGGTTGCAATCTTTCTGACTTATTTCCAGCCTCAAAGTTAAATAAAGTACTAGAGACCAATAATAGCCACTGCCAGTTACACATGTGAAACATTTTAGGCCTTTATGGTAATGTAGCCCTATTTAATGTGTGTTTTATACATTAAAAAAATAAATAAAATAAAAAAAGAAAGAAAGTAGCTTATTTCGGTCTGGCAAACTGTTGCGTCAAACCAATTCAATATCTGGCAACACAGAATTTTATATTAAATTATATTATATTATATTATATTATTATGCATGTTTTACTACTTCCAAAAAACAAATAAAACAGAATATAAAATAAAAAAGCAAAATGGTTAAATATAATATATATATGCATTTTGGGCAAGCACATTTTACTACCAATTATTTATTACTGTGAAAAAAAATAAAAAATAAAAAGACAAAAAGCTATAATATATGTAAGAATTAATTAATTAATTATTATATTATATTATATTATATTATATTAGAATTATATACTATATTATTAAAGCCTTTTTAGGACATTTTTATATTTAATTATGTATTTATATGTAATTGTTTATTTTGCATTATGATTTTTTTTTTAATGAAAGACAAGCACATTTTAATATCAAATATTTATTACTGAGATGCAAAAAAGAAATGAAATAAAATATGAAATAAGCTATATATAATATATGTTATAAGTTATAAATGATTGTTTATATGTTTATATTATAAATTATTATTATTATGTTATATTATATTATTATACACCTATTTTAGAGCCATAATTTATTTACTTATTTATTTACTCATTTATTTTGCATTATGACATTATTTTCATGAAAACTAAGCACATTTTACTTCCATGTTGCATATTTTATATTATTTTGAGGCAAAGAGACTAAATAAAATATAAAAAAGCAAAAAATTTATATAATCATAAAGTTATAAAGAGATATATAACCATTATATTATATTATATTATATTAGATATTTATAATAATTTATTTACTTATTTAAATTTACTTATTTAGATTTATTTATTTATTTTGCATTATGACATTATTCTCATGAAAATGAAGCACATTTTCTTTTACCTTGCTTATTTTAAGGCAAAAAGAGATTAAATAAAATAACCATTATATTATATTATATTATATTATGTTATATTATTAGATTTATTTGTGCAATTTAAAATTTGCCAACAATAGCCACTTTTACTGTATGGAAAAGAGCAGCTCAGACATTCTGCATATTATATTTTCTATTATATTTCATATATACATTATATATATATATATATATATATATGTATATATATATATATTATCGTTGTATGTATTATCATATATATTTTTTGTGTTTCACTGAAGAAAAATAACACTACAGGTTAAAACAGCACAAGGATGAGTAAACGCTGAAAACACGTTCAATGATTTGCCGGACACTTTCAAGACACTCGTCCCATTAGAAATCCTCTGAAGATCTGAACGGGAGGCGATAAGAGCTCGTATGTTGACGCAGCTGCTCTCTGATGGAGGGACAGACTGATCTTCACTAATTAATACTGGTAACTCAGCTGATGATTTACACTAGTTTGCTGAAGCTGAGAAGCGTGTGAATGCGGTGGCATGTGGCGGGGAGACGCGGAGGAATTTTCAGAGCGTGTTTGGAGGGTCAGTGCGGCTCTACCTGGATTTGAACTTTCTCTTCTTGATCTGGGATGACATCTGCATGCCGTGAGACATCTGCTCCATCTGCTCCTCCTGGCAGCGCTCCGTTACTATTTTGGTTGCCATGGCGAAGCTCTCAAAAGCACCTGCATGGAGCAGAAACACACAGCTGTCAGAAGGACAGAGAATCACAGCCATCACATACAACTGCAGACACGGCCCATTTACAGCTCCTACACAGAAAAACACACCTCAACGATCATATTCACACAGTACACATACAATATGAAGGACTTAGAGTGCAACATACTACAGTCTCACTCTTCACTCTACATGTGGACATGCCAACACAATACAGAGAAAATCTCACAAAACCTGTCAAGAACATGACACATTTCACCCACAAATAAAAAGAAATAAAAAATATTTTGCATAAAAATCATTAAAAAAACAAAACAAAACAAAAACATTTTTTCTTAAAAAAAGAAAATTCGAATGTTTATTTCAGGTTGTATAAATAAATAAATAAATAAATAAATGTTTTGCATAAAAAATGATATATGCTTGGGTAATTTAGGTTTGTTATCATTAACTAAAACTAAAACAATTAAAAAAATTATTAATAGCAATTAAATAAACAGACAGTTTTTTTAAAAATAGAAAGTAAGAAAGAAAGAAAGAAAGAAAGAAAGAAAAAGTATTAAAAAAAACGTTTTGATTTTAGATTAAACAAATAAATAAGTAAATAAATAAATAAATAAATATTTTGCATAAAAATGCTTAGGGCAATTTAGGGTTATTATCATATTATCTTAACTAAAACTAAAACCTTTAAAAAATTATTAATAGCAATAAAATAAACTGAAATATAAAAAACTTCAGACAGAAAGAAGAAAGAAAGAAAGAAAGAAATGTTTTATATTTTAAAAATATTTGCATTCAAAATAAAGTTGTTTTAGGGTGATTCAGGGTTATCGTTGTTGTTAACTAAAACTAAAACCATAAAAAAAAAAACATTTTAATTGCTTAAAAAAACATTAACTAATATAAAAAGTATTTTTTGATTTCAGATTGAATAAATAAATAAATAAATAAAAAATTTTGCATAAAAATGAAAATATTTTGCATAAAAATGAAAATATTTTGCATAAAAATGAAGCTTAGGACCATTTAGGGTTATCATTAAAAGTAAAACCATTAGAAAGAAAGAAAGAAAGAAAGAAAGAAAATATTTTACAAATATTGCATTAAAATAAAGCCTATTTTAGGGTCATTTAATTTTTTTTTAATGAAAGTTGAGCACATTTTACTCACAAATATTTATTACGGTGATGCATAAAGTGTACGAATATTATTATATTATATTATATTATATTATTAATTATATATTATATTATATATTAAGACATTTTTAGAAACATTATTTATTTATTTATTTATTTTGCATTGTGATATTATTTTCATGAAAATTAAGCATATTTCACTCCCAAATTTGTAAAAGAAAAACAAAATATTAAATATAATTTATTACATTACAGAACTTAAAAAAGAGTTATAAATAAATAAATAAATATTTTGCATTAAAATTAAGCTGATTTTGGGCAATTATCATTATCGTTAAGGGTTATTACCACTACCTTAAGCTAAAACTAGTAACATGAAAAATGCCATTACTTGGAAAAAAATAAATATTAACAGAAATAAAATAAAATAAAATTAAAGTTTGCAGACTAACATTACTAAAACTTTAACTTTAGCCATTTAAAAATTAGAAGAAAAAAGATTAAGCATTAATAATAAAGCAAAAGATAAAGCATTATTTTCATGAAAGTTAATCATGTTAGTGTTTCACTCCCATTTTTTTCCAACTGTGATGCAAAAAACAAATAAGAAATGCTATATATATAGATATCAGATATATATCAGAAGTTGGGCTAGACATTATCCGTCAACGGACAGGGTCGTAAAAATTCCATCATAATCTATTATTACCAGTCATTATAATTTTCATATTTTAATTAGAATAACACATTAATTGCTTTTATTTTTGTTCACATTTTTAATCATGAACCTACAGGACGGACAGCGCAGTGTTTAAAAACAACAAAATGCGCTAGGGCTGGGTAAACAATAACAACAACAACAACAACAAAAAATCGATTTCTCGATTTTTATAGATTCTCATTTTAATAACCCAAAATCGATTCTTAAATTACAATCGATCTTTTGGTCTATGCTGTTTTCAGCTGATGAATAAACAGTACATAGTGTCTCTTCCTTCCAAAAAATAGCAATAGGCTAGGTTTTGTGTTACATTTGATATAAAACAAAGTCTCAGATTTAAAATTTTGTCCATTAGGAAATTCAAGCAGTAAATACCGTTTTGCCGCTCTTTAATGTGGCGTGATAGATCGTTGTAGCTTCTGTGTACTCGTCTGTGCGTAATCAAACGCATAGGAAAACATTTGTGATAGTTTTGTTTTTGTTCTGGATCCCCTGCTCTGCTGCTACACTGGAGCACACTCGCCACAAACTGGACAAGAGTGGGAATTACAGCTACAATTTTACAATAGATCACCGTCAGTGTAATCCGTAAAAATGACGGATGGCCTTCAGATTTTTTTCGTCACTTAAAAAAAAAACCGTCATTGACAGAGAATTTTCGGTTAATGCGACCTCTGTCAAAAGGTATTAGGTTCAGTACTTTCGGTGCTGAAATTTTAAAAACGTCCGTTTCCCGCTCACATTTGAGCGCCGTTGAGCCGATTTTTAAACATCGCTGATTGGCCATAGTGTTCACGCGCTCAACAGACATGACTGTGATTGGCTACAATGATAAGTGCTTCACGCTCCTCACCCAGCGCTCACACATAAGCACAACGGGAGCCAATCACAGTCATGTCTGTTGAACGCCTGAACACTATGGCCAATCAGCGATGTTTGGAAACAAAATAAAATGTATTTAATAATTGATTTTCTACAAATTTTAATTAAAATATCGAGTTAATCAAACTTTAGTCATTTTAAATTAAAATGGAAATAAAATAAATCTAATAATTTATGTAAAAGATTTCATGAAAAATTGTCATTTAAAATTAAAAAGGAAACGAAATAAATTTAATTTAATAATTTATATAAAAGATCTCATTAAAAGTTATGAAAGTCAATAAAACGCTAGTAATTTAAAATTAATCTATTAATTTATGACTGTGATTGGCTACAATGATAAGCGCACCGAGCGCTCACACATAAGCACAACGGGAGCCAATCACAGTCATGTCTGTTGAGCGCCTGAACACTATGGCCAATCAGCGATGTTTGGAAACAAAATAAAATGTATTTAATAATTGATTTTCTACAAATTTTAATTAAAATATCGAGTTAATCAAACTTTAGTCATTTTAAATTAAAATGGAAATAAAATAAATCTAATAATTTATGTAAAAGATTTCATGAAAAATTGTCATTTAAAATTAAAAAGGAAACGAAATAAATTTAATTTAATAATTTATATAAAAGATCTCATTAAAAGTTATGAAAGTCAATAAAACGCTAGTAATTTAAAATTAATCTATTAATTTATGACTGTGATTGGCTACAATGATAAGCGCTTCACGCTCCTCACCGAGCCCTCACACATAAGCACAACGGGAGCCAATCACAGTCATGTCTGTTGAGCGCCTGAACACTATGGCCAATCAGCGATGTTTGGAAACAAAATAAAATTTATTTAATAATTGATTTTCTACAAATTTTAATTAAAATATCGAGTTAATTAAACTTTAGTCATTTTAAATTAAAATGGAAAAAAATAAAATAAATCTTATAATTTATGTAAAAGATTTCATGAAAAATTGTCATTTAAAATTAAAAAGGAAACGAAATAAATTTAATTTAATAATTTATATAAAAGATTTTATTAAAAGTTATGAAAGTTAATAAAACGCTAGTAATTTAAAATTAATCTATTAATTTAAAAATTTTAAACATCGCTGATTGGCCATAGTGTTCACGCGCTCAACAGACATGACTGTGATTGGCTACAATGATAAGCGCTTCACGCTCCTCACCAAGCCAATCACAGTCATGTCTGTTGAGCGCGTGAACATTATGGCCAACCAGCGATGTTTAAAAATCAGCTTAATGGCGCTCAAATGTGAGCGGGAAATGGAAGTTTTTAAAATTCCAGTACCGAACCCCGTACCTTTTGACAACCCTATAATTTAATGAAATATACATTAATTAATATTAAAAATAAATATACGTCACAGAACATATTTTAAATGTAAGTCTTTTAAAAACTGTTTATTATTTTTCTTGGGGTTTTTTTGTGTGACATGTGACCTGGACATGTTTTCTCTCAATCACTACAGCAGGTGAGAGTCTAACAGGAGAAGAGGGACATACATTGTGTCAGAATCCTGTTAAAAGTCCCTTTGTGAGCTATTGTGAGAATAATAATTCATTAGTTTTGCGGCTGGATGCGGCCCGTGAGAGTCCCGCAGTCATAAATCACCCCGACGGCAGGCGCGCCCCTCGCCCGGCCCAACAGAATCAGGTCGCGTTTGAAGGATGGCTTCATTTACCCCAGAGTTACAGCAACCACCTGCGTTACCATCACAGACGGAGAAACACACTTCCCCTCCGCTTTAACCAGATTACATCCACAGCGTCGGCTCCCGTCCCGGGCCTTTCCTCTGAACCCCGATCAGGAGTTTGTTTGAACACTCGGTACGTAAGGTCACTCGGCAGCATATTAAAACTGATCTGTCATCAGAGTCTCTCCCAATAAAAACAGGCTGTTCAGAGAAACACGAGTGGGGAAAAACACTCTGGAGGTGAAGCATGAACGCACTCATGAGAAATTACTCCATAAACTCCAAACAGCAGGATTTTCATCTTGGCTTTACAATTCCGAAACCGGAGAGAAACGGGGATGCAGAGAAGCATGACTAAATGTTAATTAGCTTTTCAGAATTTATGAACAAAATGTGAGCCGTGCTTAATTTTCTACCATTACGTTGTATGAAATGAAGTAAAATATAAAACTTAAGCTGTATTTCAGGTAGCTATCAAAACATTTCTTATTTTCATTTAGTTTAAGTTGAAAACACAATAAAATTACTAAAACTTAATTTATAATTAAAATGGAAACAAAATAAAATTTAATAATTAATTTTATATAAGTTTTAATTAAAATATCAAGTTAATAAAACTTTAGTAATTTTAAATTAAAATGGAGATAAAATAAAATAAATGTAATAATTTATATAAGATTTCATGAAAAATCGTCATTTAAAATTAAAAAGGAAACGAAATAAATTAATTTAATAATTTATATAAAAGATTTCATTTAAAGTTATGAAAGTTAATAAAATGCTAGTAATTTAAAATTAAAATTGAAACAAAAAATAAATTTAATAATTTATGTAAAAGATTTAATTAAAATATTAAGGGCAATTAAACTTTAGTAATTTAAAATTAAAATGGAAACAAAATAAAATTAATTTAATGATTTATATAAAAGATTTCATTAAATATCATGGAAATTAATAAAACTTTAGCAATTTAAAATTAAAATGGGAATGAAATAAAATTAATTTAATAATAATTTATAAAAGATTTCATTAAAAAACGGGTTCATAAAACTTTATTTTAGTCATTTAAAAATAAAATGAAAACAGTAAAATGAATTTCATAATTTACATAAAAGATTTCATTAAAAAAATCATGAGTTAATAAAACTTTCGTAATTTAAAATTAAAATGGAAACAAAATAAAATTAATTTAATAATTTATATAAATGATTTCATAAAAAGAATAGATTTATTTATTTGTATGTTTAATTATTTATTTTCCTCCCTTTCTTTCTTTCTTTCTTTCTTTTTCTTTCTTTCTTTTTCTTCATGAAAGTTAAGCTTGTTTTACTCCCAAATATTTATTACTTGAATGCAATAAATAAATAAATGAAATAAAAAATAAAATAAAAATATGATGATAACTTCAAAACAAGTTTCACTCTAATGCAATAAATGTATCAAAATACACAACATTAATTAAATGCATTAATAATGCACAAATAACACCTTTTTTCAACATTATACTTTATAAAAAATACTTTAAATGAAAATAAATATATATTTAAATATTTAAAATAGTTAAAATACTATAAATATATATAAAACGCTATAATTGAATAATTGTATAATTTTAAAATTCACATATTTATTATTATTATTAATAATAATATATTCTTAAAAACATACAATAAAGAATAATAACCAAAAATACCTTTTTTTTTTTACTTTATAGAGAAAAAAGAATAATAGACAACCTTCATTTTCTTTATGCAAAATATAATTTCATATGCTATTATTTGATTTTGCCATTAAATGTGATGTGGACATGCTCTTCATATATGTGACCCTGAACCACAAAACCACGGGTGTATTTGTAGCAATAGCCAAAAATACATTGCATGGGTCAAAATGATGGATATTTCTTTTATGCCAAAAATCATTAGGATATTAAGTAAAGATCATGTTACATGAAGATATTTTGTAAATTTCCTACCATAAATATATCAAAACTTAATTTTTGATTAGTAATATGCATTGCTAAGAACTTCATTTGGACAACTTTAAAGGCCATTTCACAATATTTATATTTTTTTGCACCCTCAGATTTTCAGATGTTGTCCTATCCTAACAAACCAGTTACAACCTTTCTTATTAATTTCAACATGCAATAGTCAGGTAAATTACAGTTTTGTAAATGCACTAACCATCTGATTACATGGACCAAACACTAAACTAGTATTAGTTAAATCTGCAGCAAAATACTGTACAGTTTAATTTCTGATTATTAGTATCTCGCCGTGTTTTTCAGCACAGATGCTCTGATCTTCAAGTACTAAAGCAGAGAGACTGTTGAAGAGCACAAGCAAAGCGCAAACAGATTTGGTGCTGGAGTTATAAATCCACTCACGTTCTTCAGGCCTTTAAGATGATCAGCAGGACGACCGTCTCTCCTCCTCTTCCTCCTCGACCTTTACCCGTCTCTCCCTCTTGTGTTCAAAACTCCTTATTGTTTCCTGCTGTCTCACCTCCTTTAACTCTCTCAGCTTCTCCTCCGGCCGTCTGGTTCTGCGCTGAGGTTGACCTCCACAAACTCCTCCTCAAGCTGGTAAATATAGAGCGACAGCAGGAGCAGCGATCAATTCAAAGCATCCAGATAGACTTACAGTGAGCTCAGCGGACAGAAGACCTGGAATGACACAATGGACCGCTGCATTGTGGGAGCCTTGGGAACAATACATGAAGATCTCCAAAATAAAACATGCTCAGATCTGCATTAAAACCTCTGAAGAAGAGATCAGATGAGATCCTGCAGTCACATCATCTTTCAGTTTGGAAATGACCCCAAATAGAGCTTTTCTCACAAGAAATCTCACAACTGAAGTCATTTATGCCTGTACTTTCTTTGAATTAGTAAAAAACTGTGGTAAAATCACTATAATGCATGGTATTACATGGTTTATTGCTTTAATATTATTACTAAAAAATAACATGATAAACAACACCAGTGTTCAAAATGTAGTCACCATTATGAACCTTTAGAATTGAAACAAACTAGTTAATAAAAATAGTTTAAAAGTTCATTAATGTAACTATTGTCAAGCAACATATAAAATTTGCATTCATAAATATGGCAGTATTAACTAAAATTTAAACAATTATAATTGTTTAAAAAAAACTATTACGATACTATTAAACAAAATAGAAATATTAAATGGAAATTAGAAAAGTTGCATTAAAAACTTATTTTATTATTTTAAGATTAAAATCAGAAATTACTAAAAGGAAAACTAAAATTAAAAAACTGATAAAAATGACAAAAGCACATAACAAAATTACTAAAATTAAAAGTTTAAAAAGAAAAGGTAATTCAAAGTATTAATAAATACTATACTAGTGCATAAATAACACTGAATTAATTACAAAATTGAAGTACTGAAATTACTACAACTATAAAATATAATTCTGTAATTTAATTTATAATTTATATAATTTAATATATAATACAATAAAAATAGCTGTATGAAGAAAGCTGATAAAAAACAACAAAGGCACACATCAAAATTGCTAAAATAAAAAAAAATTAAAAATTAAACAAAAATTAAATAGTATTATTCAAATATTAATCATTCAAAATATTAGTACATTAATAACATTGAATTAATTAATGAAGTTGAAGTACTGAAATGACTAAAAACTAATATGGGAATAAAAGAGCTAAATAGAAATAAAAACTAGAAAATAAAAAAAAATAAAAAAATGCATATATTAATTATTTAATTAAAATGTAAAAATAAAAAAATTAATAGATACTAATTATAATACATAAGAACATTATGTTAATTAAGCTGAAGTAATTAAATTACTAAAACTAATACTGAAATAAAAATAGAGCTTAACAGAAATATTCAAAAAAACAATAATAATGACATGATAATAATGACAAAAGCACAACAAAAGTATTAAAATTTAAATAAAAATTAAAATGAAAACTGTTAAAAGGTAATTCAAAATATGAATGAACACTATGCATAAATAACACTAAATTAATTACTAAATTTAAGTTGAAGTCCTTACATTAATAAAACTTATACTGAAATAAAAATAATAATAATAATTACTACTATTTAAAAACAGAAATATATATATTAAAAATAGTCATAGATACTATAATTGTACACAAATAAAACTAAAATTAATGATTGAGTTTAAGCTGAAGTACTGAAATTATTTAAACTAATATTAAAATAAAAACAGAGCTAAATAGAAATAACAAAAACTAGAACAGAAAAAACAAACTGAAGAAAATGACAAGCAAAAAAACAAAACAAAACAAAAACCTAAATAAATAAAAACACAAACAAACAAAATTAAAATGGAAACTGAAAATGTAAAAAAAGATACTATAAAAGTACATATATTAAATTAATTCAATAAAAATGTAACATTAATTAAATAAAAATTTAAATGAAAACTTTCAAAATAAAAGGTCATTTAAAATATGAATAAATACTATACTAGTGCATAAAGTAACACTAAATTAATTAAAGTACTGAAATTACTAATACTGAAATAAAAGCTAAACAGAAATATATATATAAAAAATAAACAAATAAAATAAAAAACACAAACTGATGAAAGTAACAAAAGCAACAAAATTACTATATTTAAACTAAAATGAAAACTGAAAATTGAAATTGAAATTGAAGCTGATTAAAAATAGTAATAGATACTATAATAGTCCACAAAATTAAACATTAATGAAAAAAGTATTAAAACTAATACTAAAATAAAAATAGAGCTTAATGGAAATCACACAAAACTAAAACAGAAAAAACAAACTGATGAAAATAACAAGAAAAAATAAAACAAAATAAGAAATAAATAAATAAACAAACAAAATTAGAAACTGAAAATGTGAAAAAAGATACTATAAAAAGTATATAAATAGCATTAAATTAATAAACATAAAATTAATAATTAAATAAAAATGTAAATGAAAACATTAAAAATAAAAGTCAATTCAAAATATGAATAAATACTATACTAAATAAGTGCATAAATAACACTAAATTAATTACTCAATTTAAGTTAAAGTACTGAAATTACTAATACTGAAATAAAAGCTAAACAGAATTACATCAAACATAAATAAAAAATAATAATAAAAACAAACTGATGAAAATAACAAAAGCAACAATATTACTACATTTTAACTAAAATTGAAAAATAAAAGCTGATTAAAAATAGCAATAGATACTAAAATAGTACACAAATAAAATTAAAATTAATTAAAAAGTTTAAGATTAAGTACTGAAATCATTAAAACTAATACTAAAATAAAATTAGAGCTAAATAGAAATCACAGAAACTAAAAACAAACTGATGAAAATGACAAGCAAAAAACAAAACAAAATAAAAAAGAAATAAAAAAAATTAAAACTGAAAATGTAAAAATAATACTATAAAAGTACATGAATAACATTAACTAAAATAAAAATGAATAAGTAATTAAATAAAAATTAAAATGAAAACTTCAAAAATAAAAGTCTAAATACTATACTAGAGCATAAACATTAAATTATTTTGTAAATTTAAGTTGAAGTACTTAATCTAAACTAATATTGAAATCGAACTTAACAGAATTATAGAAACCTTTCTATATTTATAAAAATAATAGAATTGAATTACTAATAACTGAATTATCACTGGTGTGCCACCAAAAGTATTTTTTACAAATATTTTATTACATTTAATGCTTATTTTATTTCAAGTAATGAACTTAACAGTTTTACTTGACAATTATAACACTCGTTATTTGCTGAAAATCTAGCTTACAAAACCTGTTGCTTTGCATTTGACAGAATAAAATTTAATGTTATTTGCAATCTTAGCATCACTAATATACTGTTATAGTTTCTGTTAATATTTTTAATTATATAATTTTTTCTTGTTTTTTTTTTTTTTAATTTAATTTTAGTGTTTTAGCAATTTTTCTGTGCTGAATTTTTATTATTTTTATTTTTAAATACAAATTAAGTTTTAGTTTATTCAACTATTCAAATGATGAAAATGACAAAATAGACACATTTACATTTATCAATTTTTAACAAACCAACTACACATGATGAACATCACGAGCTTTATGCGTCATAATTGCTTTGTGTATTTTTATCTGCATTTTACAGTGGCTTTAACTGCAGCTCATGTAATTTAGAGTGTTTACAGCAGTGATTAACAAATGTCACCTGCATGAACGCGAGCGGACATTGACGTGTTCAGTGATTCAGGTATGGTTGAGGGTGTGAGCGCTCACCGGGTTATTTATAAGCATTTACTGCCACACCTGCCGCTCAAATACCACAGTAAACAATGCTGCCCACTTCTACTGTTTCATCTGTGACATTGAGACTAAGAATAAACCGCATGAGCAGAACAACAGCGGGCCGGCTTTGTCTGCTCCCATTGTGACGAATGAAACGCAGGCCAGAAACATGCGCTCAAATCTGTCCCGTCGAGAGACGCACGATCCCAACGTCTGACTGCGTCTGATAATGCGACCGACCGCTGTCGCACACATTTAAACAAAGAGCTCAACAAATCATGAAAAATGACTTTATTTACTAAAACCCTCATGTGGTCTCAAACATGCCACCACTGCCAAGGACAAAAAAAACAAACAAAAAAAAAAAAAACACCATAAAAGCAGCATTTATCAGAACAGTTGTGCATATGACTATATTCAAATCACTCAATACTTTGTGCATTGAATAGACTCAAATTAAATGTTATTTGGAATTTTTTCTTTAATCACTGACTAAATGCACTGTTTTAGTTTTCGTTTTGTGTCATTTTATGCATACATATATTCATAAACGATTATATAAATATATACGTAATATGAGAAGTTTACAGTTATTTCAAGTAAAGATTTTTTTTATGGTTTTAGTTTTAGTTAACAATTATAACCCTGGATTGGACAGAATTAAATTTAACATGTTATTTGCAATGTTATTTTAGTATCACTGATATACTCTTACAGTTTTTTAAATAATGCTATTTTTATATTTTCTTACTTTTTTTATATTTCATTATTTATAGTTTAAATTAAGTTAAGGTTTTAGTAATTTGTGTGTTTTTAATTTTTTAAAATTAATTTTAGGTTATGTTTTTAATTTAATGTAATTTTCAAAATTATTGTAATATTTTTATATTATTTTGAAATTAAATTTTTTGAATAAGATTCCATTTTTGTATTTTTCTAATCTTTTTTTTTTTTTATAAATATTTCACTGTTTATATTCTATATTTTATAGTTTCCATTTTAATGTGAGTAATTTGTGTGTTTTAAAAATTAATTTAATTGATTAATTTTATTTTTTTTCACGCTTTTAATTTAATGTAATTTTTTGTATTTTATGGTTTTATTTTTAGTTAACAATTATAACACTGGTTATTTGCTGAAAATATAGGTTACAAAATATGCAATCAAACTTGGTGCATTGTTGCTTCGTGCATTGGACAGAATTAGATATAATATGTTAATTGCAATGTTATTTTAGTATCACTGATATAGTCCTATAGTTTTTTAAATATTTTGAATTAGATTCTATTTTTACATTTTCTTACATTTTTTTATATTTATATTTTATTTATATTTTATATTTTTTATATTTAATTATCTATAGTTTATAGTTTATATTTTATATTTTTATAGTTTAGTCCATTTTAAATTAAGTTAAGATTTTAGTAATTTGTGTGTTTTACTTTTTTTTTTTTAAATTAATTTTAGGTTATGTTTTTAATTTAATGTAATTTTCAAAATTATTATGTTTTTTTTTGTAATATTTTGAATAAGATTCCATTTTTGTATTTTTCTAATCTTTTTTTATATTTCACTGTTTATATTCTATATTTTTATAGTTTCCATTTTATTTTTCAGTAGTTTGTGTGCTTTAGAAATTAATTAATTTTATTTATTAATTTTAGTTTTTTTTCACGCTTTTAATTTAATGTACATTTTTTTATTTTATGGTTTTATTTTTAGTTAACAATGATAAGACTGGTTATTTGCTGAAAATATAGGTTACAAAATATGCAATCAAACCTAGTGCATTGTTGCTTTGTGCACTGGACAGAATTAAATATAATATGTTATTTGCAATATTATTTTAGTATCACTGCTATACTGTTATTGTTGTTTTTTAATATTTAGAATTAGATTCTATTTTTAGATTTTCTTACATATTTTTAAATATTTCATTATTTATAGTTTATATTTTTATAGCTTCCATTTTAAATTAAGTTTTTAGTAATTTGTGTGTTTTGAATTTTTTTTTAAATTAATATTAGGTTATGTTTTTAATTTAATGTAATTTTTAAAATTATTATTATTATTTATTTATTTTTAATTTCATGGTTTTAGTGTAAGTTTTTAATTTAAGTTAAGGTTTTAGTAACTTGTGTGGTTTTTAATTTTTTTTTAATTAATTTTAGTATTTTACGTTTTTGATTTAATGCAATTTTTTAATACAATTTTTATTTATTTATTTATTTTATGGTTTTAGTTTTAGTGTACAATTATAAACCTGGGTATCTGATGAAAATCTAGGTTACAAAACATGCAATCAAACCTGGTGCAATGTTTTGTGCATTGGACAGAACTAAATTTAATATATTATTTGCAAAGTTATTTCGGTATCACTGTAATACAGTTATAATTATTTTTTAATATTTTGAATTAGATTATATTTTTATATTTGCTTAATGTTTTATATATATATATATATATATATATATAATTTATATTTTAGAATTTCCATTTTAATTTAAGCTAAAATTTCAGTAATTTGTGTGTTTTTAAATTTGTCTTAATTTTATGTTTTTTATGTATTTACTGAAAATTTAGGTTACAAAATATGCAGTCAAACCCGGTACATTGTTGCTTTGTGCATTGGACAGAATTAAATTTAATATGTTATTTGCAATTTTATTTTAGTAGCACTGATATACTGTTTTTTTCTTTCTTTTTTTTTTTTTTTTGAAATAATGACATTTTCATTTTTACATGGACTAATTGTCTTTTTTTTCTTTTAAATAGCGAGTCAAAGATCACATTAAAATGCAAAAGTGCAGGGAGAGTGTCTGTGTGTGTGTCTGTGTGTGTGTGTATGTGCGTATGTGCATCCAATTAACTCAAACGACGCATCTATCAAGCTGTTTGGCGATATAGTGGAAAAGTGCAGGGGAGAAGAGAAAGCAGATCTGCCCACATGCTAATTAAACGCATTCAGGCATCTGTTAGTCCTGCTTCTCCATGAGATGCAATCGTTTTCTCTCCACAAAGAACATCAATCAAAGAGATAATATGTAATAATCAGCATCAAGTCCATTGTTACAGATCTATTTGATTAATAAAACATGTATGCGTTCACTACAGCCATTTCTGCAGTGATCATATGTGGTATTTCTACTAATGAATGACATTCAGGCTGATTTAATGGGTTCAAACAGCCTGTAAAATAAAATGACATTTACCTGTATCAGGCAGAATCGAGTCAGGTCGGCTTTGGCAGGTTAACATGATCCGGTTAACATGGGCATTCAGTATCTGGATAATAAAGAAGGTTATAATGATACCATAAATGTCAAAAATTATAGTGGGTTTGGGCGTCATCGCGTTGCGAAATGATAGTGATGGGCGCAAAGCACTGCTTCGTGAAGCTTCGAATCTTCTGTGAATCACTTGTTTCAAATTGTCTATCAAAAAGTCACGATCAATAAACAAGGCTTCATTACGTCATAACTGTTTCTAAACGTTTGTAAATTTCAATGGCTTGCAGATGGGAGTTTGCAGTTATATTTTAAAAAGCACATAATATACAGACACGTATTTAATGGTATTTTATTATTTTTATTGTATGTAATATATACTTTCACTAAAACATTTGCAATGGGTTTTTAAAAGCTGTTTTTATGCGTGTTTTAGCCCTTTTCCTTTTCCTTTGTTGCATTTACAGACCACCAGGCGTCACCAGTGTGTGACGTTTCGAGCGCTTCGAAACAGTGAATCATTTTGCTAAATAATTGGTTCAATTGATTTGAAGCTTTAAAAAGGTTCGTTTCTCCCATCACTACAAAACGATTCACTATTTCGAAGCTGTTTCGGATCGCGTATCGCAAATTATTTGATTCAGATCGGGAATTGGGAGCTGGATCGCGAATTATTTAATTCAGATCGGGGCTTTGGAGCGAGATCGCGAATCATTTTATTTGGGGTTTCGGAGCGGGATCGCGAATCATTTGATTCAGATTGGGGCTTTGGAGCTTAGATCGCTAATCATTTTATTCGGGTTTCGAGCTGGATCGCTAATCATTTGATTCAGATCGGGCTTCGGAGCGATCGCTAATCATTTTATTTAGATCAGGGCTTTGGAGCAATAGCGAATCATTTGAGGGATTCGAGCGGGATCCTGAATCATTTGATTCAAATTGGGGCTTTGGAGCGGGATCGCGAATCATTTGATTCAGATCGGGCTTCGAGCAAGATCGCAATCATTTTATTTAGATCAGGGCTTTGAGCAATAGCTAATCATTTGATTCGATTCGAGCGGATCGTAATCATTTTATTCGAGTTTCGGGAAACATTTGATTCAGATCGGGCTTCGAGCAGGATTGCGTAATCATTTGATTCAGATCAGGGCTTTGGAGCGAGATCGCAAATCATTTTATTCTGGGTTTCGAGCTGGATCGCGAATCATTTGATTCAGATCGGGCTTCGGTGATCGCGAATCATTTTTTTGGGGTTTCGGGGCTGGATCGCGAATCATTTGATTCAGATCAGGGCTTTGGAGCAATAGCGAATCATTTGATTCGGGGATTCGGAGCGGGATCGCGAATCATTTGATTCAGAACGGGGCTTTGCAGCGCGAATGCAAAGCAGATTAGTTTAAAAACAACCATATAAAACCATAAAAGCCTCCTGAGATTTACACCTCCAGTCCATCGTCTCAGAGACTCCAGACCTTTCACCTGTAAACTACACACCTGTGAGGAGTGAATGTTTAATCACGGATCACACATTATTGCCCACAATGCACTAAACAACAGATGCTTTTCTGAAAAATACGAAGTTCATGGTAATGCACATCTCATGATTAGTGCTGTAAAATGACACTATTGTGTTTTTAGAGCTACTTTACAGTTAAGATCATATTCATTGCATAAGAACCTAAAAAACCTATGTGAATTTCAATAATTTTTACACATTGTTCTAAAAAACACAAGTAAAATAAAAACATTCCAACCTTCATTACCATGGTGTTGGCTGGAAAAAAAAAACATACACATTATGAACTCATGCACCTGTTCTATTTGATTATCGCTCATTAAACAGACACTAAATTAATTGCTAAGCACATAATGAAACAGACGGCGAAACAAACTCTTCACAGTTAAAGAACTGAACTTTAAAAAGCAGGATTAGACACATTAACAAGTTGCCACGACCTAAAATAAATCACCAACTTCATAATGAGCTGTGAAAAGTAAAATATATTACATATAATCCATGTATTTTTTTTGGGGGGAAGAGTAAGATCATTCATCAAACTATATTTTAAAGCACTGGGAATCTTAATTAAATACGCCTCAGATGAAGAGACACTGAAGATAACGAACTGAAGATTACAGATTTATAACTAAGTTCACATCAGCTTTCACTTTCAAAACAGAAATCTTATGTAACAATATAGTTAATTGTTCTTCATATTAATTTACTTACTTTTCATATTTTAATTATTTGTTTTCTTATTAGTTAATTTATTTTTAATCTTCATTTTATGTTTGTGTTTATTTTTTGTTGTCATGTTACATTTATTTTATTATTAATTTTATTTTTTTATTTTCATAACTTATTGTCCTATTAATTTATCACTTTTTATTAATTATTTTAATATTTAGCATTTTCATATAGCTTATTTTCCTATTAATTATCATTATCATAGTGAATTATTTATTTTCCTATTCAGTATTATCTTATTCAGTTTCAGTTTTAAACAATTTTATCTTTTCAATTTTACTTTTTTGTAACTAATACCAAAATAGATAATAAATCGGCATACCAGAATGATTTCTGAAGGATCATGTGACTGAAGACTGGAGTAATGATACGTAAAATTCATCTTTGCATCACAGAAATAAATTATATTTTAAAGTACATTAAAACAGAAAACCATTATTTTAAATTGTAATAATATTTCATCATTTTTACAGTTTTTTCTGTATTTTTTAGAAGAGAGGAGACTTTTTTAAAAGACATTAAAAACCCTACTGATCCCAAAGATTTGAATGGCAGTGTATATATATTTCAGGTAAAAGGTGACCTGTTTTGTCACGCAACAACAGAGGAACTTTGTCACCTTTAGATGATAATTTTCTCATATATTATCACTAAACGGTTTATGAGTGTGGGATGAAAATGACTCTGACCTTTGCATTGTTTGCTCTCTGTACGGCACTTAAATATGATCTGCTGTGCAAAACAGGTGATGTGTTTCGTGCAAATAAAGCATAATTTAGCATAACAAACCTTAAAGTAGAGCACCAACACACTGCATGATTCACAACCAATCAACAAAAATCAAGTGAAAGAACAGATATTTTAAAAAACTTTACTATGCCAATCAAATCAACACTGCTAGTCTAACATGAGATGAACAGTACATACAGTAATTTAAAAAACAATGAAGTTGACATGTTTGAGGGTCAAAAGTTTGTAAAACTTCTTGTAAGGTTACAGAATGGCTGTTTTTCCTCATTTTTCTTTCCTCAATTACTGGAGACATTGTTTTGCAATTACATGTTTGTTTCCTCCATAACAAAGAGCCTTTGTCAGTGTTTCTGAGGTATTTAGTGGCACTGAACACACTTCAGCACTTCCTCATAGCTGCAGACTGTAAAATTCCCATGAAGCCTTTCACAACGACTCCAAGGAACATGAGAGTCTTCTGTCTGGTATGCAAATATGTAATTCTCGACTGTGGAAATTTACAGCATTACATTTAAGCGCTGCTTTTAAGGACACACCTCATCTGTCACTGTTGGTATTGAGCTGCACAATAACATTACGTCAAACCCTTCAGTGTTATTGTTAGGATGGTTTTAGTCAGCATGAAACAGAACAAACCTCATTTTACTTACTTAATGCATTCCGTGCGTTACGTTTCCTACATTTTTTTCTCATTTAGTATGTTAACACGCACTCATTCCCATCAGTCAGAATAAATCCAATCCCATTTCGGATACTGAAAGTTTGTAAATGTGATTTTCGACTGAGTAAACAGTTGAATCTATATTTATTTCAGATCTACAGTCGGTTCAAACTCACACTGTAAAAAATAAAAAACTATTTGTTGAGTCAGCTTAAAATAATTTGTTACCCTGCTGCCTTAAAATTTTAAGTTCAGTCAACTCAAATATGTGTAGTCAACTTGAAATGTTAAGTTGTTAAGTAACAACTTAGATATTTGTGTTTGCTAAACTGGGTAAATAACCCAGCTGCCTTAAAATTGTAAGTTGATTCAACTCAAATATCTAAGTTGTCACTTAGTATAATTTAACATTTCAAGTTGAATAAACTTTTTTTGAGTTGACTGAACTTAAAATTTTAAGGCAGCCAGGTTACAAATTTTAAGTTGACTCAAATTGTTTTTTACAGTGCAGTTGTATTGATTGAGGGGTTTACATGATGGTTTTTCAGAACCATCAATCTGATTATAAACGGATATGTAAACAAAGGTACTAAATATACTGTTTATCTCGGAAATGCATCAGAAATTAAGTAGGTTTTGAACGGCATTTCATGCTGACTTTCACGTTATTCAGATTAGCACAACAAATACTGTCAAACCTGTTAATGTTGTAAAAATGTTTCTAAAAATGCAACAACGGCAATTTCAACATATTTCAGGTTTGTCTACATTATGCATTAATTTAATATTCAAATAAGTTAAAACACAGACATACAACAAACAAACTGTATAACACTTGTGAATATGGCAATGCTACAAATAAGCTTAGTTTCAGTCAAAGTGCCAGTTTGAAAACACTCTTTGCTTTTGAAATTCCCTTTAGGATCATTACGTCAACTCAACCAGAGGACCACGGCTAACAAAGTTTTTGTTTGTTTGTTTTTCTTTCCGGTGAAAGAAATACATAAATGAAAAAGAAAGCCAAAATATTACATGCTATGCATGACTATGTACTGAGCAATCCACTATTTTGTATTTGCATTTGGTTTTTAACCATTGGTGACAGTATAACAATTTACTCATGGAGTCAAATTTAAACTATAATATCTCTGGAACCAAACCATACTGAGGTTTAAAAATTAAGATTACCAAAGAAACCTTTCTTAAGAACCAACGTCTAAAAGGATATTAAGCTATATTTAATACTTCTTGAGTTACAGGCATGGAAACTTTGGAAAAAACACCTTGAAAAGTGCTTTTCCCCCATTTTTGAATGGCCACCATTGGCAAATAATGCAACAAAGATTGCTAACATCAACTGAGTTGACTAATAGACCTACCAATCTCTGTGTAAAAATATCATGATGTAGCTGCCATCCTTCTAAAGTCATTTTTACCACCTGCAATTTGGCTCAGGCGAAAATTGTCACATGCAAAATGGATTACTCAATAGACATTCATCTGTGGGAAGTAATTTAGTGGCTTTCATCACTATTTGTGACCTTGGACCAAAAACCAGGTATAAGTGTCGATTTATTTAGAAAAAAGCTGAATAAATAAGCTTTCCATTGATGTGTGGTTTGTTAGGACAAGACAATATTTGGCTGAGATACAACTATTTGAATATCTGGAATCTGAGGGTGCAAAAAAAAAAGTTAAATATTGAGAAAATTGTCTCTAAAGTTGTCCAAATGAAATTCTTAGCAATGCATATTACAAATCAAAAATTAATTTGGACATTTGGACAACTTTAAAGGCAATATTTTAACCTAAAAGGACATTAAGCTATCTTTAATACTTCTTGAGTTATGTGCATGCAAACTTGGGGAAAAAAACATTAAAAAAAAGTGCATTTTCCCATTTTTGCATGCTCACCATTGGCATATAATGCAACAAAGATTGCTAAAGTCAACAGATTTTACTAATAAACCTATCAATCTCTGTGCAAAAATAACATGATGTAGCTGCCATCCATCTAAAGTTATTTTTATCATCTGCAACTTGGCCCCAAATCTCAGGCGAAAATGGTCACTTTCACACAAAATAATGGATTACTCAATAGACATTCACCTGTGGCATGTAATATGTTGGCTTTCATCACTATTTGTGACCCTGGACCAAAAACCAGTCATAAGGGTCAATTTTAAAATAAAATATGCTAAATAATAAAGCTTTCCTTTGATGTATGGTTTGTTAAGATAGGACAATATTTGACTGAGATACAACTATTTGAAAATCTGAAATCTGAAGGTGCAAAAAATCTAAATACTGAGAAACCTGCCTTTAAAGCTGTCCAAATGAAGGTTTTAGCAGTGCATATTACAAATCAAAAATTAATTTGAACAACTTTAAAGGCAATATTTTAACCAACACCTAAAAGGACATTAAGCTATCTTTAATACTTCTTGAGTTATGTGCATGCAAACTTGGGGAGAAAACACAAAAAAGTGCATTTTTCCCATTTTTACATGCTCACCATTGGTATATGATGCAACAAAGATTGCTAAAGTCAACAGATTTTACTAATAGACCTACTAATCTTTTTGTAAAAATGTCATGATGTGGCTGCCATCCTTCTAAAGTCATTTTTCCCCACATCTAATCTGGCCCCAAAACACGAAAATGGTCATTTTCATACAAATTAATAGATTACTCAATAGACATTCACCTGTGGCATGTAATATGTTGGCTTTCATCACTAAAAACCAGTCATAAGGGCCAATTTTAAAATAAAGTAAGCTAAATAAATAAGCTTTTCATTGATGTATGGTTTGTTAACATTGGACAATATTTGGCTGAAATGCAACTATTTGAAAATCTGAAATCTGAAGGTGCAAAAAATCTAAATATTGAGAAAACTGCCTTTAAAGTTGTCCAAATGAAGTTCTTAGCAATGCATATTACTAATCAAAAATTAATTTGGACATTTGGACAACGTTAAAGGCAATATTTTAACCAACGTCTAAAAGGATATTAAGCTAGCTTTAATACTTCTTGAGTTATGTGCATGCAAACTTAATGCAAAAAAGTGCATTTTTCCCAATTTTGCACGCTCACCATCGGCATATAATGCAACAAAGATTGCTAAAGTGAGCAGATTTTACTAATGGACCTACCAATCTCATAAGTGTCAATTTCTTTTTGAAAAAAGCTGAATAAATAAGCTTTCCAAAATACAACTATTTAAAAAAAATCTGGAATCTAAATATTGAGAAAATCGCCTTTAAAGTTGTCCAAATTAAGTTGTTAGCAATGCATATTGCAAATCAAAAATTAGGTTTTGATATATTTACGGTAGGAAATGTACAAAATATCTTCATGGAACATAATCTTTACTTAATATCCTAAGAAAAAGGGATAATTTGGACCCATACAATGCATTTTTTGGCTATTACTACAAGTATACCCATGCTACTTAAGACTGGTTTTGTGCTTCAGGGTCACATTTATGTTTGTCGTTGACAAAAAATAAACAAAATCAATCATTTTAGCCATGGAAGTTTCTGAAATTTGGTCGAATTCACATGGAAAGACCCTTCAGTGACGCTAGTAAAAAAAATACACACCTTAACGTTTGTATGAAGTTTCTGCTATGCAACTACCTGATGCAACGAGCTGGCAAAACCCAACAGAAGATCATCAAACATCTCTTTATCTTGCATGGATGTGCTCAGACGAGCACTGGGAAGAAAAGAAACTCAGTCAGTTGCAAGACAAAGACAATCCCTGCATCTCCACCTTCCACCTTTCCAAAAAGATCACACCAACTCGAGGTTCCTCTTCATCAGGTTCGGCTGGGTTTGTCCTCATAATATAAGTCCTCTGGTCTTGTTGTCCCTCCAGAGGAATCCCCGGCAGCGAGTTCTGCCTGTAGTTTGACGTCACGACGTCAGGAACATGTACGGGCAGGTAGGATGAGTTACACCTGGAGTCCTTCTGGATGAGGTCTGACAGTAAAGGAATTTGTTCTCCAGTCAAACCTACTGAATCCTGGAAAGGTGCTGGAGAACTCTGACCAGTGTTACACTGGAATAAACAGTCGTGAAACTGCAGCGCACCGTTTTCGGCAGATCTAACTGGTATCACCAGAGGTCCGCTGCTGCTTCCAGTGTCCAAATGGCTGATTAAAAAGGTCGAAACGGAGTCTGGACCAAATGAATCCGAGCCGGTTTTGTCTGTTGTGCCATCGAATGATGGTTCGCCGGAGATCTGGACGGGCAAACACATGCTGTAGTGCACAGAAGACTCTGCGCTGTCCGGGACCGGGATGTCCGGTTGATCGCGTGTCCACTCGTGGTCACAGGGCTCCTGAGATGCGTAACCAGCATTAAACACGATCTCTGACTTCTGAGGTGGAAAAACAGCCTGTGGTTCGAGCTTCGCAAATCCGGACCACACTTCCACTTCGGAGATGACGTCCCGGGAATCCGAACAGAACGGAGGACTGCTGTTCTTTGGCACGATTTTCTGTTTTATAAAGAGGAGAGAGCGCTATAATTTAGTCTGTTAGGGTTTTAGTTTCAAAAGATGCTGTTTATTTGTACGTTATACAGTTTTACCACATTTTTAACCAAATTGTATTTAAATGAACATATGTTTTTGAAGATTTTGCATACTTTGTATACTGGGACATCTGGTTACTTTAATTTTAACTGGGTTTCCCAAATCATGAGTTGATGAAAAGCTAATAATCATTTTAAAATAAAACAATATTAAAATAAAACACTTACTAAAAACCATTTAAACAATAAAAATGTCAAATGAAAATAAATAAATCTTTTTAAAATTAAACACTTAGTAAATACAGATAAAATGAAACGTAAAATATCACATTAAAATAAATAATCATAAAAGCAATAGAAATAAAACACTCAAAAAAATCAATTAAATCAGAAACATGTCACATTTTAAAAATATTAATAAAATGAATAATTTTAAATGAAAACTGTAACACTCAAAATCAATTAAATCAGAAAAAATAAAGAAAATTCATTGTAAAATAAAATACTAAAAATCATCTGAATCATAAAATATCATATTAAATAACTTATTTAAAAACAAAAGCAATCAAAATAAAACGTTAAAATGAAATCATTTAAACCAGAAAAATGCTATAAAATAAAATAAATCAAATAAAACACTACAAATCAGTTAAGATTGCAGAATGTAAAGTCAAAATAAATCACTTTATCATAAATCAAAATGTCTAAATGTTACTGTAAATAAAATCAATCAATAAATCACATGAAATGTATATATAAAAATCAATAAATCAAAAATAAAACATTTTAGAATAAAACATAAATTTTAGAATTAAAAAAAATCTAAATATAACACCCAAAAATCAAAGATATTGCTGTAAAATAAAAAATAAAATCTAAATAAATAAAAATCTAAAAAGAAAAATCAAAACACTACTAAAAACCAAATAAATTAGAAAAATATTAAACTAAAATAAATCAAAATGAAACACTAAAACCAATTGAATCTTAAAATAAATAATTTTAAAATATAACACCCAAAATCAATTAAATCAGAAAAACATCAAATTAAGACACTGTTGTAAAATAAACACAATCCAAATAAAACACCTACTAAAAATCTATTGAATCAGAAAAATGTTAAGTTAAAATCAAGCTTTTTAAAATTAAAACAAAACAAAACAAAACATTTAAAATAAAAGTATTAAAAAAAAAAAAATCTAATGTCAAAAAAATATCAAATTAAAATATATCATTGCATAAAAACAATCAAAACACTATAAACTAATTAAATTATAAAATGTAAAATAAAAATAAAAACACTACTGAAAACCAAATAAATTAGAAAAATATTAAACTAAAAATAAATCAATCAAATAAATCATAAAATAACACTAAA
Source organism: Labeo catla (assembly GCA_012976165.1). NCBI lineage: Eukaryota > Metazoa > Chordata > Actinopteri > Cypriniformes > Cyprinidae > Labeo > Labeo catla. The sequence continues at coordinate 230,809 of VONZ01000398.1, read as the reverse complement.
ACACAGAATAAAACACTAAACACCAATAAAATAAATTATAAAATAAAAGCAATCACATAACACCCAAAAAAAATCAACTATTTAATCAGAAAAATGTACAATTAAAATAAAGCTTTTAAAAATTAAAACAAACAACAACAACAAAAAAAACATTTAAAATAAAATTATTTAAAAAAAATCAAATGTCAAAAAAAGTGTCAAATTAAAATATCTCATTGCATAAAAACGATCAAAACACTACAAACTAATTAAATAATAAAATGTAAAAAATAAATAAATAAATAAAAATGGCTGACAATCAATTAAAGCCTTAAAATAAATAAAATAAAATGATAAATATTAAAAAAAACACTAAAAAAAGTCAGTGGTTAATGCATGTCGTGTGATCATTAACCAACATCAGAGAACCAGGAACATACAAATGTGCTGTTAAAATATTGAAATATTCAAATAAATATTGTACAGGCCAAAGAAATACAGCTGACAAAAACATTTGGGAAACTGACTTGACATAAAATTGACATACGATCAGATTTGATTCCAGTTTCCATGCATTTGAAACAGAATGAAGCAGAATTGATTCATCAAACGAGTCGTAGTCCATAGGGAAGTTTAGAAGTGAAAGACGTTTTTGTCAATAAAGTCAAATATTGACTTGATTAATCACCCTGAGTTTACGCAAGAACCCAAACTGAGCCAGTTTGCTGAGTAAATATCAACACGCAAGATTTATCTTTTCACATCACAAACGGATAAGACTTTTTGTAATATCTCACATTCCAAAACAGGGTAAATAACCCATGAAAGCGCTGAAGTGCTCGAAGGAAAATCCGTGACTGCAGATGTTTGTGCCTACCGTAATCGACATGATAAACTCATTTTGAGCGATAGGACGCATTCCTTCAGGAGCTTGAGAGACACATGATGCTCTTGTCAAACAGGACTTTTCACTGCCAGTAAGACGGGAGCCCATTCCAAACATGTTCACCTGGAATTTCCCACAGCGAATATGACACAATCACTTACCAGCGCTTTCGGTAAGGAGCTCTTTGTCTTCACAGACAGCTGGCAAAGCATGATGGGCAGGGCGATCAGAAGCAGCAGAGCCAGAAGACTAGGCCATAACACTATATGAAACCAGGAATTAGGTGCTGAAAAACAGAAAATGCCAAAGAATATCAAGCTCAGGTTTATCTCAATCGTATATAATGCTGTGAATGCATTGGGAAATAGATTTCTATTTAAATTCAGCAACTTTCAGACTCAATTGCTATGAGTTTGTATTATGAGTTTGTATAGTTTGTATGATATACTGTATACTGGTTATTAAAGTCTAAGAAAATTAATAAATAAAATAATAATAAAATATAGAAAAAAAAAATAAAAAAATTAAGCACAAAATTGAATGAATAAATAAATAAATAAATAAATGTTATGCCATTTATTTTTAAGAAAATAAAAAAAAACCATACACAAAAAAAAAATTGTTTGCAATATAATGCTAATTTTCTATTATATTAACATAAAAAACATTATGAAATAGGTTTTCATTTAATTTGAGCAACTTTGTCTGAACTGCTGTCATGATGTTGCATTATATATACTGGGCATTTATGTAAAATAAAATAAAATAAAATAAAATAAAACAATATAAAATAAACTGAATAAAAACTGTCAAATTAAAATTAATAACGTAAAAAAACAAAACACCCGTCAAATTAAGATACTGTTGTAAAATAAAAATTAATCAAAATAAATCACTTACTACAAATGAATTAAATCATAAATCATAAATCACTGAAAAACAACCCAAATAAAACACCTCAACTGAATAAGAAAAATGTCAAATTAAAATGAAAACAGTTTAAAATTAAAACAACGAAACAAGTAAATAAATAAAAATAGTAATAATAAAGTAATAAATAAATAAGTAAAATAAATAAATAAATAAATAAATGAATAATTTATTTATTTGTTGGTAATGCACATTTTCTGTTACATGACACTAAACACTGTGAAATAGGTTTTTATTTATTTCAGCAACTTTGTCTTATTTTCTATCATTATTTTGCATTACATATAATGGCCCTTTAGGTCCGAGTAAATAAATAAAAATAAAAATGTAATATAAATAAAAAACGAAACAAGTAAATAAATAAAAATTAGTAAAAAATAAATAAATAAATAAATAATTTATTTATTTGTTGGTAATGCACATTTTCTGTTACATGATACTGAACGCTGTGAAATAGGTTTTCATTTATTTCAGCAACTTTGTCTTATTTTCTATCATTATTTTGCATTATATATAATTGCCCTTTAGGGCCGAGCAAATAAATAAAAATAAAGATAAAAATGTAATATAAATAAAAAAACAAAACAAGTAAATAAAAAAAATAGTAAATAAATAAATACATTAATTGATTAATAAATCATTTATTTATTTGTTGGTAATGCACATTTTCTGTTACATGATACTAAAAACTGTGAAATAGGTTTTCATTTATTTCAGCAACTTTGTCATTTTCTATCATTATTTTGCATTATATACAGTCATGTGAAAAAGTTCGGACACCCTATTGAATTTCATGGTTTTCTGTATCAGGACATAATAAAAAATGATCTGGTCCTTGGCAGGTCTTAAAATTTGAAAAATAAATCCTCAGATCAACGTCATCACATGACATATCACACAGTGTCATTATTTATTTAACAAAAATAAAGCCAAGAGGGAAAGGCCATGTGTGACAAAGTTAGGACACCCTATGAGTCAATTACCTGTAGATCCACTTTTAGCAGCAATAATTTGACACATTCATTTTCTGTGTGACTTTATCAGTCTCTCACATCATTCTGGAGGAATTTGGACCACTCTTCTTTTCAACGTTGCGCCAGTTTATTGAGGTTTGTGGGCATTTGCTTATGCACAGCTCTCACCACAGCATTCGAGTCAGGATGAGCTCTGGACTTGGACTGGGCTGTCGCAACACCTTGATTCTTTTCTTTTCAGCCATTCTGTTTTAGATTTGCTGGTTTGCTTGGGATCATTGTCCTGTTGCATGATCCAGTTTTGGCCCAAGTTTAGATGTCGGACAGACGCCCTCGCATTTGACTCTACAATACTTTGATATACAGAGGAGTTCATGAACAACTCAATGACTGTGGCTACAAAACAAGCCCAAAATGATCAGCCCTCCTCCAGCATGCTTGTCTTTTGGTATGAGGTGTTTGTGCTGATATGCTCTTTAGGTTTTCACCAAACTTGGTGCTGTGCATTATGGACAAACATCTCCACGTCGGTCTCGTCTGTTTAAAGGACATTATTCTAGAAGACTTGTGTTTTGTTCAGATGCAACTTTGCAGACCTAAACTGTGCTGCAATGTTTTTTTTTTAGATAGAAGAGGCTTTCTTCTGCCAAAGCCTTCCAAACATGCCATTTTGTCCCATATTTTTCTAACGGTATTGTCATAAACTTTATCATTTAACTGTTAACTGAGGCCTGTAGAGTCTGAAGTGTAGTTCTTGGGTTGTCTGCCATTTCTCTGAGCTTTACACGGTCTGATCTTGGGGTGAATTTTCTGGGACGTCCACTCCTGGAAGGAGAGGTGTCTGTTTTAAATGTCTTCCACTTGTGAATAAACATCAAATTGTTTGGAAATGGCCGTATTACTCTTCTCAGATTGATGGCAGCAACAATTGCTTCTCTAAGATGATTGCTGATGTCTTACCTCCTTGGCATTGTGTTAACACACACCTGAAGGCTCCAGACCAGCAAACTGCCAAAGCTTATGCTTTTATAGAGGCGCTCAGACTTGCTGATGATCAGTTAATCAAAGGTATTTGATTAGCAGTGCTTGACTGTTATTTACCCTCTTAATTCCAGTGTTAACAGTAAGGGTGTCCTAACTTTGTCACACATGGCTTTTCCATTTTGGCTTTATTTTGTTCAGTAAATAATGACACGGTGCAATTTGTCATGTGTTGTTGTTCATCTGAGGTTTTATTTTCAAAATTTTAAGACCAGCCAAGGACCAGTTTTTTTTTTTTAATGATGTCCTGATACGGAAAACCATGGAATTCAATAGGGTGTCCTAACTTTATAATGGCCCTTTAAGTCCAAGTAAATAAAAAAATAAAAATGTATAATATAAATAAAAATGAAACAAGTAAAAATAAATATTAGCAAGTAAGTAAATAAAATAAATAATTCATTTGTTGGAAAATGCACACAAGTTACATGATACTAAACACTGTAGAAATGGTTTCATTTATTTCGAAACTGTCATTTTCATCATTATTTTGCATTATATATAATGGCCATTTACGTCCCAAGAAAAAGAAATAAATAAGAGATAAAATAAAGCAACAAAACAAATAAATAAACTGTGTAGACTTAGTTAGGATATTCATAAAGGGAAACACAAACATTGAAAACAGTAATAGTGTTTTCTTAAGAGGCGGGTGTTCAGATTCAGTCCAGTAATGCCGGGACTAGTTTTCACATCGATCAAAGCAAAAACTGTTGAATTACCGAGACGGCCGGTCAGAAGGATGCAACGGGACCGACCAAACCGGGATAATAATGAGCGATATAACACCGCACCAAGCAATTCGCACGCCTGATTCCACCAACCAAAATAAACGCTGAAAGGTAGACGGTCCCTCAAACACCCTGCCAAAATGCTGGACATTTAGATGAACATGAGGGATCAAAATGAAAGAGCTAATACGGGATGAGTAAAGTTGAGAACAAAACTTTGTTATTTCTTGAGAAAGCTCTTAGCCTGAAAGTTTGAAGTAGTTAGTATGAAGCATTAGGCATGATTTAACACATTGCTTACATGGTTTAACATGTTTTAGCATGATTTACTTTATTGTCAGGTATTTTATATTGATTACAATGTTGTTAGCATGATTAAGATGTTGTTACTCATAATTTGCAAGTTACTAGAATGTTTTTAAATTCGATTAAGATGTTGATAGCATGTTTCATTGATGATTAGGATAAAAGCCACAAGATGTTTCTAACATGGCTAACATGTTACTAGTTTGTTGTTACCATTGCTTCAAGATGATTTCACAGTTAAGGTGGCTGTTTCCTAAAGATGATTAATGTTGCTAACATTCTGGCATGATTACCAGTTACAAGATGATGTTAAGATGATTAGTATGTTACTAACATGTTCTAACATGACAAGAAGTACATGGCAATGTTTCTAGGTATGATTAAGATGTAAATCAAAGACGTTACAAAGATGATTACCAAGTTACTAACATGTTGTTAGCATGATTAGCATGTTACTAGCATCGCTAAGATTTTCTATCATGATTAAAGCATGTTACTAGCATGTTGCTAACATGATTAGCATGTTACTAGCATGTTGCTAACATGATTGCTAGTTACTAGCATAATTTTGTTGATTAAGATAAAGAGTTAAAGATGTTTCTAATACGATTAAAGATGTTACTAGAATTTTATTAACCATGTTTCCAATATAATTCGTTACCATGTTGTTAAAGATGATTAAGATAATACTATAACGCTATTAGCATGTTCATCATGATTGCCAGTTATTAAAGATTTTGTTAAGACAAGGATTGATGTTACTTCAAGACGCTAAAGATTTTTCTATCGCGGACAAGATGTTACCAGCATGCTGCCAAGACGATCAAGTAGTTACTAGCATGCTCGTTGATTGGCTGTTGTCGACATTACGTTCTAACATTGATTACACAAGCCACAAGATTTCAGACAAGATGTTTTAACATAATTAACATGTTGTCAAGATGATTGCCATAAATACTTCAAATGATCACAAGATTTTACCATGATTTCAAGAAAGTTGTTACAGCGAAGAAATAAGATGATTGCTAATGTCACTTACGTTGCCGCGACGATTACGTCAATAAGACGCTAAAGATTCTTTCATCATGACTGGCGATGTTAATAAGATGTTTGTTACGATGATTTCATGATAATACTGTGCTAACGTTGTTAAGATGTTTCATCATGATCAATCAGTTATTAAGATTTTATAAGATGATCAAGATGTTACTGAAGACGCTAACATCTTTCATCGCGGATTTTCCAGCATAACATTAGGCATGTTACAATATTGCTCTCTATCATGATTGGCCAGTTAATAAGACGTTGTAACATTGCATGTTATCATAATGCCATGTTTTATATTCATGATTGCATTAGAAATCCATTAACACGTTTCCTAAATTACGACTAGCATGTTACCAGCATGTTGTTGTGTTAATGATCAAATAAATTACTAGCATGTTGCCACATTGTGATCTAGATAGCCAGACAGATTAGAAATATTAGAGCGGAAGTCCCTAAAATGAGTCCAAATTGATTAGAAATAGTTACAGAAGGAAGCTCTGATCGAGCCCTCAAGGAATCTCCTGGGGAGCCTAGATCTTTGAATCTTTACCGGGCTGAGCCTGAACAGTGTCATTCACATCGAACATCCGGTCAACAAGTCCAGCGACTTTGGCGGTTTTGATAGTCCGACGAAACCGCACGGATCAGTTAGAAAAGATAGATAATAATCGAGCTCCAGACCAGCCCGAAGGTCCGGCCGAAGCCTATGGTTCTAGCCTGAAAGCTCCAGAGGAGGCAGAACCAAATTCCAGTCTTCAGAAGAAGAAAAAATAATAACTTAAATAGTAGATCGAAGTAAATCATTTCTGCCAACTGTGTCATGCAAACGACTGGAAATAAAATGAAGAATAACCGACCCTTCCGCCCGTGACCTGGTCAGGTCAGACTTAGCAACTACTATAAACTGATGATTTCATAAACCTTCCAAAATCCGATGTTCCCACAGAGCAGTTCCAAGCCGGGCGATCGGTGCATTTAAACCGTCACATTCAGACGCTGGTTTGACGTCACGGGACAAAAGGCAACGCAAAGCGGCTGAAATGAATAAAAACAAAGTCAGAAACATCTTTAGAAAATCCTGAACTTGTTCACAAGCCGGGAGAAAAGATCAAAACAACTTACTTTTGCCAAAACGGAGAGAATACCACACTCCCTACTCAAGACACTGTCCACCGGCGTAGACCTTGGCGTGATATTTAGACGTCACGTCGCTCATCACATGGGTCATCACATCCGTCATGTCACAAACAGGAGTGGAGATGTTCTGACACCACGTCACTGGTTCATACGGGCTCCCGTAACTGCAAGAGACCAAACACACTCACTCACAGACTCTGTGAAAACATTTAACAAAGACACGTGTGACAGACACAAACACAGACCGAGGAAATTAATCATCAACAATTAAAGGCATATCTTGTTTAATCACAGTCGTGTGAGTTTACACAGAAACTCTTTCAAACTGACCAGACTAACCAGATTCTAATTATACTAGTTCTCCTGCTCTATTTCACCTGGTATCTCATCATTACACACCCTGTTTGCTGTGTGCATGTGTCATGCCCTTTCTTACATCATCGGTATCTGATTACATACATTGTTATCTTTAAAACAACTCATCAAGTCGTAAATATATCAAGTCATAAAGGCAATAAATGCAAATTCTCAATGCAATGACCTTAATTCGGAAAAATGCCTTCAATTACATGCAAAAAAAAATGGCAGCCAAGTTTTGAATTTTAAAATTAAAAGTGAGAAAATAAATATTTCTAGCAAATATAAAAATGCACTGCAAAAAAAAACAAACAAAAAAAAACTTAGATTTAAAATATAAAAACACAAAATATTTTATATAAAAATAAATTTAGTATACAATAAATTAGTTTTAAAATTAAGATTAAAATTAATATTATTCTTAGCAAATATAAAAATGTACAGCAAAAAGGTTTAGATTTAAAATATAAAAAACACAAAATATTTAATATAAAACTAAATTTAGTATACATTAAATTAGTTTAAAATTAAGATTAAAAGTAAAATATTGTTTCTATCAAAAATAAAAGTATGAATATAAAATATTAAAATCAAGACTAATTTTATAAAAATATAAAATAAAATAGTTTTATTTAATAACAAAAATTACACACATGTATACAATTATATATATATATATATATATATATATACACACACACACACACACACACACAAATAAATACAACGCATCAATATAAAATATAAAAATCAAAACTAATTTTATAAAACGTATGAATAAAAAAAACGTGCATATGTATGAATATAAAATATTAAAATCCAAAAAATATTTATAAAAATATAAAATAAAATAATTTGAACCGTTTTATTTATATAAATGATACAAAAATTACACATATATATAAAATTATTTTAAAACTTTATTACATTAATATTACATTAATTATACACAAAATTATATATATATATATATATATATACTGCACTGCAAAATATAAAAATATTAAAATCAAATATATATTTTAAACATTATTTTAATTATACATTAATTATACATAGAATATTATATATATATATATATATATATATATTATATATATACACAATAAATAAAATGTATTAATATAAAATATAATCATAACTAATTTTATAAAAAAATAAAATGCAATAATTGTAAGTATTGTTTATATAAATAAAAACATATATATATATATATAATATAAACATATGAATAAAAACGTATATGTATGAATATAAAATAAATAAAATCAAAACTAATAATATAAAAATGCTATAAAAATATAATTTAATATACTTCTGACAGTTTTATTTATATAAATAACGTATGATAATAACATTTTATATAATAAAGTGTATGATTTTAAAATATTAAAATCAAAACTAATTTTATAAAAATATATATATAAATATTCTAAAAGTTTTATTTATATAATTGTATATATATATATATATATATATATAAATAATTATTATTAATTAATTAAACATAAATATGATATATAAACTACTGTATAACTGAGCAAAAAAAAAAGCATTTTAAAAACATTCAAAGCTCAAAAGCTCCTATAAGGGTGGAGAGGTTACGAGGTTGGACTGATGTGGGATTATCTGGAGCTTCTGAAGCTTTCGTCTCTCATCCCGTCATCCGTCTGTCTGCCTCACTGACCCTCCCAGCATGCACTGCTGCTCCCTCCGCTCCCATCACATTTATTTCTCCCCATCAGCTTCTCTGTAAAGCGTAGCTGTGACTGCTGCAGACGACTCGGTGCCAAGGCCAGAAAGGGCCGGCAACATTTCGCAGACGCAGCTTCTTCCTGCTCCGTTTCTAATTGCAGTTCAGAGATTCACAGCCGGCGGACCACAGCGCGTCCTTCAGCAAAGTCACCAGTCACAGTGTTATTCACAGAAAACCCAAGCATTGAGAGGAAAGCATTAAACCCATGGCCAAATAATGAATTTTAGTTTTAAACGCTACTAATTTTTAAAGATGTTTTTAGATGATAATGTAATGTGAACAGGGGCACAGAGATTGCATTAGCATGAAAAACAGAGAAGGAAATAAAAGAGAAGGAAAATCAGAGGCAATGTACTGTGTCGAATGTGTGCATTTTATTCAACTTCAGTGCTTGTGTTTTACTTACAATAAATTGCTTCCATTAATTTAAAGGACAGTGTCAAAGCCCTATTAATTCCTCCCAGTAGCGCTCAGCAGTATTACTGTACTAAAATCTTATATTATGGTGTGAAAAATGTACGTACTTGTCTGTAATTATAACACAACATACATATAGTATTTTTAAGGAAAAAAAAAAAAAAAATTCAACTAGAAAAAAATGAATTAACATTAAAATATATATTAATGTTATTGCATATATTAAAATATGCATGCATTATATATTATAAATAATTCAATATATTTTTATTATTATTTAGATATGTACACACACACACACACACACACACGAGTATGCAATTAATATTGCAATATATGCAATAATATACTGTATAAAAATGATAAAAATATAATTTAATATACCTCTGACAGTTTTATTTATATAAATAATGTATGATAACGTTTTATATAATAAAGTGTATGATTTTAAAATATTAAAATCAAAACTAATTTTATAAAAATATAAAATAAATATTTAAAAAGTTTTATTTATATAAATAATAAATTATATATATATATATATATATATATATATATTAATTAATTAAACATAAATATGATATATAAACTACTGTATAACTGAGCAAAAATAAAGCAAATAAACTGAAATAAAAATAGCACAGACATATTTAAAAAATAAGGGAAGACATAAATAAATAAAACCTGTCAAAAGGATTTTTAATGTGTTTTAAAGAAGTCTATTCTGCTCACTAAGCCTGCATTTATTTGATCCAAAGTACAGAAAAAACAGTAAAATATTTTAATATTTTTATTATTTAAAATAACTGTTTTCTATTATTTCTATTATTTATTCCTGTGATGCAAAGCTGAATTTTCAGAATCATTACTCCAGTCTTCAGTGTCACATGATCCTTCAGAAATCATTCTAATATGCTGATTTGCTGCATTTGTTATGATTATTAATAAATATTTATATATATTTGTATATATTGATATTTATATTATTAATATATTATTATAGAGTAAAATTTGAGAATTTGATTATAGAGTCAGGTTTCTTTGAAAAAAAAAAGTTCAGAAGAACAGCATTTATTTGAAACACAAATCTTTTGTAACATAATAGTCTTCATAATCTGTTTTAATCAATTTTATAATAATCAAATTTTAATTTCCATAATCCCTGGGCGCCCAAAATAAAATAAAATAAAATAAAATAAAATAAAATAAAATAAAATAAAATAAAACTGACTCTGTGCTTCTGAATGGTATAATGTATAATGTTACAAAAGATTTTTATTTCAGAAAAATGCTGATCTTTGGACCTTTCTATTCATCACAGAATCCTGAAAAAAAAAAAAGTACTCAACTGTTAATAATAACTGATAATAATATTAATGTTTCTTGAGCAGCAAATCAGTATATTAGAATGATTTCTGAAGGATCATGTGACACTGAAGACTGGAGTAATGATGCTGAAAATTCAGCTTTGATCACAGAAATAAATTACATTTTAACAGATATTCACATAGAAATCAATTATTTTAAATAGTAAAAATATTTCAAAATCAAATAAATGCAGGCTTGGTGAGCTGACGTCTTTAAAAAACATTGACTGGTAGTGTATATATTTATATTTAATATATAAAAGCATCAGTGCTCTCTTTCTATAAATGTTGTGTCACTCACAGGTTGTACTGGACGCTGTAGAGAACCGTTTGACCTGGAACGGGATCCCAATGGAGAACGCTGAAGAAATTCCTGGACTCAAAATAAGCCTTCGTCTGATTACAGCTCTGACCCCAGCAACCTGCAGACCACAACAATAAAATAAGACGCTTTTAGAAGTCATCACCATCTATATATAAATCAAGCTAATTATGTTCTAGACTAAATATCTTTTGTCTAAAAGTAAAGGGGACACTTTCTCCCTCGGGTCGGTTTTTCCATTTAACGTTATTCTCCGCAGCTGCATTTACAGCACACATTAGAGCAAAGTGAGCACACAAGTCTTTGACTTATTCACAAAACAGCATGTCTTAAGTGCCTTATTGCTTTTCTAAAATGTTTACGACAATACAAATACTAAATCTGAAAATGTATGTATTGATGTGTTACTTTTTTGAAGTACAGTATTACTACAATAGCTCCTGACAGCAACAGTAACGGCAAGAGAATGTTCTGATGTAACATACTTCATCTAATGAAGCTCAAATAAAAACAGAATAGAAACTCGTCTTATCTACAAAACAAATTCGTACGATTTTCCAAAAAAACAAATTTGTTTGATTTGCAACAAAATGTACAAATTCGTATGATTTTTCACGAAACATACATTTTTTTTGATTTTCCACAAAACGTACAAATTAATTTTATTTTTCACAAAACTGCACGATTTTCCACGAAACCACAAATTTCCACAAATTCGTTGGATTTTCTACAAAACGTACACATTCGTCCGAGTCAGGTCATTTAAATTTGAACAAGTCAGCCACCTCGCAAAATATGTATGGTTTTCCACAAAATGTACAAATTCTTATAATTTTCCACAAAACAAACCAGGTCATATAAATTTGCACAAAACGTACACCTTCGTACGAGCCAGATCATACAAATTTGTATAAATTAGCCACCTCGTAAAATACGATTTTCCGCAAAACATACAAATTCGTATGATTTTCCACAAAAAGTACAAATTCGTACAATTTTCCACAAAACGTACACATTTGTACGAGCCAGGTCATACAAATTTGTTCGAATTAGCTACCTTATAAAATACATACGACTTTCTAAAAAGCATAGAAATTTGTACGATTTTCCACAAAAACTAATTTGTTGGGTTTTCTACAAAACATACACATTTGGAAGATTTTTTACAAAACTTACAAATTCGAACGATTTTCCACAAAACATACACTTTTTTTTAGATTTTCCACAAATTCGTAAATTTTCCATAATCGAATTAGCCATCTTGTAAAATATGTATGACTTTCCACAAAACTTACAAATTCGTAAGATTTTCCACAAAACATACACTTTTTTTGTTTTAGATTTTCCACAAAATGTACACATTTGTATGAGCCAGGTCATACAAATTTGTTCAAATTAGCTACCTTATAAAATATGTATGACTTTCTAAAAAGCATAGAAATTCGTACGATTTTCCACAAAACATACAAATTTTTGGGATTTTCCACAAAACAATTTTGTTGGATTGTCTACAAAACGTACACATTTGTAAGATTTTTCATAAAACGTACAAATTCGTACAATTTTCCACATAATGTACAAATTTGAACGATTTTCCACAAAATGTACAAATTCGTACGTTTTTCTACAAAACGTACAAATTCGTACGTTTTTCTACAAAACGTACAAATTTGTACGTTTTTCCCACAAAACATACACATTAGTTCAAGCCAGGTCATATAAATTTGTACGAATTAGCCCTATTGTAAAATATGTATGACTTTCCACAATGCACAGAAATTCCTACGATTTTCCATAAAACGTACAAATTCCTACGATTTTCCACAAAACGTACAAATACGTACAATTTTGCACAAAACTTACTAATTCAAACGATTTTCCACAAAACATACACTATTTTTTTATTTTTTTTTTTGTAAATGTAAAAATTCATACAATTTTCCACAAAACGTACACATTTGTACGAGCCAGGTCATACAAATTTGTTCAAATTAGCTACCTTATAAAATATGTACGACTTTCTAAAAAGCATAGAAATTTGTACGATTTTCTACAAAACATACTTTTCTACAAAATCTGTAAGATTTTTCATAAAACGTACAAACTCGTACAATTGTCCACAAAATGTACAAATTCATACGATTTTCCACAAAACGTACAAATTCGTATGTTTTTCCACAAAATGTACAAATTCATACGATTTCTCACAAAACATACACATTAGTACAAGCCAGGTCATATAAAGTTGTACGAATTAGCCCTATTGTAAAATATGTATGACTTTCCACAATGCATACAAATTCCTACGATTTTCCACAAAACGTACAAATTCGTACAATTTTTCACAAAATTTACTAATTCAAACGATTTTCCACAAAACATACCATTTTTTTGATTTTCCACAAACTTACAAATTCATTTGTTTTTCCACAAAACGTACAAATTCATGCAGTTTTCCACAAATTCGTACATTTTCCACAATTGAATTAGCCATCTTGTAAAATATGTGACTTTCCACAAAGCATACAAATTCGTAAGATTTTCCACAAAACATAAAATGTTTTTTGATTGTACACAAACGTACAAATTTGTACGATTTTCCGCAAAACATTACATTTTTTTTTTTTTTTTTAGATTTTCCACAAAACATGCATAGTTCAAAGAACAGCTTAGATGCTACATTATTGATTATGTTGCTAAGTGTGTTGCGCAGTGATACACAGAGCCACTGGGTGAAACGGTCGCAGCCGTGCTTTATCGTGAATTAAACACAGCTGCTGACCAATCAGAATCAAGGACTGGAACTAACCGTTTTCTAACACAAACGCAGCTAAAGCTCCTCTGCTGAAGAACGACACCGTCTTTGTGTTTTAAGCTCTTGACTCTTCAGATTATGGTTTGAAACGCTACCAGCAGAAGAAAAAAAACATCCACAAACCCACTCAAGTTCTTCATGCTGTTTGACATCAATCAATAAATATATACACGACCTTTAAACCTCAAGGCTTTTTCAAACGTTCTTCTTGACCAACTTTCCTATTCTAGCTTCAGCAGTCGATGGACAGCGTTTGATGCGCATCTGACAGCGAGATGATCCACGTGGTTCTCGATCGATTATAAGCCTGGATGAATACGCTCTGCGCGTTTTGATTTTCCTTGGGAAAACTGAACAGGAACGACCGAACGGCTCCACGTATACCAGAAGGATTTTGCAGAAAGCGTTGCTCATATGAAAAGATTGACCTCTACAGATGGTGCAAAATTAATGCTCACAGCAAATGCCAATAAATTTGGTTTTGATAGGTACATAAAACTTTATGGAGTGTAATTTGATCAGAAACTGAAAGTCGCATGGTGTAAACTGAAGTAGTTTATCTGTGATCGTATCTAGCATGGCCTGACATGACGTGCACAATTAAACATGCAAATCACATACTGGCATCTTCTCTTAACTCTGTTTCTATCTAAAGTTTGTTTTGTTTACAGAAATAGAAATTCTCACATGCCGAATATTCCTCACATTAAGCCACCAAAATTAAAACATGACTTAAATAGCACTTTAGTGTCATTGAGATGCTAATATACTTTTTATTTTTAATTCATTTGTATTTTTATATTTTCTGTTTATTTGTAATTTCTATAATAATGTATATATAATTTACATAATTCATATAATGAATAAATAAGTAAATACATAAAAAACGATTACCTTTGCATACAAACTGAAATAAAAAAAGTCCTAAAAAAAATATAAAAAAAAAATTAATTAAATGACTGAAACACAAAAAATAACTAAAATTAAATGGAAAAATATAACAATAAATACAAATTAAAATTATATTGTAATAAAATGGTTTTAAATTCTTCTCAGTTCACTTTCTCTTTTTATTTGGAACTGCATGAACAAAAAACATATTGTATTTTTTATTATTTGTATATATTTTAAATGTATTTATTTTTGTTTGTTTTATTTTATTTATTTATTTATATTTTTCCTCAATGGAAAATTTTTTTTTTAATTAAGAAAATATATAAATGGACATTAAAAATAATAATTAAATAATAATTAAACATTAAAGAAATTAAAATTAACTAAAAGGAAAAATAAATTAAAAACTAATATTAATAAAAACTGCAATAGTATCTTAATGACATTAACATATCACGGTTCATTGTATTTTTACTTTGTAATTTTTTTTTCTAAACTAATTAAAATATTAATAAAAACTACAGTAGTTTCTCAGTGACAAACATATCTCTGTTTATTAGTTTATTTATTTAATAATAGTAGACTCACTTTAATTAAGGGTGCTTCATCTTTAGAAATTAATTTGTGTCAATTTTAAATGTTTAAATTTTGTTTTTTTAAATGTTAATATTTTAAACATTAAAAATAATAATAAATAAAATGACAAACATAAAAATTTAAAATTAAAAACAAAAAATATATAAAACAAATGAAAATGAAAGGGGAAAATATAAAAATAAAAACTAATTAAAATATTAATAAAAACTACAATAGTTTCTCAATGACAGTAACATCTCTCTTTATTATTTATTTAATAATAGTTGACTCTTAAAATTGTATAATTTTTTATTATTATTATTTATTTAATTTTCTTCCCTTAATAACAATGGAATCAATTAGCTGTTTTATATATATATATATATATATATATATGTGTGTGTGTGTACATATTAAAATAATGACGCAAACACAAAATGTAAATAAAAAAAAAAAACACGAGAAAAAGCAGATTTTATTGTCACTTTGGGAAAAAAAAAAAAAAAAAAAACTTTATGTTACGTAGTTTTTATTTATTTATTTTTTAATAAACACTAAAATAAATATTTAAAGAAATACAGTGGATTTTTATTACTCACCTGCACAGCAGAGCAAGAAAATGGCAACTCTCAGAAGCCACATATCCAGACGTATCATAATATCTCCAATTTAGAAACATTAAATTAAGATCCAGCGGTCAGAGACACAGTCCTCTCATTATTTCCACGAGACGCTTCCTACACATCTCATTTCCACAAATGAGAAAAATCACATTAAGTCGTACGGTGGGATATTATTCAATCACTGTCATTTGTGCAATGACAGAGTCCGTCTCCGGTCGTCCATGTGTAGTCGTTCTGAAGGAAGATCTAGCGCTCCTCAGGTGTGCAGGTGAACTTTGGAGCGTCTTATCAGCACCTTCCTGTTTTCTGCTGTTGGCCTCCACCCATTAGGGGCGTCTATAGATGTTCTTCACCGCACACGCATCTCGAATTTCAGGTTTTATCTGTTGAAAAACTGAAACTGGAAATGAAGCACTTCTCAGAAAGGTGCAAGACAAATGAAGCACGCCTTCGGGCGGGACGAGGGTGGATTTAGCAGGCATTCACGGCCCTGTATCACCTATAATGACGCAAAACGTAATTGTTTTACTGCATGACATCAGGTAAACTAAAGCAAACAAACGCCAAACTTTCATTTCTGCAAAAAAATGCACATTATTAGGCTTTGACCATCATGATCTGTGCTTTATGAGCATGTGTTGGTGTAGCATTGGATTTATGTGCATGTGTATCAGTGGACAGGGGTTTACGTTATTTACACAATCAAAAAAAGGGAAGAAAAACTCATTTGAAAACAAAGCGGGACCAAACAAGTCAAGACCTGTTAAGAAGAGGGTGTTTAGTCTTGTAGTTTTCATTTGATTACATATCAAATTTAAATAAATAAAAAATTAAGATAATTTAATGAAGTTTTCCACAGATGAAGCACCCTTAATTAAAGTCTACTATTATTACATAAATAAATATTTATTTAAAAAAGTACAGAAAATGGTTATAATCAATACTATATATATATATATATATTTTGTAAATAAATTACCAATTTATGGTTTGCATGCAGATTTTATTAATATTTGAATTAGTTTTTATTTTTATTTTACTCTTTCACTTTCATTTCAGTTAAAGTTTACTTTTTTTTTCATTTTAATCTGTCATTTTATTTGTTATTTTTAATATGTACATATATATTTTAAGTTTATAAAAACTACTATTGTAGTTTTTATTATTTGAATTAGTTTTTATTTTTATATTTTCCTGTTTCTTTTTAATTTTAGTTCTTTTTTATTTTTAATTTAAATTAAATTTTTTAATTTAATTTTATTTATTTTTTGTTTCATAAAAAACAGCTAATTGATTCCACTGTCACTGAGATACTATTGTAGTTTTTATTAATATTTGAATTCGTTTTTATTTTTATAGTTCCCTCTTTTATTTTTAATTTTAGTTCTTTTCATATATTTTAAATTTTAAATACATTTTTTATTTCAATTTTTTGTCAATTTATATTTTGTTTTATAAAAAAAACAGCTAATTGATTTCATTGTCATTGAAACACTATTGTAGTTTTTATTATTTGAATTAGTTTTTATTTTTATATTTTCCTGTTTAATTTTTAATTTTAGTTCTTTTTATTTTTTAATTTAAATTAAATTTTTTAATTTAATTTAATTTATTTTTTGTTTCATAAAAAAACAGCTAATTGATTTCATTGTCATTGAGACACTATTGTAGTTTTTATTAATATTTGAATTTGTTTTTATTTTTATAGTTTCCTCTTTCATTTTAATTTTAGATCGTTTTATTTTTTATTTTAATTCAAAAAATTTTACTTCATTTTATTTATTTTTTTTATGTTAATTTATATTTTGTCAATTGTATAAAACAAAACAGCTTATTTTATATTTTCCTATTTTATTTTAATTTTAGTTCGTTTTATTTTGTTATTTTAATTACATTTTTTATTTTCATTTAATTTTTTTGTCAATTTATTATTTCATTTTAATTTTAGTTAGTTTTATTTTTTTCTTTTTTAATTAAATTTTTATTTCTTTAATTTCATCGTATTTTTGGTCAATTTATATTTTGTTAATTTTATTAAAAACAGGTAATTGATTCCATTGTCATTGAGATACTATTGTAGTTTTTATTATTTGAATTAGTTTTTATTTCTATATTTTCATATTTCATTGTAGTTTTAGTTAGTTTTATTTTTACATTTTAAATTCAAATTTTACATTTAATTTCATTGTATTTTTTGTCAATTTATATTTCGTTAATTTTATTAAAAACAGCTAACTGATTCCATTTAGAAAAAATAAAATAAAAATATTAAAATAAACAAATAATTTAAATTTTTCATTTTAATTTTTATGTTTGTGTCATTTTATTTATTATTTAATTTTAATGTCCATATATTTAGCTAATTTTATTTTAACAAAAAAAAAAGCAAATTGATTCCATTATCATTGAGGGGACGGGGGGTGGGAGACATTTAAAATTAATACAAATTAATTAATTAATTTATTTACATTTTTTATTTTTATTTTTTTACATTTTATAAATTTATATAAATTGTTTCTTCCATTGTTATTTAGAAAAAAAAATAAACAAAAATAATTTAAAAAAGGCATTTAAAACGAATATTAATTAATTTCTAAAGATGAAGCACTTTTAATTAAAAAGTGAGTCTATTATTATTAAATAAATAAATAAACAGTGATATGTTAGTGTCACTGAGATACTGTTGTAGGTTTTATTTATTTAACTATTTTATTTATTAGTTTTTCATTTTCCTCAAATTTTAGTAAATTGTATAAAAAAAGCGAATTGATACCATTGTTTCTGACAAAAAAAAAAAGTTCAAATAAATAAAACTAAAAGACGACATTTAAATTTTAAACAAATAATAAAAAATATGATAAATATTTTTTCAGTTCACCTAGTTCCAAATATAAACAATATAATTTAAATTAGCATTTATTTTTTTTTAAACAGAGTTTATTTATTTATTTATTATTATTATTATTTTGGATATTAACATGTATGCAAAGGTAATTTTTTTAAATGTATTATTTATTTATTTATTCTCAGGTAATGCTTATTTCACATTAAGAAATTGCTTTTTAATGGCTTTTTTTTAGCATTTTGTGGCAATTCAGCAGATATGAGTTCACAACAGTGCAAACTGAACTACATATTGCACATTTTAACTGCATATTTAATTCAAGTGCATTGAAACCTTATACACAATTCCAAAGCGGAAACATGCATCCAAACGGCACGAAAGCCGAATTTTTGTGCTGACTTCAGACCAGGTGCGTTTGGGTTTGATCTGCCGTCTGAGGACCATCTTCCCTCTCGTCACTGAGACGATTCAAAGCGAGCGTGTCCTGACTCAGAAGACTGACTTTGAAGTCAAGGAGCGCTGGAGGAGACCGAGATCTGAGCTCCTCACAAACCATCGCTGACTTTCCTCCAACGCAGCGTCACAGTCACAGTACATACTTGTGATCTCATGATCATAAATAACTACCATCGTCCTTCTACTTCACCAGCAACCTTGTGTTTGTCAAGCGATCGCGCCGCTCACTTCGTCCTAACATCCCTACGGACAGCGTCCCCGTTCCCACAGTGTCCTTCAGGGCCGTGAAAGCGCGGTTCGGGATCGGCCTGCGTGTGAGACGACTTCAAACGTCAGCCATAAATGAGCGCGATACGCAGCATTATCAGAATCACACAGCTATAAAGCGCAAGGTGTTCTTCGTCTCCATGGAAGAAAGGAAACTAATTACAGAGCGCTGACAGCCGGATCGATCACTGACATACTAGTTTTGAATGACTGTTTTTATTTTGTTTTGTTTTATTTATAATTTACCATATAAATGTATTATTTGTATTTTTATTTTATTATTTTTAAAATAATTTTAAAAAAATAATGTAATTTTTTATTTTTATATTGTTTATTTATTTTGTTATTATATTATTTTTTATAATTTAGCATATAAAAATATACTATTTTTATAATTCATTTGATTATTTTTTTTTAATTTTTATTTAATTTTTTTTATTTTAGGTAAAGTTTTACTAAATTTGTTTATATATATATATATATATAAATTACAGAATCTTGTTTGTTTCTTACCCGTTTCACTTGTTTGTTTGTTTGTTTTTTAAATGTGGAGTTTTTATTAAATAAATTTAACTTCAATTTTTAATTTTATTATTTTTATATTTTATTTATAATGTATCATATAAAATGTATTATTTGTATTTTATTATTTTTACAATAATTTTAAATTACTTTTTAAAAATAATGTTTTTTTTATTTTTTTATTATATTATTTATTATATATATATTTATTATATTTTTTATATATATATATATATATATATATATAGTACTATTACAGAATCTTATTTGTTTCCTTACTGTTTCACTTGCTTTTTTTTTTAAATGTGCTGTTTTTATTAAATAAATTTAATTTCAATTTTTAATTTTATTTTTACATTTTTAAGTTAAAAAAAGAGAAATGTCGAAATAAAAGTTTAAGAATTTATTTTATTTCACACATACATATATACATATATATCTTATTTACCTTTAAGCTTTAGTTTTTGTAAATTATAAATTTACCATTATTTCAGTATAACTGAAATGCTATTGCATTTTTATTAATATTTCTTTTATTTAAGATTTTGAATGAATTTTATTGTGCATTTTTGTCTTTTTTATTAGTTTTTTTAAATGTGCACTTCTTATTAATTTTATTTTTTGTTACTTTACTGAAGTTAAAAAAGAGAAATGTTGAAATAAAACTGTAAGAATTTTAAGCTTTAATTTAAGTAAATTATAAATGTTCCATTATTTCAGTATAATAGCATTTTTATTTGTTAATTTGCTGTATTTATTAATATTTTTTGTATTTATTATTAACATTTTGAATTAGTTGTTTTTATATTTTTTGTGTTCATTTTAATTTTAGTTACATTTAGCATTTTTGTATTTTTAATGACTTGTCTATAACAATTTCTATTCATAATTATTTAATTTTTTTTATATTTATTAATATATTATTTTTTCAGTTTTTCAGTTCAAGATTATTTTATTTCAAATAATGACATTTTTAATAGTTTTACCTTTCATTATAATAACCCCAATTCAAACACACAGAAACTCTACATGAGACGTGCGGAGAAACAACAGAGATGTCAGTGAAATCTCATTTGCGATTGTTCATTTCTTGCAGGATAATCCAGGCAGCTCGATCGTACTCGGATCGATTTCGTCTCTGCGGATCAAATCACTGACCTCCAGAAACATTTTTCTAAATTCCATTTGCCGTGACATTTTCCTTAACTATTGATTATGTGACGCGGAAAGCATGTGGAATAACAATAGCTCCTGTAAAATGCAAAAAAGGCAATTATCCGGGCGCTTAAAGACTTTGATATTGAAAAACCGCCGCTAGACACAGAAAAGGCGAGATGCGCGCATTACATACAAGACTGTGAAATCGTTACCCTTCAGGGTACGAGAAAAGATCAAAATATGCAGTGAAACGCTGCTTCAGATACTGTACCAACCACACAGAGAGGAGGAACGGCCTCCGGGAATCAAACTTCTGAACACAAAGAGGAAACAAGGTAAAAGCGCTCGTAACTTTCAAGTCACTTAAGATCGTCTGTGGCAAAGCTTTTAAACAATGTCAAAATCCCATTGAACTCAAAGACGGAGCCCAGAAGCTGCAGAGCGGCACAATCAAACACGGCTCGCCTTGCAAGTTATTTTGTACTTTCTTTAGAAACCAATAAATCCTGGGCTGTGCATCAAATATGCATGATATATTTGCAACCATTTTTCTGGCAATTAAGCAGCAGTTTCAATACCATGATTTCAATGTGCTTTTTATTTCTAAAAACACACGGACGTAAATGCACTGAAGTTCAAATAAAAAAGTACATTTCGTCATTATTTACTCGCGCTCATGCCGCTCAACCCGTAGGCTCTTATTTGTTTCTGTGGAAGACAAAAAGAGAGATTTTAATACAATTCACACATCTCTTTCTCATAAAACAGTCACTGTCAAGCCCCAAAAAAAAAAAAAATCACAAAAGAAGCAAAATGAAAGCACCATAAACAGTCCAAACATAATAAATATTTGTTGTGCTTTTATTTTATAGTTTCTTCCTCCAAAAAACAACTACTGAAAATTCAATAAAATGCAATGCAATAAAATAAATACAATTTGATGCTTTTATAGTTTCCCTCAAACGGCTTTGACTTTTTTATATCTCCTTCAGTTTTCTGCAGAAAACGGCATAAATTTCAAGGTAGGGATGAACGATGGCATCAGAAAAAAAGATAAAAATGGCAGATATTTAAAATAAAGGGGCAAAATAAAATTAAATTAAATTCATACAAAGTCAAATTTGATTTTCAGGGACATTATTTTATATAACCAGTATATAACTAGTATATATATTTATTAAATAGATTCAGTTAACAACAACTACTCTGACAGCAAGTAAAAACTGGACTGCAGATGTATTTTCAGCCTTGTTTCAATTAATAAAAATTACTTAATAGTTTAGTTAATGTTAATAACTGACAGAAAGTAAGAGTTTATATACATTTTTTGTTAAACTCTTGCAATTCTGAGCTTATCTCTTATAATTTTTTGTTTATTTCTCATAATTCTGAGTTTCAAAAATATAAAATAAAAAAATAAAATAAAAATAAATAAAATAAAATAAAACAAAACAATAAAATACAAAGTTTTCAGGGACATTACTGTATAAAACTAGTTGCTAAATTAATTTCAACGTTATTTTAATTAACAAAATTGTCTAAATAGATTTAAGTTAACAATAATAACTGACAGCAAGTGAAAACTGGATTGCATATTTTTCAGAGTTATTTCAATGAATAAAAATGTCTTAATAGTTTTAGTTAACGATAATAACTCTGATAGTAAGTAAAATTAGAATGTATTTCACAAATTTTTACATACAAATTTTATATCTTGCAATTATGAGTTTATATCTCAATTTTTGTTTATATCTCGTAAATATGAGTTTATAATTGTATATATTTTTTATTGTTTTTTTAAAATAAAATTATTTATATTATTTATATAAATACATTTTAGTTTATTTTACTCAAAATTACGAGACATGAACAAAAAATATATTATGTAATGTATCATATTATATTATAATATTAAAAATAATATAAATAATTTATAAAAAATAATTTATATTAAAATAAAAATATTTTTTGTTCATATCTCACAATTATGAATTTGTATTGCATAGTTTATCTCGTGTTTATATGTCAATTTTTATTCATATTTCACAATTATGAGCTTATATTTTATATTTATATTTTTGTATGTCTTGTAATTCTGATTTTCCAAAGTAAATTAAATAAAATATAATGTATTTATATAAATAATAAAAAAATGTCTTATAGATTTAGTTAATAATAATAACTCTGATAGCAAGTAAAAACTGTATTGCAGAATTGTTAGCTTTATTTCAATGAACAAAAATGCCTTAATAGTTTTAGTTATTGACAACTCACAGCAAGTAAAAATTGCAATGTATTTTTCAGCTTTACTTCAGTTAATAAAATGCCTTATTATTTTTAGTTAATGATAAGTAAAAATTAGAATACAAAACGTTATTTTAATGAACAAAAATGCCTTAATAAATTTAGTTAATGATAATAATTGATAAGTAAAAGTAAAAATGGAAATTTTTTTTTTTAATGAAAACCTTTTTTTAATAGTTTGTAGTTTTATTTAACAATAATAACCCTGATAGTAAGTAAAACCTATAATGCCAACATTTATTTTTAACAAGAAAGAAAGAAAAAAACAAAAGGTAAAAATGTAGAATTTTTTTAAATTATTCAATAAAAATAAATAGCATTTTGTATCTTTTCATTGTGTTGCGTTGAGTTCTTTTGTTCATTTTATTTGACAATTTTTATTTTGCATTGCATTTTTATTATTTTATAATTCCAGTTATTTTGCAATGCATTTCTTTTATTCTTTATTTTATTTAACGATAACCTTGACAGTAAGTAAAAATTTATTTCAGATTAATTTAACAAAAAATCATAATTGTTTTAGTGACTGATAATAAGTAAAAACTGAAATGCAATAAGGAAATACGTGCCGTTAGTCATAATAAAGATAAAGTAGAGATGGCCTCGTCTGTGTGTGAAGGTCCACCTCTCTCACAATCTTAAATCAATTCTGTTCCTCGTCCCGTTTGTATCTGATAGTGAACAGGACGTGTGATTTGTATTTTCTATGTGAGCGTGGCTTTGGGGCAAAAGCTTCGGCTGACGGAGCTCCAGCTTAAATCCTCCGGGACGCCTTCAAGGTGTGTTTTGCTTATTGAATTAAGCAGCTATGATTCAGGTTTTCACCGCAGTATTGATCTCCCACGTCCCCTGACGGAAAACACGGCATAACAGCTCGCGGCCAACATCGCGTCGAGACGGTTTAAAGCGCTCGACTGAGGTTTTCTCTTTGGAGACGCTCTGGCTGGACTTCACTGATGTTCGCTGACAAATGAAGTCCTGCGGCCGTTTGTCTGAGTTCATGTTGTCATTGTGTGTCAGCTCTATAGACTGTCTGAACTCTCGGAGGACTGGAGATGCTGACTGATGATGATGATTCATGCATCTGCTGCACATGCATGTGTAAAACGCACTGCGGTGCTTCTCCATTCAGTCAGAATTACATACGACCATCAGTGTTGCGACCGACACTCATGACTGATAACTTAAATGCAATTTCAGCGTTATTTTAATTAACAAATTTGTCTAAATAGATTTAAGTTAACAATAATAAATGTTAAAAATGCAGTGCAAAATAAAATAAAACAAATAAGAATTCAGTGCAATGCAATGAAAAGATGCAAACTGCAATGCATTTCTTTTATTCTTTATTTCTACGTTTTGAATTGACTTTCATTGCATTTTGTATCTTTTCATTGCATTGCATTCGTTTTATTCTTTATTTGATTTGACTTTGCATTGCATTTCTTTTCATAAAAAAAGAGAAAGAAATGCTGTTTGAAGAAAGTAGTAAGAATCAAGGAAGAAAAATTCTGCACTGCATTTTAAAAATTTATTTCATGTTATTTTATCATTTTTCTTCATTTTGCATTTAAATTCTTTTATTATTTGAAAACTAAAATTGAAATAAAAATTAATTAATTTTAATAGTAATATTTAAAAATAATGAATATGACAACAGCACACAGGGTACAATTACAAATAAATAAAAGTCAATTAAAAACATGTAGAAATAAAGAATAAAAGAAATGCATTGCAGTTTGCATCTTTTCATTGCACTGCACTGAATTCTTATTTGTTTTATTTTATTTTACAAATTTATTTTGCACTGCATTTTTAACATTTATTTCATGTTATTTTATCATTTATTTCATTTTGCATTTATTTCTTATTTAATTTCTTATTTTGCATTGCAACGCATTTCTTTTCTTAAAAAAATAAATGGCATTTTAAGAAAGTTGTAGGAAACAAGGAAGAAAAAACAAAAACATGTAGAAATAAATGAACTTTTTAAATTATAAAATAAAATACATTTATTGCATTTTGTATCTTTTCATTGCATTTAATTATTTTGTTCATTTTATTTCATTTTTCATTGCATTTTTTATTTGATGCTATTTTATGATTCCATTTTTTGCATCACATTTATTTTATTCTTTATTTTATTTTGCATTGCAATGCATTTCTTTTCATAAAAAAATGACAGTTCAAGAAAATTTATAAGAAACAAGGAAACAAACAAACAAACAAACAGCAAAAACGTAGAAATAAATCAATTTAAGTTATAAAATAAATTATTTCATTGCATTTTGTATCTTTTCATTGCATTGCATTTGTTTTATTCTTTATTTGATTTGACCATTTCTTTTCATTAAAAAAAGAGAAAGAAATGCTGTTTTAAGAAAGTAGTAAGAATCAAGGAAGAAAAAATTTTGCACTGCATTTTAAAAATTTATTTCATGTTTTTTTTTATAATTTTTTTCATTTTGCATTTAATTTCTTTTATTATTTGAAAACTAAAATTGAAATAAAAATTAATGAATTTTAATAGTAATATTTAAAAATAATGAATATGACAACAGCACACGATACAATTACAAATAAATAAATAAATAAAAGTAAATTCAAAACATGTAGAAGTAAAGAATAAAAGAAATGCATTGCAGTTTGCATCTTTTCATTGCACTGCATTGGATTCTTGTTCATTTTATTTTATTTTACAGTTTTTCATTTTGCATTTAATTTCTTATTTTATTTTATTTTATTTATTACTTTATTTAATTTTGCATTGCAATGCATTTCTTTTCATAAAAAAATAAATGGCATTTTAGGAAAATTGTAGGCAAGTTGTAGGAAACAAGGAAGAAAAAAACAAAACGTAGAAAAAAAAAAAACTTAAGTTATAAAATAAAATACATTTATTGCATTTTGTATCTTTTCATTGCATTGAATTATTTTGTGTCATTTTATTTAATTTTTCATTGCATTTTTTATTTGATGCTATTTTATGATTCATTTTTTTTCCATCAAATTTATTTTATTCTTTATTTTATTTGATTTTATTTTGCATTGCAATGCATTTCTTTTCATAAAAAAGTGGCAGTTTAAGAAAATGTATAACAAAAAAGGAAAAAACTAACAAACAAACAGTAAAAACGTAGAAATAAATTAACTTAAGTTATAAAATAAAATATATTCCTTGCATTTTCTATCTTTTAATTGCATTGAATTCTTTTGCTTATTTTATTTTACATTTTTTTTATTTTGGATTTTATTTTGCATTTTAAAATTTTATTTCATGTTATTTTATAATTCATTTTATTTTGCATTGCATTGCATTTCATAAAGAAAGAAATGCTGTTTTCAGAAAGTTGCAAGTTATAAAATAAAAGAACTAAAAAAAATAAATGTACTGCATTTTGCATATTTTCATTGCATTGCATTGCATTTTATTTTGCACTCTATTTTTCATGTTTTTATATATTTTTATATTGTACAGCATTTCTTGTATTCATTATTTATTTTATTTTGCATTTCATTGTGTAAATTATATATTTATGTCAGATATTTTCATGAAAACCGATTAAATAGCTCTATTAAATAAAGCTGAAGTAAAATGAAATATAAATATTAGATTAATAAAACTTAAAGTGAAAATTAGAAGTATTTTTTTAAATACTAGTTATTTTTAAAAAAATAATGAATATGACAAAAGCACATACAATTACAAAAGAAAACAAAATAAAAAAAACAAACAATAAAAACAATAAAAAAAACTTTACCAAAATAAAAGCCAATTCAAAATATAAAAAACCACAGCAGTATATAAATAATACTATAATATAAGCCCTACTACAAAACCCTACTAAGACTCCTGTGATTTCTCAGTAGATCTGTGTGAACTGGATCCATTAATTAGGTTAACGTTTGTTTACTCTGTGGTTATGTCTATGACAAAGGCTACATGCAGATGTCAGAGTGGTTTGCAAGCATGTTTACTTCTCTAATAACACAAAGGAGAAGTGTTGACTTCCCTAAACAGTGAACACTGAGTGCTTTGTGTGGTCAGAGACGATGTTTCCTCAAAACTCATGAGTCCATTTAACACTCAAACCGCTTAACATTGCAGGAAACCAACACGGATTTGACAGTGGTGTGTAAACAGCGTGTGCTTCATGTTTAGTCTCCAGCTAACTATGCACTTTAAATCAATCACAGATGTTTTTTAGCGAGAGCAATGCTTTCATCTTCATAAAACATCATCTTATACAGTCACACAATCGCTCAAGAATGTGCATGTGCACACAGACTAATTACTAGTTACTATTAGCTACTAGTTGGCTAGATAGGGTTCTATCTGTATCTATCTCATCATTTTTTTGTTTATATCTCATATGAGTTTCTGTCACAGAATTTTTAGTTTATATCTCATAATCATGAGTTTATATCTCATAATTTTGTTTATATCGCACAATTAAGAGATTCTACCTTTTAATTTTTAGTTTTGATCTCACAGTTGAGTTTATATCATACTTTTTTGTTTATATCCCACAATTATGAATTTCTCTCTCATGTTTTTTGTTTAAATTCCACAATTATGAGTTTATACCAGAATTTTTAGTTTATATCTCAGAATGAGTTTCTCATAATTTATTTACATCTCACAATTATGAGTTTATATCTCAATCTTTTAAGTCTCACAATCATGAGTTTCTATCTCATCATTTTTAGTTTATATCTCACAATCATGTGTTAATATCTCAAATTCTTTGTTTATATCTCACAATTATGTTTATATCTCAAATTTATCTCACAATTATGAGTCTATATCTCAATTTTTTTTTACTTAGTCACAATTATGAATTTATCTCTATTTTTTTACTTATAAGTCACAATTATGAGTTTATATCTCATAATTTTTAGTTTATATCACACAATGAGTTTATATCTCCATTTATTTTTACTTATGTCACAATTATGAGTTTATATCAATTTTTTTTTAATTATATCTCACATTTAAGAGTTTATATCTCATAATTTTTAGTTTATATCACACAATGAGTTTATATCTCCATTTTTCTCAATTTTATAATCTCAATTTGTTTATATCTCACAATTATGTTTATATCTCATATTTTTTATTTATATCTCACAATTATGAGTTCATATCTCAGTTTTTTTTACTTGCATCTCACAATCATGAGTTTCTATCTCATAATTTTTGTTTATATCTCACAATGTTTATATCTCAATTTTTTATATCTCACATTTAAGAGTTTCTATCTCAGAATTTTTAGTTTAAATCTCACAATGAGTTTATCTCCATTTTTCTCAATTTTATAATTAAATTTTTTGTTTATATCTCACAATTATGTGTTTATATCTCATATTTTTTATTTATATCTCACAATTATGAGTTCATATCTCAGTTTTTTTTACTTGCATCTCACAATCATGAGTTTCTATCTCATTTTTTAGTTTCTATCTCACAACTATGTGTTTATATCTTACATTTTTGTTTATATCTCACAATGTTTATATCTCAATTTTTTATATCTCGCAATGAGTTAATTTTTTTTTTTACTTCTCACAATTAAGAGTTTCTATCTCATAATTTTTAGTTTAAATATCTCATGATTTTTTATTTATATCTCATGATTATGAATTTATATCTCCTAATTTTTAGTTTATATCTCATAATTTTTTAAGTCTCACAATTATGAGTTTGTCTCAGAATTTTTTACTTGCATCTCACAATCATGAATTTATATCAGTTTTTTTACTTATAAGTCACAATTATGAGTTTATATCTCAGTTTTTTTACTTATATCTCAGTATATATATATCTCAGTTTTTATCTCCTAATTTTTAGTTTATATCTCACAATTATGTATTTATATAAATTATTTTAATTATATCTCACAATTATAAGTTTATATCTCATAATTTTTTATTTATATTTCACAATTATGAATTTACATCTAAATTATTTTACTTATCTCACAATTATGAGTTATCTCATAATTTTTTTTTTATATCTCACAATTATGAATTTATATCTCAATTTTTTTTACCTATAAGTCACAATTATGAGTTTATCTCTCATATTTTAAGTCTCACAACTATGAGTTTACAGTATATATCTTTTTTTTTTACTTATATCTCACAGTTATGAGTTTATATCTCATAATTTTTAGTTTATATCTTACAATGAGTTTATATCTCAATTTTTTTACTTATATCTCACAATGAGTTTATATCTCCATTTATTTTTACTTATGTCACAATTATGAGTTTATATCAATTTTTTTAAATTATATCTCACATTTAAGAGTTTCTATCTCATAATTTTTAGTTTATATCACACAATGAGTTTATATCTCCATTTTTCTCAATTTTATAATCTTAATTTGTTTATATCTCACAATTATGTGTTTATATCTCATATTTTTTATTTATATCTCACAATTATGAGTTCATATCTCAGTTTTTTTTACTTGCATCTCACAATCATGAGTTTCTATCTCATTTTTTAGTTTCTATCTCACAACTATGTGTTTATATCTTACATTTTTGTTTATATCTCACAATGTTTATATCTCAATTTTTTATCTCACATTTAAGAGTTTCTATCTCAGAATTTTTAATTTAAATCTCACAATGAGTTTATATCTCCATTCTTCTCAATTTTATAATCCCAATTTTTATTTATATCTCACAATTATGAATTTATATCTCAATTTTTTTTTACCTGTCACAATTGAGTTTATCTCTCATATTTTAAGTCTCACAACTGAGTTTACAGTATATATCTTTTTTTTTTACTTATATCTCACAGTTATGAGTTTATATCTCATAATTTTTAGTTTATATCTTACAATGAGTTTATATCTCAATTTTTTTACTTATATCTCACAATGAGTTTATATCTCCATTTATTTTTACTTATGTCACAATTATGAGTTTATATCAATTTTTTTTAATTATATCTCACATTTAAGAGTTTCTATCTCAGAATTTTTAGTTTAAATCTCACAATTATGAGTTTATATTTCATAATTTTTTGTTTATATCCCACAATTATGTTTATATCTCATAATTTTTGTTTATATATCACAATGAGTTTATATTTCATAATTTTTTGTTTATATCCCACAATTATGTTTATATCTCATAATTTTTGTTTATATATCAAAATGAGTTTATATTTCATAATTTTTTGTTTATATCCCACAATTATGTTTATATCTCATAATTTTTGTTTATATATCACAATGAGTTTATATTTCATAATTTTTTGTTTATATCCCACAATTATGTTTATATCTCATAATTTTTTATTTATATCTCACAATTATGAGTTTCTATCTCATATATTTTTTGGTTTTTATCTCATATTCGAGTAATAAATTAATAAATAAATCACACATTATAGAATTTCCAGATATGAAATATGAATCACAAGTAAAAAGTAGTCAAATTAGTTTATACTGTATCTCACAATTCAGAATTGTGAAATACAATCTTTCCAAAATCTCTTTTACTTTTTATTATTTGGAATTGCTAGAAGTTTATAGTTGCATTAGAAAATGCATTAAGAAGATCGAGTCAATTGCTTGCGTGAGAGATGCTTCCTGAAGTTTTTCAGGCAGAGTTGAGAAGAGAGTGATTAGAGAAACGGTGACAGAGAAGGTTAGAGATGTGATGTTGTACCTATTTTAACGGAGCATCATTCATTCATCGACCGCAGGCTCCTGGAAGGTCACAGAGGTCAGAGTCAGTCGACGACCTCTGTGTTTCTGACATGTTTGACCTCAAGCGCTGATCTAGAACACAAGAATAAACCCACTTAGAGGGCTTTACTAAAACCCACCATGGTAAATCATTTTCAGGAGTCACAGGAGTAGAATTTAAGTCCACAGTCTTTTTGTACAATTTTTAAACTCTTTTTTTTTTTTTGCTTCATCTCAGAGCTGCTTGGTTGGGTTCATGGCTTTGAAGTCTTTACTGAAGCTCATTCAGATGTGCATATGAAGAAAATGAATGGGAGAAATCTTTCTGGAAGCGAAGCTGTTGAAAAAGTGGACTCACTGCTGTGCTCCACTGCTCTTCCCCAGAGCAAACAAGTCACTCACACGCCATCAACTCAACGGGGGGCTTCAGAGCGGACTGTGACTGTGGACCGTGTGGGACACTGATGCATCTTTCACACCCTTTATTATAAAACACACAACTGTGAGTCTGAATTCTGTGGCACGTTCAACGCCGCAACTGTCCACAGGTTCATTTTACCTGGGCAAAAAGTTGCTCATTTGCATTATAAACAAAGCTGACAACGGCAGATGTTTTTTTTTTTTTGCAATGTGATTGTGACTGATCAATTCATGTATTGTCTGGAAAAAGAAATATATTATCTGTATTATCTGAAATAGTTTTAGAGCAAAAATAAATACATGAATAAACATCTGCAAAACTCTACAGCATTTTTTAAAATTTATTATACAATTTTCCATTTTCTAGTTGAAGTTGTAGTAATTTTGTTGTGTTTTGTCATTTTTAGCTATTTATATATATATATATATATATATATATACACACATTTATTTAATTATGCTTTTTTTATTTATTATACAATTAACAAAAAGCAAAAAAAAAAAGCTAGCTTGTTTTTTTTTCTATTTGATCTGTTTTCTTTTTATTATTCAAGTAAAAAACAACAACAACAACAACAACAACAACAACAACAACCACCCTTGCTACTACATTAAGCTAAATGAAACTTGTCATAGCACTTGCGTATCATTGCTCTTTTGTTGGTTTTGATTGCTTCCATTGTAAGTCGCTTTGGATAAAAGCATCCGCTAAATGACTAAATGTAAATGTCATGTAAAATATAATCTTTTTTTTAAACAATCCAAAATAACAGTAAAAATTAGAATTTTTATTTTTTAATTTATTTTTTATTTCATATTTTCCATTTTGTAGTTGAAGTTAATAATTTTGTTGTCTTTTTGTCATTTTTTGCTAGTTTTTTTAAAAAAATATATAAACAAGTGTGGTTATATTATTATTTTTTTTATTTTATTTTATATTTATATTTATATTTATTGATACGTGTGTGTCTGTGTGTATATTATTTTTTAAATTAATTTTATTTTATATTTAGCATTTTCTAGTTGAAGTTTTAATAATTGTTGTTTTTTGTCATTTTTTGCTATTTTCTTTTTAATATATGTACACGTGTGTGTGTGTGTGTGTGTGTGTGTGTATTATTATTTTTTAAAATAATTTTATTTTATATTTAGCATTTTTTAGTTAGTTTTAACAAACTTTGTCATTTTTTTATTTTTTTTAAATATATATACACACACACGTACATATATTTTAGATTTTTGAGATTTTAATGATTTTGTTTTATATTTTCCATTTTCTAGCTGAAGTTTTAGTAACGTTGTGTTTTTGTTATTTTTTGCTATTTATATACTATATATATATATATATATATACACACACATACAGAGATTTTTAATTATTTATATTTTCCATTTTCTAGTTGAAGTTAATAATTGTGTTTTTGCCATTTTTTGCTAGTTTTTAAAAAATATATATACACGTGTGTGTGTGCATGTATTATATTATTATTTTTTAATATCATTTTATTTATATATTTAATATATATATATATATATAAATAATTTGAGATTTTTAATTTTTTTTTATTTTATATTTAGCATTTTCTAGTTTAAGATTTAATTGTTGATTTTTTTCTCATTTTTTGCTATTTTATATATATATATATATATACACACACACACACACACACACACACATACACGCATGTATATATATTTGAGATTTTTGAGATTTTAATGATTTTATTTTTTTAGCTGAAGTTTTAGTAATGTTATTTTTGCTATTTATATGTATACTTATATGTATACACACATATATATACACATACATACACACATTTTTTTTTTAGATTTTTTATTATTTTTATTTTATATTTTCCACTTTCTAGTTAAAGTTTTAGTAATGTTTTTTTTATTATTATTATTATTATTATTTTAGCATGCATTAAACATTACATTAAACCAGGGTTTCCCAAGCTGGGCCTCAAATGTAAGAAGTGCAGTGGGTTTGTGAGTTAAACACCTAAACACCTAACACCTAACCATTAAACACCTAAAAACAGAAACAATTTGTCTGCCTGTTTACCATGTCAATGTGACCAATCAATCCACATCAGAACAGTAAACACTTCGCTCGGAGATATTACAAACTAATATTTCACGTCAAAGGGTTCATGCATTACATAAACAAATAATAATAAACATAAAAAACAACGATATTACAAGCCTTTCAGAATCAATAAATCATTTACTACCATTGAGTGAATAACATGTAATCCGGTGATCCATAAAAACGTATCTGTAATCTGATTATGAACATTATAAACTGGAATATACTCTTATTTGTTGTAATCTGACTACATGGCAACTAGCTAAATATATGTATATTTTATTTTCATTTCAGTTGAAGTTTATTTTACTTTTTAACAGTTTTTGTTAATTATAATAATAACCATGATGACTAGATCAACTGTAGTGTAGTGTGTAGTATTAGTATGCCAACCGTGTTTCTCTCAGAATATAATATCTTTAAGAGTGATGGGGCGGTTAAGAGCAGAACATTGTACAAACACAATTAACCTCATATGCAGTCCATCATGCCAATACAAACACTCAGTATTATGGGATTTTCTTTTAAATAGGTCACTAACACCGAATCAAATGACTGAAATCAGTGAGCCAGACACACGTCAACGCCGCACGGCTAATAGAAATATCCTGTTTCTATTTCTATAATGCTTCTATATTACGTCCTGCTCGGTTTAAACCTAAACGACAAGACACAGGTGGCGAGAATATTGAAGACGGCGACCGGATACGTGTGTGTCTGCTCTAATTACCCGAGACGAGTTTGGAAAAACAGCGGGTGTTTGTAATGTACACACGCTAGCAGGTGAACGGCCCCCTCCGTGCGGTCCAAAACACCTCTGGCGTACACAAAACAAACCGACACATTTGCATTAATAAAACAATAAGCCACCGGAGGCTGTTACAGTAATCCGCAGAACAACACGCTTGTAATTTTGGTCAAATCACTTTAACATGTGGCCTCGAGTGGCTTATTGTTTTTAAACAGCAGTGTAATGTTCAATAAACGTGTTTATTAAAGGAATATTTAAGCCATAAATGATAATTCTGTCAGGGTTTACTCACCATGACGTCAATACAAACATGTATGAGTTTCTTTCTTCTGTGGAAATAAAATAAGATGTTTAGTTGCATGTCCACGCTGCTCTTTCATAAAATGATTATGATAAGGAACAGAGTAGCCATCAATATTAATTCATTGAAAATTCCTGGTCATTTTTTAATAATTTAATTGAAAGATTGACTATTTTATCCAGTGTTTGTGTGTGATATGCATGTAATATAAAGTGCCATGGCTTCAGCTTAACCCAAATATATGAAATAACAGTCTGTTTAATAACAGTCAATCAATTAAAAAAAAAATTTTTTTTTTTTTTTTAAAAATTGGATTTTATAAAATCAGGTATAGAAGCTTGTTACCACCATGGCATTTATTTAAATTTATTTTATTTATTTATTTATTTATTTATTTTTAATGGACCGTTTATTGGTTTAAAAAAAAATAATAATAAATAAACAAATAATAATACAATAAAATAAAATAAAATAAAATAAAAGTACTAGAGTGGTAAAATGAAAAGTAAATGAAAAAGTCTGCATTTTTTTTTATTATCATATTTGGTATATTTGGCATAGTTTTGGTAAATAAATAAATAAATAAATAAAATAAAATAAAGGACTAGAGTGGTGTACGTCACCCCAAAATTAATCATAAATAAAAAGTCTACTTTTTTTTTTATGGAATGGAATGGAAGCTTGTTACCACCATGAAATCATCTGTTAAATAAAAATCTATTTTTTTTCTTTTTTGTTTTAATTTTTTTTTTTCTATTTTTTTTTTTTTTTTGGACAGTATTTTGAAATAAAATAAAATAAAATAAAATAAAATAAAATAAAATAAAATAAAATAAAATAAAATAAAATAAAACAAAATAAAATAATGGACTGGAGTGACGTAGGTCAGCCCAAAATTTATCAAATAAAAAGTCTACGGGGATAATCACATTTTATAAAATCAGGTATGGAAGCTTTTTACCACCATGAAATTATCTGTTAAATAAAAATCTAATTTTCTTTTTTTATAAACAGTTTTTTTGGTAAAAAAAAAATATCCAAGTATGGAAGCTTGTTACCACCATGACATTATCTGTTAAATAAAAAAAAAAAAAAAATATATATATTTTCTGTTTCTTCTTTTGGACAGTTTTTTTGGTAAAATAAAATAAAATACAAATTTGGGAAGATCATTCCTCCACTAAGGAACAGTGAAACTAAACCTTCTGGAAACAAATGTTCCTCAGAAGATCCTGACGATCAGACTTGAGACTCACAGTTTTATTTTTTAAAAAATGATTCATGTGGAATCAAGTAAAGCCGAGCTGCTTCAGTCCAGTAATTGTTCGTATTTCTACAGTTATTCTTGTGTTTACTCGATAAAAATCGATTATTGTGATGTTTTTATCAGCTGTTTGGACTCACATTCTGACGGCACCCATTCACATCCATTGGTGAGACAGTGATGCAATGCTGCATTTCTCCAAATCTGATGAAGAAACAAACTCATCCTAATCTTGGATGGCCTGAGGATGACTACATTTACAGCAATTGTTCATTTTCTGATAAACTATTTCTTAGCTGCTGTATTTATGGTTCAGTGAGGTATGAGTTCCCGCTGAGTTGTCAAAACGTACCTCTGTTTTGGTGATTTTCTATCACCGCATGTCAGACACGCTGTCAAGAGTCCAGAAAAAAAATTGACGTCAATGCATCCTTGTGGAAAATGTCCTAAAAAGCATATCACATCATGATAAATTCAACAAAGTAACAGCGAGGAAAAATCTGAATGTTGTCAATGGATACAAATGGGGAAAGGAATGACAGAACCGTACAGAAAATGTTTAATTTTGAGAAAGAGTTTTCTGCTCTGTGCCAATGACCTCATTTATCTATATTACTGCTAACGTTTTAATAAAATAAAATAAAATAAAATAAAAAGGACTGGAGTGGTGTAGGTCACCCAAAAATAAATCATAAATAAAAAGTAATTTAATATATATATTTTTTGGATTATCATATTTTCTAAAATTTGGTACGGAAGCTTGTTACCGCCGTGAAATTATCCGTTAAATAAAAATCTTTTTTTATGGACAGTTTTTTTGGGGGTAAAAATAAACAAAACAAAACAAAACAAAACAAAAAATAAAATAAAATAAAATAAAATAAAATAAAATAAAATAAAATAAAATAAAATAAAATAAAATAAAATAAAATGAAATAAAGAGGACTGGAGTGGTGTAGGTCACCCAAAAATAAATCATAAATAAAAAGTCATTTATTTTTATATATATATATTTTTTGGATGATCATATTTTATAAAATTTGGTACGGAAGCTTGTTACTGCCATGAGATTATCTGTTAAATAAAAATCTAATTTTTTTTCTAATTTTCTTTTATGGACATTTTTTTTTTGGGGAAAAAAAAATAAATAAATAAAGGTCACCAAAAAATAAATCATAAATAAAAAGCCATTTTTAAAATAAATGTATTTTTGGATTATCATATTTTATAAAATCTGGTATGGAAGCTTGTTACCGCCATGAAATTATCTGTTAAATAAAAATCTTTTTTTTTTTTTCAGTTTTTTGGTAAAATAAAATAAAATAAAATAAAAAAGGACAGGAGTGGTGTAGGTCACCCAAAAATAAATCATAAATAAAAAGTCATTTATTTTTAAATTAATTTAAATTATTACATTTATTTTATTATCTGTTAAATAGAAATCTAAATTTTTTCTTATTTTT
The DNA here is from genome assembly GCA_012976165.1 of Labeo catla. NCBI lineage: Eukaryota > Metazoa > Chordata > Actinopteri > Cypriniformes > Cyprinidae > Labeo > Labeo catla. Next base: position 193,099 of record VONZ01000398.1, on the reverse strand, counting down.
TTATGGACAGTTTTTTTTTTTTTTTTTTTTTGTAAAAAATAAAATAAAATAAAATAACTAAAAAAAAAAGAAATAAATAAATAAAAAAAAATAAAATAAAAAAAAATAAAAAATACAATAAAATAAAATAAATTGAAGGACTAGAGTGGTCACCCCAAAATTAATCATAAATAAAAAGTCTGCTTTTTTTCTTTTTGATTATTAGATTTTATAATAAAACAGATATGGAAGCTTGTTACCACCATGAAATTATCTGTTAAATAAAAATAAAAAAAAATTTCTCTTTTTTTTTTTTTATGGACAGTTTTTTTGGTAAAAAACAAATAAAATAAAATAAAACTTGGGAAGATCATTCCTCCACTAAGTAACAGTAAAAGTAAAGCTTCTGCAAACAAACGTTCCTCAAAAGATCCTGACGATCAGACTTGAGACTCACTGATTTTTCAAAAAAAAAAAGATTCATGTGAAATCAAGTAAAGCCAAGCTGCTTCAGTCCAGTAATTGTTCATATTTCTACAGTTATTCTCGTGTTTACTTGATAAAAATCAGTCAAGATTTGACAGCAAAAACAAACGTGAAGCACCATGCTAAAAAAAAAAAAATGGAGTAGACTGCGTGCAACAGCAGTTTTGATCACACTGATCATCTAAGATCTTAATGCACGCACCAAATATGACACGGCAGCTTTATAGGGTTAACAACATGCTAACTCCAAAATATAAAGAAGTCAAGGCTACTAGTATAGTTGCTGTCTACACAGTCTCTCAAATTCATTTTCATTTCAATGCCTTCTAAAGCAGCAGACATGAAGTGCACTAGGAGTTAAAGCCGCATACACTTCTTTGTTCCCTTCCTAGAAGCCTTTTATGCGCTCTTCTCCGTACTGATTGTACCTCAACTGTAACTTCATTCGCTTCAGCGATAGCTTCTCTCAGATTTGCTAACCTCAGCAGAGAGCAGCCTAGCATGGATGAGAACCGATTCACTGGGATCTATGTGCTAACCTTTCTCTTTTGTGCCGCTACGTCTTTGAAATTCACAAAGCTGAGCAGAAACTCTCTGAACGCATGAAGGAAGTGAAGGCAGAGCGAGTTCATCTGAGGATGACAGATTGCTCTGGGGTTGCCATTTGTACGAAAAGACCGCAGCTTTCTGAAAGCTTCTGGTGGGGAAACAAAGAGATCTTGATCACTCACACACGCTCTTTATCTTCTGCTGCGACTCCAATACACACATGCACAAACGAGCTGGGAAAGATACACACAGTTCCTTTCAGCGACTGAATTAATCACAAGCTTATGTGGCGTTTTAGACATAAATACTGCATTCAAATATAGAGTGAATCCCCCTAAATTGAATTTTGGCAAAGACTCCATGTTTTCTTTGTACTTGTTAAGGGAATAGTTCACCCAAAAAATTAAAACTTGGTGAATGTAGTCACCCTCAGGCCACCTAAGATTAGGATGAGTTTGTTTCTTCATCAGATTTGGAGAAATGTAGCATTTCATCAACTGCTCACCAATGGATGTGAATGGGTGCCGTCAGTCCAAACATCTCAATCAGGAGAGAAATCGGCACAGATCAACCACCGTTTACAGTCCAAAACAGCTCTAAACAAATATGTGGCTGGATTTTGATGTGAAAGACAACATCAGATGGACATTTTCATGGGAGGAAGTGTTATTATAGATTATGGACTCTATGGATGTTAGAAGTTAGGAATGTCTTGGATTTTTTTTCTTACAAACAAGCAGCTTTTGTCTTCTCAGGATGTTAACTGAAGGACTGGAGTGGTGTGGATTACCTTTGGATGTTTTTATCAGCTGTTTGGACTCTCATTCTGACGGCACCCATTCACATCCATTGGTGAGCAAGTGATGAAATGTGAATGGGTGCCATCAGAATGAGAGCCCAAACAGCTGATAAAGGCACAACAATAATCCACAAGTAATCCACACCACTCCAGTCCATCAGTTCACATCTTGAGAAGACAAAAGTTGCGTGTTTGTAAGAAAAAAAAAAAATCCATCAAGACATTCTTAAACTTCTAAAATCCATAGAGTCCATAATCTATAATAACGCCCTCCCGTGAAAAAGTAAATCTCTTGTTGTCTCTCACATCAAAATCTAGCCAAATATTTGTTTAGAGCTGTTTTGGACTGTAAACAGTGCTTGATCTGTGCAGATTTCTCTCCTGATTCAGACCAGACCACTTTTTCACTGTTAGGAAGTGTTATGAATTTGTTTCAGCTTTTGTCTCTCTGAAAAATTACTGTGAATGTCTTTCTCTTTAGGCCATTCAAGATGTAGATGAGTTTGTTTCTTCATCAGATTTGGAGAAATGTAGCATTTCATCACTTGCTCACCAATGGATGTGAATGGGTGCCGTCAGAATGAGAGTCCAAACAGCCGATAAAAACATCACAATAATCCACAAATAATCCACACCACTCCAGTCCATCAGTTAACATCTTGAAAAAACAAAAGCTGCATGTAAGAAACAAATCCATCTTTAAGATGTTTTTAACTTCTAAAATCCATAGAGTCCATAATCCATAATAACGCTTCCTCCCGTGAAAAAGTCCATCTCTTGTTGTCTCTCACATCAAAATCCCCCCACATATTTGTTTAGAGCTGTTTTGTCTTGTAAACAGTGCTTGATCTGTGCAGATTTCTCTCCTGATTCAGACCAGACCACTTTTTCACTGGAGGAAGTGTTATTATTATGGACGTTTTAGTTAAAAACGTCTTCATGATGGATTTGTTTCAGCTTTTGTCTTCTGAAAAAAATACTGTAAATGTCTTCCTCTTTAGGCCATTCAAGATGTAGATGAGTTTGTTTCTTCATCAGATTTGGAGAAATGTAACATTTCATCACTTGCTCACCAATGGATGTGAATGGGTGCCGTCAGAATGAGAGTCCAAACAGCTGATAAAAACATCACAATAATCCACAAGTAATCACACCACTCCAGTCCATCAGTTAACAAATCAAGAAACAAATCCATCTTTAAGATGTTTTTAACTTTTAAAATACGAGTCCATAATCTATAATAACACTTCCTCCAGTGAAAAAGTCCAGATTTCTCTCCTGATTCAGACCAGACCACTTTTTCACTGGAGGAAGCGTTACTATGGACTCATATTTTTAATCTTGATGGATTTGTTTCAGCTTTTGTCTTCTCAAGATGTTAACCGATGGACTGGAGTGGTGTGGATTGCTTGTGGATTATTGTGATGTTTTTATCAGCTGTTTGGACTCTCATTCTGATGGCACCCATTCACATCCATTGGTAAGCAAGTGATGGAATGCTGCATTTCTCCAAATCTGATGAAGAAACAAACTCATTTTCATCTTGGATGGCCTGAGGATGACTACATTTACAGCATTTTTTCACTTTCTGATAAACTATTTCTTAGCTGCTGTATTTATGGTTCAGTGAGGTATGAGTTCCCGCTGAGTTGTCAAAACGTACCTCTGTTTTGGTGATTTTCTATCACCGCATGTCAGACACGCTGTCAAGAGTCCAGAAAAAAAATTTGACGTCAATGCATCCTTGTGGAAACTGTCCTAAAAAGCATATCACATCATGATAAATTCAACAAAGTAACAGCGAGGAAAAAAATCTGAATGTTGTCAATGGATACAAATGGGAAAAAGAATGACAGAACCGTACAGAAAATGTTTAATTTTGACCTCATTTATCTATATTACCGCTAACGTTATAAACCAGACTGCGTCTGCATGAGATTTCTCTCAGTGCAAGTGAAGTATATATCACAGTCACATTATATTATGTGCAATTAGATTTGCATTTCCTGAAGGAAACGACAGCATTAGCAAGACATCAAAAGGATAATGCTGAAGTTGAAGTTTCTGTGTGAATGAAGTGAAACATCCGTGCAGTAGAGTATTGTTAAAATGTTTCATGATGATGAGATTTAAAAAAAAAAAAGACTTCTTGTAAAAGCATAAAAAAAAAATCTTAGACATCATGAAACGTTTTAACAAGTTTTATTTTTCCCCCTTGTATTTTATTACTGAATTCTGATTGGTCTTTTCCTTTCGTCTATATTCAGCCCATCCATAGCTTCCTTTAAACTGCACGGACATTTCATTTCTTATACAAAGAAACTGAACTTCATCATGATCCTTTTGATGTCTTGCAAATGCTTCAGGATATGCAAGAAAAATAAAAAATCAGAACTTTGTCATTATATGTTGCATGCACTGCAAAAATAATTATAAATAATAAATAATAGTCTTTTAAGTCTTGTAATCAAGTGAATTTTGTGCTTAAAAACAATTTGTCAACAGAAAATGAAAACTTGTTTTCTTTAAATTAACAGGGTCTTAAAATGTCTTAAAAGGGCCTTTAAAAGGTCTTAAATTCATAAGTCGTGGCATTAAATGTTGCATGCATTGTAAAAAATAAATATCACTCTCAGTATTTTTGTTTTCCATTATCTAAATATCCTTGAATCAAGATGTGTTTACTTGAGATGCAAATGTAGCATAATGTCTTGATGAAGTGAATATTTCATGCTTAAGTTGATTTTTCTGAGCTTTTTGTCAGACATGTTTTAACTCACTTGATCAGTTTCTCATAAAACAATGTCTTAAAAGGGTCTTAATTCACCCTTTTGAAAACTAAGGCCTTAAACTAAGTTTTAACTAAGTTTTAAATTCATAAGTCGTGGCATTAAATGTCACATGCATTGTAAAAAAATAAATAAATATCTTCCTTAGTAAAAGAAAAAAAAAAAAAAAAACCTACCTTTAGTATTTTTTCTTTACCAATATATAAACATCCTTGAATCAAAATATGTTTACTTGAGATGCACATGTAACAAAGTTATTTCATGCTTAAAAAGAACAAACATCTGTCAGTGGCGAATGAAAACTTTTCCCTTTGAATTAAGTTGATTTTATTTATTTTTTTAAGCTTTTTGGAAAATTTTTGTTCTTGTTTCAATCATAAACTCACTTCATTTTAATCAGTTTCACATAAAACAAAGTCTTAAAAGGGTCTTAAATCATCCTTTTAAAAATTAAGGCCTTAAATGGAGCAGAAGGTCTTAAATTCATAAGTCATGTCATTAAATGTTGCATACATCATAAAAAAACAAACAAAATAAATATATATATATATATATATATATATATATATATAATATAAATATATGTATATATAAAAATACCTCAGTATTTTTGTTTTCCAATATCTAAAGATCATTGAATCCAGATTTGTTTACCTGAGATGCAAACATGAGAAAGTCTTGATAAACTGAATATTATTAAGATATTTTATGCTTAACACGAAAAAATATTTGTCAGTGGCGAATGAAAACATTTCCCTTTGAATTAAATTGATTTTATTATTTCTGCTTTTTGGCAGATTTTTGTTCTTGTTTCAATCATCTGATTAAGGCCTTAAACGGAGCAGAAAGTCTTAAATTCATAAGTCGTGGCATTAACTGTTGCATACATTCATACAAAAAAAAAAATTAAAAAATTATGTATATATCTACCTCAGTAATTTTGTTTTAAGAATTAAATCTATGATCTAAAGATCATTGAATCCAGATTTGTTTACTTGAGATGCAAACGTGACAAAGTTGATGAATTGAATATTAAGATATTTTATGCTTAAAACAAACAAATATCTGTCAGTGGCAGTTTTTTTTTTAGCTTTTTGGCAGATTTTTGTTCTTGTTTCAATCATAAAGTCATTTTTCATTTTGATCAGTTTCTCATAAAACAATGTCTTAAAAGGGTCTTAATTCACACTTTCGCAAATTAAGGCCTTAAACTGAGTATTTTAAAATCATAAGTCACTTATGCAAGTGTTTGCTTCTCAAGTAAATGCATCTTGATTCAAGAATCTTTAGACATTTGCAACGGAAAACAAAACGAGGAAGAACGTCACTTTTTTTGTTGTCTTAAAATGTCTTAAATTTACCTTCATAAAACAATGCTTAAGCCTCTGGTTAGTGAATAAAATGCAAGCGGTTGTGATGATTGACAGCGGCGATAAAAATCAGCGATGCTGGTGATCGTCATCAGCGTACACAATTCTGGCCATTTTTCTAAAGCAGCTTCAGCAGCCCATTTATTCATCTTTTGAGTTGAAAGCTTGTCAAAATAACGCTGATTTATGGAGGCAACATTCATATCCTGCCACATCTCCGATTGTGAAACAGCAGATGCGTCGGACATAATGCATAATTCATAAGAACGGCAAAAAAACCCTGCTCTCGCTTCTAACTTCGTAAACATCTTTGGTTTGTCAATGTGTTCTTTAGGTCTTCAGAAAGAGGAGAGTCTGATGTAAGAATAGTCCTTCTCAGGGGAATCGTGTTACCTGTTGTACCTTCAAACTGAGAAATATGAGGAATGAAACGCAAAACTTGAGGTCAGTGTGAGGGAATGAATGCAAATGGCAAACACGTTCATTGTGTTTCGTCTCTGATGCTACAATGACATTGTCCTGCTGCTCCTGATAACCAGGGTGGAGCACTGAAAAGCGTAACATGGTATGAAAGATTGGTTTTCAAAGCCTGACCTTAAAGTGTTTCTGTGCTGACCTTCTTTTCAGTTCATTTCATCTGCAATTAAACACTTCAATTTTATTTATTTATTGCCACTTTTATGCATTTTTATGGAAGGCCATTTTTGGCAGGGAATAAAAAATAAAAAGGGAATTGCAAGTTTTTAATCTCACAGTTCTGACTTTGTAACTCACAACTGCATGTTTATATAATCCAATTCTGAGAAAAAAAAATCTGAATTGCAAGATATAAACACATAGTTGCAAGAAAAGTCGGAATTGTGAGACAAAAAGTTGCAATTACACTGTAAAAAAAAAAAACACAATGTGTTGAGTCACTTTAAAATAATTTGTTACCCTGCTGCCTTTAAATTTTAACTTGAAATGTTAAGTTGTACTAAGTGACAACTTAGATATTTGTGTTTGTTAAACATTAAAACAGGGTAAGTAACCCAGCTGCCTTAAATATCTGAGTTGATTCAACGTAAAATTTTAAGTTGTCACATAGTACAACTTAACATTTCAAGTTGAATAACCTTTTTTTTTGAGTTGACTGAACTTAAAATTTTAAGGCAGCCAGGTAACAAATTATTTTAAGTTGACTCAACAAATTTTTTACAGTGTACCTTTATTATTTTTTATTCAGTGCTGAAAAGGGGTTTCCATACATTTTAGCAAAGAAATTTGAGATTAAAATCTTAATTTCTCACTGGTTTCGATAGAATGCTCTACATTTAAAATGAAACCCACTATAATGGTTTTATTGTAATATTTGCATGCACATATGCATATTAGTTTTTTTTTTATAAAAGAAATGAATGCTTTTATTCAGCACTGCATTAAATTGATCAAAAATGACATGAAAAGACATGTATAATGTTACAAAATATTTCTATTTCAATTAAATGCTGTTCTTTTGAACTTTCTACTCATTGGTGAATCCTGAAAAATAAAATGCATCTCAGTTTCTACAAAAATATTGGGCAGCGCAACCGTTTTCAACATTGATAAAAATCAAAAATGTTTCTTAAAGGGGTCATCGGATGCCCATTTTCCACAAGTTGATGTGATTCTTTAGGGTCTTAATGAAAAGTCTATAATATACTTTGGTTAAAAATTCTCAATGGTTGTGTAAAACAACACCCTTTTTACCTTGTCAAAAACAGCTCTGCAAAAATCACCTCATTCTGGTCGAGGCTGCTTTAAACGCAAATGAGCTCTGCTTGCCCCGCCCCCTCTACTCTCTGTGGAGTGACGAGCCTGTTTATTTTAGCCGTGTTTAGCTGCTAAGCTTGCTAACTAGTAAATTATAAGGAAAGGCAATCGCAAAGATTCATAAAAAAAAACCTTATACTCACTTCTGCTGTAAGTGAAGCTGGATCACAAATGATTTGCGTGAACATAGACGGATATATGTAGATCGGGAGATGCATTCCCTTCACAAACAAACGTAATCCACTGCATCTTCAGCGGCTCAGATGTCGGGAGTAAATGCCGACCACTACGTTCATTATTACATCCAGCAACACAACACCTCAATCGCTCAATCGGAGATATTCTTGTCTAACTTACATCCCTGCTCCGGCATTGAAACAAAGAGGACGGACTGTGACAGCTGATCTGAGGTGAGACGCTCATGTCAATCAACTATCGTGGGAGTGTATTTATTAATGTATTTATTTGCAGATGAAATTAACTGAATGCTTAAAGGAGGTTTCTGATTTTTTTCTGCTTAGATTTAAAACTTTCTGCTTTGATTTTGGATGCTTTTAAGGCCTTAATTTGTTAAAGGGGTCATCGGATGCCCATTTTCCACAAGTTGATATGAGTCTTTAGGGTCTTAACGAAAAGTCTATAATATACTTTATTTAAAAATTTTCAGTGGTAGTGTAAAACAACACCCTTTTTACCTTGACAAAATCAGCTCTGCAAATATCATCTCATTCTGGTCGAGGCTGCTTTAAATGCAAATGAGCTCTGCTCGCCCCGCCCCTCTCTTCTCTCTGTAGAGTGACGAGCCTGTTTACTTTAGTCGCATTTAGCCACTAAACTTGCTAAAAAGCACATTATAAGGAAAGGCGATCGCAAAGATTCTTAAAAAAAAAAAAACACCTTATACTTACGAATCACGAATGATTCGCACGAACATAGACGGATATATGTAGATCGGGAGGTGCATTTCCTTCACAAACAAACGTAATCTACTGCATCTTCAGCGGCTCAGATGTCGGGAGTAAATGACGACCACTACGTTCCTTATTACATCCAGCAACACAACACCTCAATTGGAGATATTCTTGTCTAACTTACATCCCTGCTTCGGCATTGAAACAAAGAAGGCGGACTGTTACAGCTGATCTGAGGTAAGAGCTCATGTCAATCAACTATTGTGGGTGTGTCCTCTGTGGGTGTGACACCACAATGACAGGCATCTGAGAATGACTCGATTTGAAAAAGGGAATATTATTTTTACAGATTAATTAAAAACCACTGCATGGATTTGTATCATTATAGGGTAGATTTGTACATACACTGCCAACACACATTAATGTTTAAACAACATGAAAAAGTGAACTTAGCATCAGATGACCCCTTTAAAGGACAAATTAGATTTTAAGACTTTTTCAAGACCCACAGAAGGTTGACTGATGAACTGCAATTATTACTACGAATAACATGATTTTTTCCTTGAACAATGACTTAAATTTCAATCTGTTCCTCACACTCAGTCTTGAACGTTTAAGCTCAACTACTTTGATTTCGCTTTAATGACTTGTTTTCGTCCTTTTCTGCTCACTGAAAACTTTTAGAGCGCTCTCATCAAACAGAAAATGAAGATGCACTAGCTCTTTTAACAATTTCTTCAAGTAATAAAAGATATATCAGAGCTTCCTGGCAGAAAATAACAGGTGCCGTCCTTGAAACGTCTCTCCACATTAATAGATTGTAAGTCAACAATCCCTCAAGCAATGGATTCCCATCTTTTGATAAAGTATTTACAATCCCAAATATTAGAAAAGCCATGCAATCTGTACACGGCTATACCTGTATCTCTTAAATTACATCACATTGGATTGACGTTCGCAGTGTACAGGGGAAAAACATTTCATACAAAGGCTCAAGGACAAAAAAAATGAGGTTCGGTTTGTGAAGCATGAGATATTTCATGCCCAAACAAACCAGAGGGAATCTACTTTGATTCCCAAGCTTTTCAAACTACAAGCTATTCATAATTTACAATAATTGGCTGCACGGCAAACCAAAGAGGTATTTTGTACCTGGAGGGAACTGGATGGCATGACACAAACACGCAGACGAAATGCATTTGAATGCACCTGAAATGAGCAAACAGAATGGCTATTCACACAAATGACTGAGGAAACTGAATGCAGGTTTATGCATATTTACGCCAATAATGTGCTATTGAAAATAGTCATCTCTCAGATACAGGTGCATCAAAAGCGCTGATAAAAAGGAAAAAAAAAATCATTTCGAATTTTGTTGCAAGAAATACATAAAGAAGAAAGCCAAAATATTAAACGTCATGGATGAATATTTAACGAGTAACCCACTGTTTTGTAGAAAAGGGCCTAAAAAGACAAATTTCACCTGAGATTTGGAGCCAAATGATTTCAGATGATGTTACGTTTACACAAAGATTGGTTTGTCAGTAAAATCTGTTGACTATCCTTGTTGCATTATGTGCCAGTAGTAACAAACTGGAAAGGCTTTGAATTTTTTCCCCTCAAAGTTCATATTTTCAAGTTTACTTGGAGCCACATTGAGATGCTGGAATTGAACCATATTGAAGATACTAAAAGAAAAGTTTGTTAAGAACCCTAATCTAAAAGGATATTGAGATATCTCTAATACTTCTTAAGATACAGACATCCAAACTTTGGAAAAAAAACAACTCAAATGCTCTTTTTTCCATTTTTGAATGGTCACCATAGACATATAATGCAACAAAGATTGCTAAAGTCAACAGATTTTACTATTAGAGCTACCAATCTCTTTGTAAAAATAACATCATGAGGCTGCCATCTTTATAAAGTCATTTTTCCAACCTGTAATTTGGCCCAAATCTCAGGTGAAAATGGTCATTTTAACCCCCCTCTACAAAACAGTGGATTACTCAGTGATGAAGCCAAAATATTAAATGTCACGGAGGTTTATTTACTATCGTGTTTGTTTTTCATTAGAAAAATATTAACAAAATTAAAGGGAAGCCAGGGAAGCTTCTCAAATTTGGCTGATTTAACAGTTTCTTGCTGCAAGCGAAAACTCACACTGTTCAGTTTCTCAAAAAACAAGGCTTTTTATGTTCAGTTTGCATCTCAAGTAAATGTATCTTGATTTAAAAATGTTTAGATATTTGTATTAGAAAACAGTGCATGCAACATTTACTGCACTGACTTAATGAATTAAAGACTTTCTGCTTCAATTTAAGGCCTTTTTAAAGGGAGAGGGGTGAAATAAGTATTTTTAAGATCTGCATAAACTCTTAAATAAGTTTACTGATGTAATTATGACACTGAATTACATGAAAAATGTTACAAAATCAAACACTTAAGCCAAAGAAGTTTCTGAAATTTGACAAGAAATGAGTCATTCATCAAAATAAAGTGAGTTTATGATTAAAACATATATAGACAGATCTTTGTTCTTGTTTTAAACAAAAACCCACTTAATTTTCTTTAGATTCTCAAAAAAAAAACAAGACTTTACATGTTTAGTTTGCATCTCAAGTATCTTGATTTAAGAATGTTTAGATATCTGTATTAGAGAAAAAAAAAAATAAATACTGAGCAAGACAGTTTTTTTTTTGCAGTGCATGCAACATTTAATGCACCGATTTAATGAATTTAAGACTTTCTGCTTCAATTTAAGGCCTTCTTAAGAGTTTCAGAGGGGTGAATTAAGGCTTTTTAAGACCTGAAAAAACCCTGAAATAAGTTGACTGACGAAGTTATCACACTGAATTACATGAAAAAAGCCTTCAGAACAATTAACAAAATTAAACACTTTAGCCAGGGAAATTTCAGAAATTTGGTTGATTTAACACGGAATGAGTCTTATGAGAAATGCATCAAAATTAAACTCAATTTTGTTTCAAATTTGCTCAAAAAACAAACAAACAAATAAATGTGTTCAGTTTGCATCTCAAGTATGTGTATCTCGATGTAAGGTTGTTCAGATATTTGTATTGGAAAACAAACCAAAAATATATATATATATATATATATATATTTTTTTTTTTAGTCCATGCAACATTTAAAGCCATGACTATAAATTTAAGACCTTCTGTTTCAATTTTAAGAAAAAATGGTGAATTAAGACTTTTTAAGCCCTGCAGAAATCACGATTTAACTTGAATGATGTAATTCTGACACTGAATAACATGAAAAAGTCTTCAGAAACTATTAAAGTGAAAGTTTTAGCTAGGGACGGTTCTGAAATTCGGTTGATTTGACACGGAACGAGTCTTGTGAATATTAATTAGGTGATCCGAATAGGCGGTTCAGGTCAAGCCAGCTCCTCCACACTTCAAACGCTCCACGATCCATCCATGATAAACTGCATGAGATACGAGATGAGAAAAATCAATGCTCTGACATAACATGTCATTTCTGAGTGCAAAACTGCATGTCCTTAACAAGACAACAGAAGCATGATCTGATGACTCATCAAAAATGCCTCATTTTAAAGTATATTCCTCCTACAGCACGACCGAAAGGTCACAGCGCTCTCGCTTGGAGAAATTAGCATCCTCCTCAGAAAACGACTCTCGTACCAGATTGCAATCGCATTAACATGTCAAGTGACCTCTTTCACAAGCCTGGACTTGCTGATGTGATGTATCGATCTGCCAGTGTACTTCAGGTCACGGCGTGGCAGTGGAATAACAAGGACAGCGTTAGATCTTTACTAAACCAACTACAACAGTATCAATAAAGACATCAGCTCCTCTTCTGCCCACCCAACTCGAATCCGATCGGGACGAGCTCTCTGTGTCCTCTGCAACACTACCGGCCAACAAGATACAGGTTATTTCTGTAATGCATTTTGAGATCTGCAACACTTCAACTTCATGATCATTTACTCAGATGGACAGAACATAAGCAGGATAGTCATAAAAAGCTAAAGTTAGTCATGCACAGTGAACGACGATGAGGATTCAACTTGACGTTTATTTTCTGATTTTGTAAACCATGTTTTGACATTTTGATATCAAAAAATGTATTAAATTCATCCGATGTTTGAGTTGAAATTCTCCACTTCTGACTTAAAAGCATGCAAACAAACAAGAGGATGTTAAGTTGCCAGTATTTTAAAAAACGTCAAACGCTGTTATTATTTTCAAGTATTATTTTTTTTTTAAACATTATTAACTAGATAAAGTTTGTCAAGACAAACTTTAAGTTGGCTTGCGAAAGCCGGACCAGAAAGTTTGAAAAAGTTAAAAAATTTTTTTTAAAAGTTTAAAGAAAAAAAACTGTTTTAAGTTCGATGGTTTTCAGTCTGAAAGAGGTTGAAGTTTAAAATAGTTTTAAAAGTTTAAAATTTGCATGTTTTGAAAGCAATACAGTCTCAGATAGATAGCTAAGCTCAGATAGTTACTAGCATGTTTTTAACATGATTAGCAAGTTGCTAGCATAATTAGCAAGTTGCTAACATGTTTCTAGCATGTTTAGCAGGTTGCCAGCATGTTTCTACCGTGATTAGCAAGTTTTTAGCATGATGCTAGCGTGATTAGCAAGTTGCTAGCATGTTTTTAACCTGATTAACAAGGTGTTAGCATATTGCTACCATGTTTCTAACATAAGTAGGTTGCTAGCACATTTCTAGCATGATTAGCAAGTTGCTAGCACGCTTCTAGCATGATTAACAGGTGCTAACATGTTTCTAGCATGATTATAGTATGACTAGCAAGTTACTAGCATGTTTCTAGCATGATTAGTAAGTTGCTAACATGTTTTTAACATGATTAGCAGGTTGCTATCATGTTAAATCATGATTAACAAGTTGCTACCATGTTTCTAGCATGATTACCAGGTGCTAGCGTGTTTCTAGCATGATTCTAGTATGATACTAGCATGTTTCTAGCATGATTATGTAGATTGCTAGCATGTTTTTAGCATGATTAGCAGGTTGTCAGCATGTTTCTAGCATGATTAGCAGGTGCTAACATGTTTCTAGCATGATTATAGTATGAATAGCAAGTTGCTAGCATGTTTCTAACATGATTAGTAAGTTGCTAACATGTTTCTAGCATGATTAACAAGTTGCTAGCATGTTGCTAACATGATTCTGGTATGATTAGTATGTTGCTACCATGTTTCTAGCATGATTAGCAGGTGCTAATGTGATTTCTAGCATGATTCTAGTATGATTAGCATGTTGCTAACATGTTGCTAGCATGATTAGCAAGTTACTAGCATGTTGCTAGCATGATTAAAAAAGTTATTAGCATGTTTCAAGCATGATAAGTAGGTTGCTAGCATGTTTTTACCATGATTAGCAGGTTGTCAGCATGTTTCTAGCATGATTAGCAGGTGCTAACATGTTTCTAGCATGTTTCTAGCATGATTAGCAAGTTGTTAGCATGATTCTAGTTGCTAGGCTTGGCTAGATAGATAAATAGATTAGAAATATTAGAATGGAAGTTTAAATTGGTTAGAAATAGCACATAGAAGGGAAGTCTTGATTTAGTCTCAAGGGATTCTGGGAGTTTAAGTTTGAATTTTGACAGTTGCAGTTTAAATTTGAACATTCCGTCAATGTAAGTCTATGGAATTTTTATGATTTTTAAATCTTTAATGTTATGAAAACTAAATCAGATCAGTTAGAAAAGAGACAGCAGCCCGAGTCAGATCAGTCTGAAGATCTGGGCTGAGTTTGTTGGTTCTAGCTTGAAAGCTCTAGGAGGAGAAGCGTTCAGAAATTTTGCTAAGAAGAATAATAATAAAAAGCTTAAGTAATAATTGTTTGCATCACTTTTTTACTCATGATTTGCCTCAAAACATGCATGCACACAATAGCACTTGCATTTTTTATGTATTTGCATGTTTTAATTACAAACAGACTTAATTTTGATCAGTTTCTCATAAAACGGGCCTTTTCATCTTATATCATTGTGATTCTTGATTGAAGAATCTTTAGATATTAGCAATAGAAAAACAAGAGCTGTAAAATGAATAGCCCTGGAGATCTGTTGTAAGTTGTATTTATAGGGCCCTATGAAAGCGGTTTTAATTTTTTTGGATTCCATTTTTTCCCATTTAAATTTTTCTCAACTCCTTTTTAATGGTTAAATTAAATTTTATTAATCAAAGAGCATGTCTAATTAATTAAAATCATAAAACTTGTACAGTTTCACGTCAATTTAATGAAGGTTTAACACAAATGACGTTTAGGGCCCTATTTTTTCTCACCATGTTTTATTGTTATCAAATTCTGTGTTTTAGCATGTCTAATTATTTAAATGCATACTTAATTTATTCTTAAAATAGCCTTATGAAAGGTTATTTTTTTTACCCTTAGAAATTCTGTGTTGTGTATTAAAAATGTTCTGGTGATCAAATGAAGGCATAAAACATTCATTTCATTTACCTTTTAATTTTTGAAAATTAAACAAATTTAATTTTTTTTTGGCAAACAAAGTGGAATTGACTATTAAAATTAAAACATGGAAGAAAAGTTGTGTGATTATACCCTAAAAATTATATTTGTTTCATTTTAGTAGCAGTAGTAATATATATCTGGCACAATGTCTTCAAGTTAAACCGGACTTTTATTTTTTGTTTTTTGATTTAGTGAGACGACAGACCCTGAAATCACAACGAGCGTCAGTATGTGTAGTAAACAAAACCGCTCGTCTGCTCCATTCATTAAAACAGAAACACACAGAACATGCAGGATTCACATTTAAATGGTATTTTGGTGGCGTAATATTTACAGATTCTAGTCCATATTGCGGTTTGATTTAAGTGTAATGACTTACTTTTGATTCATTCATTCAAACTTTGACAAATTCCGTGACATTCCGTGTTATTCAGTAAATTCCGTTTTTATGACTGGATTATGCGATTCCTTCCGCGTTTTCCGTATCGCGGAAATCACAGGGCCCTATGTTTAAATCTTAAGTTTTAAATTTACCTTCATTTTACCGCAGCTTTTTATTACTTCGGCTTCATTCACTGCACTGGAAACGAAAGGGTAAGTGCCTCACATTCTGGGTGTCTTTTGCACATTTTGGCAAATGTCACAGTATGCATACTGAAAATCTGCATGCTGCACGCAGCTTTAATATGATCTACAGCAGAAAAGGTAAAAGCAGTATGTTAGTACACTGTTCCACAGCACAGGCTGATAGTTTGATTGATTATTCAATGCCACAGCATCCGCGTTCCTTAACAACAGTTCCGTGTTCCACTCATCATCTGCATGATGCCATCTGTTAGATACTATTGCTTTCATATCTCCAGATTGCCCGCTCTCATATATTTACTCAGGAACAGGTGTAAAGCATCAGATGAGCTATCCATTTATTCAGGTATTTAGTTTCTTGTGCAACCGTCTTGTGGTCGGGAAAGGCCAAGGCATATGAATATTTCAATAACAGAAATACTGTAATTCAGATACGCATGCCGCTATAAAGTGTACACATTTTATATACTGGTCAGACTGTGTCCTCCAGTTTAAGTCGGCGAGAGGCCAGAAAATGTGTGTTCGAAAATGTGGGTTTGATTTCAAGACAAAAGTCTGCTTATGCGAGACTAGGTTCAAACTATTTCCCAATATGGCAAGCCAATTTTACATTTATACCTTAAAACTAATTTCTATCTAATTTCATGCTTATTTTTGTAGCTACCAGTATGTATTACATTAGTTAATAGTACTAATTCTTTAGGTACTACTGCTTATTTAAAGATACTAATATTTATTCATTGGATACTAGTACTTATTTCAGTACTAGTAACCATTCTCGTTATTAGTAACACATTTAAAATTTTTGCCAATGGGAATCTATTATTCAGATATTAGCATTTCAGTATTTATCCCAGTAATGACTAGTATATTTTTAAATATTATTATTAAGTATTCATTACATACTAGTACTTATTTAATTATACTTTTCATCAGATACTAAAAGCAATTTAATAGATACTATTAGTTATTCATTAGATATTAGTAATTATTTATTAGAAACTAGTATTTTTGTAATTTTTAGTAGCAACAATTCTTATCTTACTATTCACAAGTGATTTGTACTTCACTTACTTTATGACTAGTCAGAATGCCTTACTAGTAAAATAAAATTTTAGTTGCACTATATTTTATTGTATGTACACTTACTTTCAGTGTACTTAGCTAAGAAAGTACTGGGTAATATAAGGTAACTACATGAGTTAAGGTTAGGTTTAGAGTTAAGTTCAGGGTTAGTACCTAGTTATCACCCACTTATTGCAGTTAATATAATAAGTTCATAGTGTGGAAGTAAACTTCAGTAAACTTCTTACTAGCAACATTAGAATAGTTACTAGTCACTATTGATATGAGTCCTAGTATCCAATGAATAAATACTAAAGTCTAATTAATAAGCTAGTATGTATTTAATAACTATTTGCATCTAATAATAAGTACTATTATCCAACAAATATGTACTCGTGTCTAATAAATGTGTACTAATGTGCCTACTAGTATGTAATAAATCATACTACTTATTTAATAGATTTAGTATATAATAAATAAGTACCAGTATCTACAAAATAAGAACTAGTACCTAATGAATAAATAGTATGTAATGAATAAATACTAGCACCTATGTAACAGCATCTAATAAATAAATACTAGTAACTAATGTTTAAGTACTGGGATCTACTAGTATGTAAAAAAGTACTAGTACCTAATGAATACTACTAGTATATAAAGAATATGTACTTGTCACTATTGGAATACACACTTGTCAAAACTAAACAGTTGATATCTGAATGATAAAGAGAAAAACAATTCTGAAATTGTTACTAGTAACAAAAGAATAGTTACTAGTCACCACTGAAATAAGTACTAGTATCTAATAAATAAGTACTAGAATCTATAATTAATAAGAACTTGTATCTGTTTAAGAAATAGTATCTAATACGTACTATTATCTAACAAATATGTACTAGTACCTAATGAATGTGTACTAGTGCCTACTGAGTAAGTATTAGTAGCTAATAAGTACTAGTATGTAATGAATAAGTACCAGTACCTATTTAATAGATATAGCATTTAATAAGTACTAATATATAAAAAAAAATATCTAGTATCTAATGAATAAATACTAGTATCGAACGATTAAGTACTAGGATCTAATAATAGGTACTAGTATCTAAAAAATTAAGTACTAATATAATGAATACTAGTACTAGTATTATAGTATTACTAGTATTACATACTAGTATATAAAAACATATGTACTAGTCTCTATTGGAATACAAACTAGTCAAAACTTGATATCTGAATAAAGAAAGAAAAACACCATTTTGAAATTGTTACTAGTAACCATAAAATAGCTAGTAGTCACTACTGAAATAAAAAATAGTATCTAATGAATAAATACTTGTATCTAATAATAAGTACTATTATCTAACAAATATGTACTAGTGTCTACTGAGTAATTATTAGTAGCTAATCAATAAGCACTAGTATGTAATAAGTACTAATACCCATTTCATAGATATAGTATCTAATGTATAAGTACTAGTATCTAAAAAAATAAGAACTAGTATATGATGAACAAAAACTATTACCTTTTTAATAGCTATGAGTAGCAAATGAATTAATACTAGGGTCTAATAATAGATACTAGTATCTGACAAAATAAGTACCTAGTAGTTCCTAATGAATACTACTAGTATATAAAAATATCTACTAGTCACTATTAGAATACACATTGATATCTGAATGAGAAAAGAAAAACACATTTTTGAAACTGTTAGTAAAAACAGAATAGTTCCAAGTCACTACTGAAATAAGTACTAGTATCTAACGAGTAAGTACTAGCATCTACAGTTGTGTTCAAAATAATACCAGTCCAACATGACTAACCAGATCAATCACTGTTTTTGGTATAAATCATATTATTACACGGCAAATAATTTACCAGTAGGTGTAGTACACTCAGAGAAACCAACAGACCCAGCATTCATGATATGAATGCTCCTGAGTCTGTGTAATTGAATAATTAAGTGAAAGGGGCGTGTTCAAAATTATAGGAGTGTGGAGTTCAATCAGTGAGGTCATTCATTATGTGAAGAAACAGGTGTCATTCAGGTGGCCCTTATTTAAGGATGAAGCCAGCACATGTTGTACATGCAGTTCTCTCTGAAGACCTGAGAAAGATGGGTCGTGCCAGACATTGTTCAGAAGAACAGCGTGCTTTAATTAAAACATTGGGGAAAACATAGAAAGAAGTGCAGAAAATGATAGGCTGCTCAGCTAAAATGATCTCCAATGCTTTAAAATGGAAAGCCAATGAAAGCCGCATTAAAGCACTATGCCGGGTCTGACCCGCCTCAGTCCCTAGTATCAAAGGCGACGCAATGCTGTTTTGATTCAGTGTAAATGAAATGCGAAACAGTCATGGTGAGAGCCAATCATGATTTCATTTTCAATTTATTTTTTTTCATTTTATTTATATTATCTTATTATTATAGTGGGTAGAATAAGTACGTTTGGGTAAATTAATTTCAATTTAAGCTCCATATCCTCCGCAAGTTGCGACTCACGATTCTCAGCTTGTCTTGATAGAGAAGACTCTCTTTTCGTTATTTTCTCGCTTTTGCATGCAAGTTAACTGTTTGGTTACATCAGAAACAAGTTTCTCAGTCATGAGGAAAGTAGGAAACTGGCTCTGAACTTCAATGGCACATATCTTCAATTTCCCTCTTTTCACTCGCTTTCCTTCGCTTTTATATAGCTAACGCGCAGTGCACATTTTACTTTCACTTTTAAATTAGCGGCATTCCGCGTCAGTTGCTTGAATCCAATTCAAGCAACAACAAAATACAACGTTAAACACTTAGCCTATAAATTAAACTATAAATTAAATCATGGAACTTTTATTAACAAAACGAATACAAATAGCTTACACCATGCTATATGCCTAATATAAAATAACAAATAACTTAGTCTAGGCCTACATAAAAGGAACCAAATAAATATAAGAAACGTAGAACGTTTATTAACAAAATGAATAAGAAATAAATTACACAAAGTAAAAATCAGCAAACACCACATAACCAAATAAATAAGAAACGAATGTTCAAAAAAACAAAAACAAAAAAAACAAACAAACAAAAAAAAACAACTTCGAAATAACCATAGATAACGGCAAAAGTCAACAGGCTTTTTAAAATAAAAAACATTGCCAAACTTCCACCATCGTCTTGTCTGTCGTCTTGTCTGAATCTAACATTGTACACTGTAGCACGCGCAGAAAATGTGAATTTATTGCCGTTACATTTTAAAATGTCATGTTTTTATTTAGTTCGTATTTTATATTATTTTTTTTTTTTTTTATATTTGTTATGTAATTTTATAGTATTTGTATTTGTTAAAACTAATTTTTAAATTTTAGTTATTTTAAAAGATGTATGTTTCCCACTATTTTAATTCCTGTGTAAATGCATTTATGCCGCTTCAGAACCGCATTAAACGGTCTGTGTAAACGCACATTTACGCCGCTTCAGATTCAGTTTCTGTGCCGCCTTTGCTGTGTAAAGATGATTGTTCTTTTTGGGTCCAAGGGCCACAGACAGTTTGTCAGACGACCCCCAAACACTGACTTCAAGCCACAGTACACTCTGAAGACCGTGAAGCATGGTGGTGCAGGCATCATGATATGGGGCTGTTTCTCTTACTATGGTGTCGGGCCTATTTATCGCATACCAGGGATCATGGATCAATTTGCCTATATCAAAATACTTGAAGAGGTCATGCTGCCTTATGCTGAAGAGGAAATGCCCTTGAAATGGGTGTTTCAACAAGACAACGACCCCAAACACACCAGTAAGCGAGCAGCATCTTGGTTCCAGAAAAAATGCAGACACTGCTATTTTTTTGAACAGCCCAATATCATTTCTTCCTTCATTTTCTGTAAAGTAATTAAAATATTGATAGTTTTTCTTCATGTTTTGATGTAAAATATAATGTGCAGTGTTTCCAATGAATGGAAATAAAAAATATTATAAGGATTTTGAGCTTTACTCACGTTTTAAAAAACACTGCTATTATTTTGAACACAACTGTACTTATAGGTAATAGACTCTAATAAATAAGTACTAGTATCTTTTATAAAGCAGCAAAAATAAGTACTAAAAAAACTAAAGAACTGGTACTAGTATCCAACAAATAAGCACTAGTATCTAATGAATAGGTGCTACTATCTTTTATAAAGGTACTAGTACCTAACAGAAGAGATACTAGCAGCTAAAAAATAAGTTGCATGAAAATAGATGCTAGTACATTAAGGATTAAATGTTAAAACAGCTTGCCATATTGGTAGAATAACCTGAGCGCTCCATATCGCATTTATGATGGAACATTTACATAGGCGTAATTTCATTTGTGCCTCTTCTACAGCGGGCTGTGATAAGATTTGGCAGACGGATAGCGGCTCATCGTGGCTGTTTCAGAGATCAAGACGGAGGCTGTTTGTGGGATGAGAAATGCTCTAGGCAAGATAGGCAAAGCTTCGAGATAGTGGATGAGAAACGTCTGTGGAAAATGTAACTCTAGAGCCTCTGGGAATGCTTTGTTTCTAACAAACACCTGTTTTAAATTTCACTATGCCTCTGATATAATGCCAGAATCACATCGGTTGTTGTGAAAGATTAATGATACTGAAACAAACCGATATAAATTCATTAATCGCTGACCCTTGCTCTGTAATCTGTATTAGGTAACTGTTCATCGGAATGTGTGCTTAAGATACAGCTGAGTACGCATTTACTGCTCATTCCTGATAGACCAGGCAATATAATGGCTTATCAAGTATGTAGAGTTTATATAAATTACATTCCACAGATTTTATTATTGTTAAAGAGAACAATGATTAAAAAAATATTGCTGAATAACGGAACAGTTCTGGAATTAATAAAACTTCTGTCATTAGTTCCGAAGCCTTTTTGTTTTTCCAAATCTGTGTGATTTTCTTTCTTCTGTGGAGCACAAAAGTATTATTTTTGAGGAATATTCTTGCAGATTTTTCCATTTAATAAAAGTAAAAGGAGATGGGTACTTTCAAGCTCCAAAATAACTACAAAACACCTAAAAAGTAGTGCAGATGACTCATAAAAGCAGTCCATATGACTCATACAGCAAGTTTTCTGAAACCATGTGATCGTGTGACGAGCAGATCCAAATTTAAGTTATTTTCGGAAAATACAGACATCCGATCCAGAGCTCCTTGACATGTTTACGAGAATTCATAAAAGAAGCAGCAATGTCCAAATTGTACCAAATGGCTCTATTGGACCTGTTCAGTGAATCAATTGAGGTAGTTCACTTTATTAATGACTTATTCATGAATCTGGTTCAACTCACTGACTCGATCAGATTTTAAGTTTGTTGTTCACAAAAACAATATGACTTCAGAAGATTTGGAATATGGCACGTGAGTTATATGGACTATTAAGATGCATTTAAGGTGTTTTCTTGTCATTTTGAAGCAACAATGTAAACAGTTGAGAAAAAAATGGATGTGTGCTTAATTTTAATCAAACAGAAGTAAAAGAAAAAAACTACTACAAATAAAATCTGGATAATTTTGGTACTATTTAAAATGTCAAATGTTTTTTTTTCCCCATTCACACAGATTTGCAATAAAACAAACAAACAAACAAACAAACAAACAAACAACAAAAAAACAACTGTATTGTGCATGCCAGGCCATTAGTTGGCCTATGTTGGTTTTAACCGGTTTGTACTGAATCAACTGGTTTTAGCTGGTTTAAACATGTTAATCATGCTAGAAACATGCTAATTATGCTAACAACACGCTAATAACTTGCTAATCATACTAACAACATGTTAGTAATTTGTTGATCATGCTAACATGCTAGCAACATAATTGTGCTAGAAACATGATAGCAACATGCTAATCGTGCTAACAACATGCTAGTAATATGCTAATCATGCTAACAACATGCTAGTAATATGCTAATCATGCTACAAACATGATTAAAACATGCTAATCATGCTAGCAACATGCTAATAATTTGCTAATCATGTTAATAAGCTAGTAACATGCTAATCATGCTAGCAACATGCTTATAATTTGCTAATCATGTTAACAACAAGCTATTAACATGATAATCATGCTAGCAACACACTAATAATTTGCTAATCATGTTAACAAGCTAGTAACATGCTAATCACGCCAGCAACATGCTAGTGACTTGCTTATCATGCTAACAACATGCTAGAAACATGTGAATCAGGCTATAAACATGCTAGTATTTTGCTAACCATGCTAACAACATTGTAATCAGCCTATAAAAATGCAAACAAGCTAATCATTCTAAATATGCTAACATGTTAAATCATGTAAGCAATGTGCTATATCATGATAGCAACATACTTTCAACTTTCATACTTTTACAACTGCTTCAATATCTATAGAAAAAAAATTCTATAGAAGTGTTCGAAAGCGAACAGAAGAAAATGTCATTATTTTCACAAATTAGCACTTTTGTAGTTTAGAGTTTCAAAAAAAATAGCATTCTAAAACCATTCTAAAAGTTTACGATTTAATCGTAAAGTTTAAAATTAGTTTAAAATTAATTTAAAAATGTACGATTTAATGCACCTCCCAATCTACATAAATGCGTCTATGTTCGCGCAAATCATTTGTGATCCAGCTTCACCTGCAGCAGAAGTGAGTATAAGGTTTTTTTAAATGAATCTCTGCAATCACCGTCCCTAATAACGAGCTAGTTAGCAAGTTTAGCGGCTAAAGTAAACAGGCTCGTCACTCCACAAAGAGAATAGAGGGGCGGGGCAAGTAGAGCTCATTTGCATTTAAAGGAACAATCCATCAGAATAAGTTGATTTTTGCAAAGATCATTTTGGCAAGGTAAAAAGGGTGTTGTTTTACACTACCACTGAAAATTTCTAACCAAAGTATATTATAGACCTTTCATTAAAACCCTAAAGAATCATATCAACTTGTGGAAAATGGGCATCCGATGACCCCTTTAAGCAATAAGCCGCAAAATGCCATGGTTTACAGTAAATTCATAACAGCTAAGGAGCGTTAAGCATGAGTGGAGTTATGCTATGGTTTCACAAAATAAAACAAAGCAAATAAAGTATTAATAAATGGATCGTTCCAGTCCTTGATTCTGATTGGTTGAGCCGCGTTCAAAACTCTTATAAATTATTCTACAAATGTACACCTTTGTTTGCATTTGTGTGTTGCTCGGCAACCACTTTGTTACAACCACAACCGTTTCTGAGTAACTACATTGTTTGGCGAAAGAATAATGTTTTTATCAATATTATTACACTTTATTTCCTTCATTTTGTTTTGTGAAATCTATTACTACGTATATGGAATAACCATTTTCTAAAAGCAATAAGCCCCATGAAACCATGGTTTACGGTGAATTTATAACAACGCAACTAAGCTGTTACAAACTCACTGGTTATTATTTTATGCTTCCGCCAAACAATGTAGTTCCTTGACTATTCCCGACGAGCCCTACATGAGCTTTTTTTTTTGAGTGCACTATGCCTTTAAATTGCACAACATGTGTATAGTTTTGAGTTCAAGCACTAAAAACTGAATTTTAACAAGAGCTTATTTCTGTAATAATACCAGTACCATCTCGCCCGTAAAGATACAGAGCTGCTAAACATCTGACGGAAACGAGGAGGAACTAAGAGATAAAGAATGAACCGAGACAAAACTGCAGTGAGTGAGAATGTCTGGAGGCTTAAAATGCTTGATCTAACTCTTAGTTGTTTATTCACACTACACCGCTTAACCGCTGTGATCCAAAACACACTGCATTCAGATAGTTAACCGGTTCATAAGCAGCAGGGTAATCAATCGCACCTCCTTCCCCGTGGATCTCCGCAGTCCCACCTCCGCTGACTAATAATGCTGCTCCGGATGAATTATTCAGCTGCTGGGTCGGCGCACATTGTGTCCTACTTTGCATTTGCTTTGCTGACACCTGCTGGTACATCAATAACAGATGCAATCAAGGCTCAGGCATCTTTAGGACACCTTGATAGTGCACTAAAAACTTTTAATGTCCCTCTCATGCTTTCACAGGACTTTGCTCTGACTCATTGCACGTTACCCTTTTGTTGTTATTTGATTAGCTGGAGTCATTTTGCCACTGTCGCGTCTGAGCCGTTCCTCCAGCCATGCCTTGAATCTTAACATTCGTCTCTGTGATGTATTAGTTGCACCATGTTTGCACTGCAAAAACAGGCCTGAGTGCTTCTATTGCTTCATTTAACTCTTTTTCTAATCAGAAATGTAATACCCAGGACAGGCACAAGTGCAAAGACTGTTTATACACCTTAAGCATGTAAATGAACTGTAAATCAGAAGCCGCTCAGAGCAATAGACTTGTAAAAGGCTCTCGTTTCAAAACTAATCTGACCTGTCAAATGACCTCTATTATGCATCTGCACTGCTGAATACGTTTTAGTCATTTAGCCGACTTCAAGCACATGCTGTCTTCTTCAAGATAATCTCATCCTTTGAAGATAATTTGGATGTCAATAAACCAAAGAGGTCTACATAGGTGCTCGAAACCTGAATAATGCTCTGTTAGGAAACTCCTCTTGAACTCTTGAAAAATGCAAATAAATATATTCAAAAATAAAATATAAAAATTATGAAAACAATTAATATGAAAAATAAAATTTTATTATGACAAAAAATAAATAAGTTAATTAAATGAATTAAAAAGACAATAAATAAAAGGAAAATAAATTCACTATGAGAAATTAAATATGTAAATGATGAATATGAAAAAAAAATATGATAATAAATGAACAGGAAAATAAATAAGAAAATAAATAATTTATAATTAAAATAAAAAAAATAATTTAAAGTAATTAAAATTAATAGAAAAATAAATTAAAATGAAAACAAATAAAAAAAATAAATATTTTTGATTTGAAAATAAATGAATATATAAAAAAATGAATTAATATGAAAATAATTTAATATGAGAATAAATAAATTAATAATAAACATGAACAATGAAATATGAAAATAATTACCTTATTATGAAAATAAATTATACAAATAATTAATATGAAAAATAAAATGCGTATTATGATAAATAAAGTTACTTAACAGAACAATAAATAAATAAGACAATAATTAATAGAAAAATAAAATGACGAAATGAAAATAATTAAATATGATAAATTAATAGGAAAATAAATAATTGAATATGAAAATAACTAAAATTAATACGAAAATAAATAAAATGTAATCGCAATCACAAATATAAAACATTGAAAACTAAATAAATAAAAAAAAATTAATAGAAAAATAAATGAATAGGAAAACTATTAAAATATTTAAAAAAATAAGTAAATTAATATGAAAACAAATAAAAAAAAAATAATAAAACAAAAAATTGAAAACAAATATTTTATATAAAAATGAATATGAAAATGGAAATAAATTTCATGAGAATAAATAAATTAATAATAAACATGAAAATAACCAAATCAATATGACAATAATTACCTTATGAAAATAAATAATATGAAAATAAAATAATTCACTATGATCATAAAAAATAAAATGAATAGAACAATAAATAAATTAAAACAAAGAATAGGAAAATAATAATTCACTATGAGAAATTAAAGTAATATGAAGATGAAAATGAAAATAATATGCTAACAAATGAATATGAAAATAAATTAATGCAACATGACGACAAAAAAATAAATATACGGAACACAACAACAAAAAAGAAAATAATAAAAATATGATAAAGTAAGTAAAGTAATATGAAAACAAAATGTCTATAAATAAACATACGAAAACAAGCTTTTTCTTCCACTTAATATTTCATTGGGCAACAAAGTTAAGATATGCTGATCAAACTTTAAAAATGCAAACGAACAAAATGAGTAGATATTTGCCCAAATTAAACGCTCAAGTGTGTGACAATGAATACAGCATAAGAAAACAGTAAAGTAAAAGTTCTTGTCGATATGACAAATAATGTTTCCATACTTTGCTCCACTTCTGAACAAATGTTCCTCATGTCCAGAAACTATCTTTAGTTTAACCCTTCCCCATCAAAAACCCCTTGTGACCATGTAAAGTCAAGCCTCAGCGGTTTCCGTTTGCTCTCCTCCAGTCCTGGGAAAGAGGCGTGCATTTCCTTTTCAGAAAGAGCTGAAAAACAATTCCCCACAGCGGGATCTAAACGGCTGTGCTGCGGGAAGCCTTTGATGAATTCTTCAGCGTTTCAGAAGGAGACAGAATATCACTGTACGGCGACCCGAGGGGAAAACCCTGTTCAAGGCGCTCGGTGGGAAAACGCTGCACCCCGCTCACACGAGCCCCCGGAGACCAGCGACATGGCTAACAAAACCCAGCGGGCTTATTCACAGATTAACACAATGTTTGGAGCGGCCGGGGTTTCTTACAGCTCAAACCCTGCTGTCATTACTGCCGCCAAAGAAACAGTTCACCAGAAAAAAAAAGAAAGCTTTCATGTACTTACCCTCATGTTGCTTCTCTTTCTGATTTTTCTCTGAAACACAAAAGGAGAGAAAAGTCAAAGCACTGCCACTTCACAGCTAACATCATTTTACTGTTGTACAGTAGTGAGAGTGAATGGGTGCTGTCAGAATGAGAGTCCAAACAGATGATAAAAATGATGGACTGGAGTGCTGTGGATTATTTTTGCATTATTGTGATGTTTTTATCAGCTGTTTGGAATCTCATTCTGACGGCACCCATTCACATCCATTGGTGAGCAAGTGATGGAATGCTACATTTCTCCAAATCTGATGAGGAAACAAACTCATCCACATCTTGGATGGCCTAAAGATCACTTATTTTGTAATGTTGATGCACTGTAGAGTTAATAAAGAGTGATAAATTAATAGAACAATAAATAGTTAATAGGATAATAAAGAACATGAAAATAATTCACTATGATTATGAATTAACAGGAAAATAAATTATATGAAAATGATGAATATGAATTATAAATATGATTATTACCTTAATATGAAAATAAGTAATTAATATGAAATGAAATAATTTATTAGGAAAAATAAATAAATAAATAAATAAAGAACAGGAAAATAATTTACTATGATAATAAATTAATAGGAAGACCAATTATATGCAAGTGACGAATATGAAAATAAATAAATAAATAATGAGCGGGAAAATTATTTACTATGATAATGAATTCATGAGACAAATTATAGGAAAATGATGAATATGTAAAATAATGAAACGACACTAAATTAATAGGAAAATAAATAAATGAAAACAATTTAAATTAACAAAATGTAATTAACGAAACATGACAAAAATCAAACATGAAAACTACAATAAAATAAATAAAGATAATATAAACAAATTAAGAATATAAATAATTAAATAATGACAAAAAAATAAGTATATTAATATGAAAACAAAAGAAAATTACAATAAAAAAAAAAGACTTACTCTATCTGACTTTCTATCTGAACAGACACTTTTTTGGATTTTTTTAATTTTAAACATCAATTTCTTGATTTAATATTTCATTTGGAAACAAAAAAAATTTAGATGTGCTAAGCAAACTTTGTATAAAAACTGGACTCTTGGACTCTTTTGACGGCACCCATTCACTCAAGAAGATCGAGCATTGATGAGCAAATGATGTAATGCTACACTGTATAATAAAGAGTGGTAAATGAATTAATAGGACAATAAATAAGATAACAATGAACAATAATTAACTAATAATGACTTAACAGAAAAATAAATCATACGAAAATGATATGAAATATTAATATGATTAATTATTACCTTAATATGAAAAATACAATTATGAAAAAATTAACATAAAATATAAAATAATTTATGATAAATTACTTAACAGAACAATAAATAATTAACAAGATTATAATGAACAGAATAATAATTCACTATAATGAATTTATAGGAAAATAAATTATATGAAAATGATGAATATGAAAAAAAAAAAATATGATATCAAATTAATAGGACAATAAATAAATGAATATGAAAATAAATAATTAAAATGAATAAGAAAATTAAATAATGTAGTTAAAGATGACAAAAATAAACACGAAAACAATGTAAATAAATAAAAACAGAAAAATAAATTAAATAAAAATTAATAAAATATGAAAACGTAAAGTAATTTAGAAGTAAATTAATAGAAAAACATTAACATTACAATAAAAATCTATCTATCTGAACACAAACACTTTTTGGATTTTTTTCATTTTAAACATTGATTTCTTGACTTAATATTTCATTGAGAAACAAAAAGTTTAGATGTGCTAAGCAAACTTTACACAAAAATGCAAAAAACTGGACTCTTAGACTCTCACTCTGACGGCACCCATTCACTGCAGAGAATCCATTGGTGAGCAAGTGATGGAATGCTACATTTATCCAAATCTGATATAGAAACAAATCTACATCTTGGAAGACCTGAATTTCACTTATTTAATAATTAATAATAAAACTAAAATCAATAATAAAATTAATGTAATTAATCAAACATGACAAAAATTAAACACTAAAAATTACAATGAAAATAAATAAAAACAACAGAAACTGTTTTATTTTAAACATCGATTTCTTGACTTAATATTTGATTGGGAAACAATGAATAAAATGAAATAAAAATGCAACTCTGACTCTCATTCTGACGGCACCCATTCACTGCAAAGGATCCATTGGTGAGCAAGTGATGGAATGCTACACTTCTCCCAATCTGATGAAGAAACAAAAGCATCTACATCTTGGACGACCTGAATTTCACTTATTTAATAATTAATAATAAAACTAAAATCAATAATAAAATTAATGTAATTAATAAAACATGACTAAAATTAAACAAGAAAAATACAATGAAAATAAATAAAAACAACAGAAAATTAAATTATCTATCTGAACACACAAACACTTTTTTTTGGGATTTCTTGACTTAACATTTCATTGGGAAACAATGAATAAGATGAAAAAAATGCAACTCTGACTCTCATTCTGACGGCACCCATTCACTGCAAAGGATCCATTGGTGAGCAAGTGATGGAATGCTACATTTCTCCAAATCTGATATAGAAACAAACTCATCTACATCTTGGAAGACCTGAATTTCACTTATTTAATAATTAATAATAAAACTAAAATCAATAATAAAATTTATGTTAATTAATCAAACATGACAAAAATTGAACAAGAAAAATACAATGAAAATAAATAAAAACAACAGAAACTGTTTTATTTTAAACATCGATTTCTTGACTTAATATTTGATTGGGAAACAATGAATAAAATGAAATAAAAATGCAACTCTGACTCTCATTCTGACGGCACCCATTCACTGCAAAGGATCCATTGGTGAGCAAGTGATGCAATGCTACATTTCTCCAAATCTGATGAAGAAACAAACTCATCTACATCTTGGATGGCCTGACTATGACTTATTTTGTAATGTTGATGCACTGTAGAGTTAATAAAGCGTGATGAGCGGTCACTGGTTGAGTATAAGGTAACATTCATTGGTGGTGTTCTTCAATAATATCTTGCTGCAGATCTTAAACGCCTTTGATTTAAACCCTGTCTATTCTCGGCGGTCTCTCAACGCCTCAGGACAGGAACAAAAAAAAACGCTTTCAACTACACAACAACAAGGGGCTTTGACTCCCAGCACGACCGCCTCCGTTAACAAGAACAGGCAGGTGCCATTTCGGGCCCCCTCAGTCGCCGTTATTTAAAACATTAATTGCTTTTTGGTTTTAATGCGGTTTGCCATTTAAAATGCTAATTGCTTTTTCCTCTGAAAGGACTCGGTGACATTACACAAGGAGTCAGCGGCTTCAGCGTCAGCTCTACTTCCATCAACAAAGGACAAACATTTGCACTCCTGCGCGCGACAGCGGAGACGATTTAATCTCCCGCAAATCTGACAAGATACAAATAATGTGCTAAATGGATCAGTGCTATCACTAACATTAAAATGATATATTTAAGGAAAGCAAACAACAGATGGCTTTAATCTGATTAAGGGCTTGTGGATGCCCCCTTCTGAGTGACATTTGATGAGATTTTTAACCGAATCACCAGCCAAAGTCAGGAGCTCATGAACTGTTTTAGTCAATAGTCAACATTTCTATTATAATTATTATTATTATTATGGAACTTTCAAAGGCCGTCCAAGATGTAGATGAGTTTGTTCTTTCATCAGATTTGGAGAAATGTAGCATTGCATCACTTGCTCACCATTGGATCCGCTGTAGTGAATGGGTGCCGTCAGGATGAGAGTCCAAACAGCTGATAAAAACATCACAATAATCCACAAGTAACCACTCCAGTCCATCAGTTCACATCTTGAGAAGCCAAAAACTGTGCGTTTCTAATAAACAGATTCATAAGACATTTTAAACTCCAAACGGTTGTTTCCAGCTAAAATGTGAGTCCTCGATTCATATAATGTCTTAAAACTTGCAGCTTTTGTCTTCTTGTCTTTGTTAACTGATGGACTGGAGTGGTTACTTGTGGATTATTGTGATGTTTTTATCAGCTGTTTGGACTCTCATTCTAATGGCACCCATTCACTACAGTGGATCCATTGTAGTGAATTTTATTTATTTACATAAATGATTCAAGACCCACGCTCTGTAGTCCCGACCTGAATAATGATTTGCCAACCATTTCAGAGCGCAGATTTCAATTATTCGTGAACATGCTCTTAAATAAAGATCTGAATCAAACGATTTATGAACCCACTCCGAAGATCCGATCTAATTCAAAGGATTTGATACTCGCTTTAAAGTCCCAATCTAAATCAAATGATTCACATTACGTGCTTTGAAGTCGGAGCGCGGATCATGAATCATTCACTTTGCGATCTGCAAATCCCAATCTGAAATGGATCACGAGTCATTTGATTTAGATCGGGACTTCGGAGCGCAGATCACGAATCATTTAATTTGTGAAATGATTCGCAAACACACTCCC
Organism: Labeo catla; assembly: GCA_012976165.1. Lineage (NCBI taxonomy): Eukaryota > Metazoa > Chordata > Actinopteri > Cypriniformes > Cyprinidae > Labeo > Labeo catla. Next base: position 161,284 of record VONZ01000398.1, on the reverse strand, counting down.
AAGGTCTCTTTTGAATCAAAAGATTCACAAACTCACTCAGAAGTTCTGATCTAAATCAAATGATTCGTGACACTCGCTTTGAAGTCGCAATCTAAATCAAATGATCCGCGCTCTGTAGTCCCAATCTGAATAATGTTTACGAACCATTTCAGACTTCTGAACGCAGATCTCGATGATTCGTGAACACGTTCCTAAATTCAGATCTTAATCGAATGATTCATGAACTCACTCCGAAGAACCGATCTAAATCAAATGATTTGCGTTACTCGCTTTGAAGTCCCAATCTAAATCAACTGATTCACATCACGTGTTTTAAAGTCGGAGTGCAGATCGTGAACACACAACTTCTGAGCAAGTTTGTGAATCTTTTGATTCAAAAGGGAATGATTTTGCGAATTGAATGATTTGCAATCTGCGAATCCCGATCTAAAATGATGGATCACGATTCATTTGATTCAGATCGGGACTTTGGAGCGCAGATCACGAATCATTCAATTCGCAAAATGATTTGCGAACACACTCCGAAGTTCTCTTTTGAATCAAAAGATTCACAAACTCACTCAGAAGTTCCGATCAAAATGAAATTATTCACGATGTGTGAAGTTCTGATCTAAATCAAATGATCTGTGATTGAGTGCGGGTCGCGAACACAGAACTTCTGAAAGAGTTTGTGAATCTTTTGATTCAAAAGAGAACTTCAGAGTATGTTCGCAAATTATTTTGCGCATTGAAATATTTCACGATCTGCGAATCCCGATGTGAATCAAATGATTCGTGATCCATTATTTCAGATCAGGATTCGCAGATCGCGAAATCATTCAATGCGCAAAATAATTTGCAAACATGCTCTGAAGTTCCCTTTTGAATCAAATGATTCACATACTGGCTCAGAAGTTCCGATCTAAATCAAATGATTCACGATATGCAGAGTTCTGATGTAAATCAAATGATTTGCGATACTCCCTTCAAAGTTCCGATCTAAATCAAATTATTCATGTTACGTGATTTGAAGTTGGAGCACGGATCGCGAACACAGAAGTTTTGAGTGAGTTTGTGAATCTTTTGATTCAAGAAGGGAACTTCAAAGAGCGTTCGCAAATTATTTTGTGAATTGAATAATCAAAAGATTTTTAATCAAAAGATTCACGAACTCACTCAGAAGTTCTGATCTAAATCAAATGATTCACAATGTGCGAAGTTCTGATCCAAATCAAATGATTCGCAACACTCGCTTTCAGAGGAACTTCAGAGCGCGGATCGCGAACTGAATGATTCACGAACACGCTCCGAAGTTCCAATCTGAATCAAAAGATTCACAAACACTGTCAGAAGTTCTGATCCAAATCAAATGATTCACAACACTCGCACTGAAGTCCCAATGTAAATCAAATGATTTGCGACATGTGCTTTGAAGTCCTGATCTGAAGCAAATGATTCGCGATTTGATTGCAAAATGATTCACTGTTTCGAAGTGCTCCATAGTTTAACTGATTCAGAGTTTGGAAAACCTCCGTTTCATCTGTTGAAATGTTATTCGTCTCCTAAACTGTCTGATAAACCTTTGGTATCTGAGCTTTTTGGACTCTCATTCTGACGGCAGCCATTCACTGCAATGGATCCATTGGTGAGCAAGTGATAGAATGCTACAATTCTACAAATCTGTTCTGATAAACAAACAAACTCATCAACATTATAATTCCGCTTTTGGAAAGAAGTGCTAGTGTGGATTTTTTTTTTTGCAAAAAAAAAAAATTTGGTACAGTGTTTACCAACTATGACAAACTAGTTGGTGAACTAGAAGTTTACCCAACTTTGATGACTTCTGCTTCTAAGAACCCTGGAAATGTGAAAAGGATCCATTATTAATAATAAATAACCACAATAACTTCAAATAAGACTTCAGAGAATGCAGCAGTGTTCTACAGAAATTCACATTAGAATTCAGCAGAAAATCTCTTTGTGATAAGAATTTCAATCCACTCAAATGTAATAACTACCAATTATTCCACATAAATAAATAATTAAAGTGCAAAAACTCCTGGATATCTAGTTTACTGGCTCGAAGTGTGTATCAACCCAAACTCAAGATTCAATTCCATAAAGCTCATAAGCTTTGGCAAATTCGATGATTATTCCATCAAAATCCAATAAAAATCCCAATACGGCCTTGAGCGATTATTAAACCACAAAACGTTGTGATTTTGTTCAATAAATGTGTAGTCTGCAGACTGTGTGTACTTCAAATGAATCACCTTAAGTGCATCCAAGTTCAGTCTTATAACTCCAAAATTTTATTTGACAGCTGGAAAATACTACAGAATAATTTAATATTTTGGAGGTTTTAATTTAACGGCTTGGTGAAAACCTTAGCCTTGACAAAACATGACTTCATTTGGAGACTTTGCAGACTAGTGTTTCTGCACACACTGCTGAGCACTAGAACTGATGTTTCAATGATATTTCATGCATTTTTGTTCTTTCAGTCTTGGTAAATCAGCAGCAGTATGAGATTTTAAATGTTTATCATATCGTTTATCGTGCTCTGAAGTACCATTCTGAATCAAATGATTTGCAAACACGCATTGAAGTCCCAATCTAAATCAAATGATTCGCAATCCGCACTCTGTGGTCCCGATCTGAATAATGATTTGTGAACCATCATTACAGATTAGCACCTCGGAGCGCGAAATGATTCGAGAACATGCTCTTGAAGTTCCGATCGGAATCAAATGATTCATGAACTCACTCCGAATTTCCGGTCTACATCAAATAATTAGCGAAACTCACTTTGAAGTCCTGATGTAAATCAAATGATTGGCGATATGCTCTTTAAAGTCCCGAACTGAATCAAATGACTCGCTGTCCATTATTTTAGATGGGGCTTCGGGGCTTGGATCTCAAATTTAATGATTCATGAACACGCTTCGAAGTTCTGATCTAAAATAAAAAAAAAAATCAAAAGATTCACAAACTCGCTCCAAAGTTCTGATCCAAATCAAATGACCTGCGATACGTGCCTTGAAATCATGAACTCAATCAAATGACTCGCAATCCATTATTTCAGATCGGGTCTTCAGAGCGCGGATCGCAAATTGAACGATTCACGAACACGCTCCGAAGTTCTGATCTAAATCAAAAGATTCACAAACTCGCTTTAAAGTCCCAATCTAAATCAAATGATTCACGATATGTGCTTGAAATCCCAGTTTGATTCACAATCCATCCTTTCAGATTAGGACTTCAAAGCGCGGATCACGAACGCCCTGAACTTCCGATCTGAATCAAAAGATTCACAAACTCGCTCCGAAGCTCCAATCCAAATCAAATGATTCGTGATACTCGCTTTGAAGTCTCAATCTGAATCAAATGATTCATGATTCATCATTTCAGATCAGGGCTTCAAACCGCGGATCACGAACATGTCTTGAAGTTTTGATCTGAATCAAAAGATTCACGAACTTGGTCAGAAGTTCCGATCTAAATCAAAAGATTTGCGATACTCACTTTGAAGTCCCGATCTGAATCAAATGATTCGTGATCCATCATTTCAGATTAGGACTTCAGAGCACAGATCACAAACACGCCCTGAAGTTCCAATCTGAATCAAATGACTTCTGAACTCGTTTCGAAGTTCCGATCTAAATCAAATGACTTGCGATACTTGCTTTGAAGTCCCAATCTGAATAAAATGATTCGCAATCCATCACTTCAGATCGGGACTTCGGAGTACAGATTGCGAACACGCTCTGAAGTTTTGTTCTGAATTAAATGATTTGCGACACTCGTTTTGAAGTCCCAATGTAAATCAAATGATTCACGAACGCTCTGAAGTTCCCTTTTGAATCAAAAGATTCACGAACTCGCTCAGAAGTTCTGACCTAAATCAAATGATTCGCGATACTCACTTTGAAGCCCTAGGATCGCAAACACACCCTGAAGTTCCGATCTGAATTAAATGATTCGTGATCCATCATTTGAGATTGGGACTTCGGAGCACAGAATCATTCAATTCGTGAAATGTTTCGCAAACACGCTCTGCAGTTCCCTTTTGAATCAGAAGATTCACAAAGTCTCTCAGAAGTTGCAATCTAAATTAAATGATTTGTGATGTACGAAGTTCCATTCTAAATCAAATGATACACGCTTTGAAGTCCCGAACTGAATCAAATGACTCACAATCCATTATTTCAGATAGGGACTTCAGAGCACGGACCCCAAATTGAATGATTTGTGAACACGCTCCGAAGATTCATGATTCGAGACAATCGCTTTAAAGTCCCGATCTAAATCAAATGATTCACGATACATGCTTTGAAGTCTCAATCTCTATCAACTGACTCGTGATTCGATTGGAGCGCTTCGAAACAGTGAATCAGTTTGCGTGGTTTAACGGATTCTAAGTTTCGAAAAGCTCAGTTTCCGTTGGTATCTGCACTGAAACTACTTTTTTAGTAAAGCGCTGATTATGGAGCTGCCTACATTGCTAATGCAAAACCAGAAGTAAAGTAGAAGGATGATTCAGACACTTTACAGCTGAAGTAATTCAAGTTCTTTATCAAATATACATGATATATTTCTTTAATGGATGCTGCATATGTTCTGTGACGTGATGAAGAGGATTAAATGGAGATACTGCATAAATCATGTGTGCAGTAGAGGATGAAGGCCCTATGTTATGTCTCTAATATGCATATACATATTATGCTAAGCAGATTTAATACAAACAGAACCATTTTGTCTAGAATTAATATTTCATAGGCCTCCAGGCAAACATGGATCTGTAGACTACATACTATAAAAACCACATGAAGAAACTCTGTGTGCACCATCAGATATGAAATCATCATGGTGAAAGTCAAGTTAAGTCAATGGGTTGTGAGTGGTTTGGGCTCTTGATTGCACACAAAATCAAAGCGGTGACATCCAAAAACTGCATTTTCATAAGAAAAATCTGCAGAATGTATTTTTGCATGTGTTGAAGCTGAAAGCAGCATGCATGCATGCATGCATATAACCAAAGAATTGGAAAGAAGGATGCATCTGAATGACATGTAAAGTGATCAACAATAAGTTTTCAACTGTATGTAATCAGAAGTCACTGAAATACAAACTCACATCAGTAAGTCAGTAATATTATAGTTCAAAAACGCATAGTTTTATAAGTGTCATTCTGAGATCCGAGCATGTGTGTGGCAGACTGTCTCATCAAAACTCACCGCGTGAGCTCAATCACATCGCATGAGGAGCTCTGCGGAGACATCATGGGTGTCAGGAGAGTGATTGGGGCATGAGATGGGAAGACTGGTGTCATCAAGGCCTCTTCCAGCCTCATTAAATCCCCAGATGGCCGAAGGACTGGTGCCATGACGGACCAGAGCTCACAATCTATTTTTGGGGACAAGAACTTAACACAATCACTTAAAGAAAATAACATAATGGTCCAGAACTATGAGACCATCAGGACTGAGAGGACAGACTCGTTTGTCAGTCTGCAATGAAACGAAAATTTGACTTATATGATTTTGTGTTATACATGTACAAAATAATACTAAAAAAAAAAAAAAAATGTATAGAAAGTTATAGAGAACTTAAGCGTCGCTACAATTACAGATGTCAGCCTCGTGCATGTTTACATGGAAAAAAAAAATAAAAAATTTAAAAGACGAAACGTAAGCACACTAGACAAATTAAGAAATGATTCATGTTCAAAATACAAATGATTTGAGATACACGCTCTGAAGTCCTGATCTGAATCAAATGATTTGCGAACCCACACCAAAATTCCGTTCTGAATCAAATGATTCACGATACACGCTCAAGTCCCGATCTGAATCAAATGATATGTGAACCCACGCAAAATTCCGTTCTGAATCAAATGATTCGCCATACGCTGCAAAGACCAGATCTGAATCAAATGATTTGTGAACCCACACCGAAGTCCCGATCTAAATTAAATGATTCACGATACGCACTCCAAAGTCACGATCTGAATCAAATGATTCACTATACATACTCCGAAGTCCCAATCTGAATCAAATGTTTTGCGAACCCACACCGAAATTCCAATCTGAATCAAATGATTCACGATACGCACTCCAAAGTCCTGATCTGAATAAAATTATTTGCGATATGCGCTCCAAAGTCACAATCTGAATCAAATGATTCACGATACATGCTCAAAGTCCCGTTCTGAATCAAATGATTCGCCATACACACAAAGACCAGATCTGAATCAAATGTTTTCTGAACCCACACTGAAATTCCAATCTGAATCAAATGATTCGATCGCGACTCAAAGTCCTGATCTGAATAAAATTATTTGCGATATCTCCAAAGTCCGATCTGAATCAAATGATTCCACACGATACATGCTCGAAGTCCCAATCTGAATCAAATGTTTGCTGAACCCACCAAAATTCCAATCTGAATCAAATGATTCACAATAGGCACTCAAAGGCCGATCTGAATAAATTATTCACGACATGCTCTCAAAGTCCGATCTGAATCAAATGATTCCACATGAGTCCCGTTCTGAATCAAATGATTAAGCCATACACGCTGCAAAGACCAGATCTGAATCAAATGATTTGCAAACCCACACGAAGTCGATCTAAATTAAATGATTCACGATCGCACTCCAAAGTCCGATCTGAATAAAATTATTTATATGCATCCAAAGTCACAATCTGAATCAAATGATTCACGATACATGCTTCAAGTCCGATCTGAATCAAATGTTTTGAAACCACACCAAAATTCCAATCTGAATCAAATGATTCACGATACACCTCAAAGTCCCGATCTGAATCAAATGATTCACGATACATGCTCCGAAGTCCCAAACTGAATAAAATGTTTTGCGAACCCACACTGAAATTCCAATCTGAATCAAATGATTCACAATAGGCACTCCAAAGGCCCGATCTGAATAAATTATTCACGACATGCTCTCCAAAGTGACGATCTGAATCAAATGATTCACGACACATGCTCCGAAGTCCAGATCTGAATCAAATGATTCGCGATACACGCTGCGAAGTCCCGATCTGAATCAAAAGACTTGCGATATGCACTTCGAAGTCACGATCTGAATCACTTTATTCGTGATACGTGCTCCAAAGTCCCGATCTGAATCATTCGTGAACCACACCGTAGTCCCGATCTGAATCAAATGATTTGCATACCCACACTGAAGTTCCGATCTGAATCAAATGATTCATGATACGCGATCCAAAGTCCCACACTCTGTTTCAAGTCAGACAGGGATTTCCAGCCTTCATGTCTGCCCAAACTTGACAAAGAATTCAATCAACAAGACGGGCACATTGAATAACTCAAAACCTCACAAAATTCCTCACAAGTTGATCATCTTAATTAGTTTGCATAAATTCACTGCATAATTCAGATGCTTAGCTGAATAACCTATGCAGAAAAACACAAATCATACATTAGCAGATCAATAAATACATTTGAGGACCTTTTGATTCATTTAACTACAAACAATATATGGCAGTTATATAACAATATTGAATCAATGCGGTTAGCACACATGGTTAATTAGCATATGAACGCTAAAACCGCTAGCCATAGCAAACAACTTGTACGTTACAAACAAGTTACACGCAGATGTTCTCATGCAACAGGACACAGTCTTTCATAAAAAAAAAAGAAAGTCTTTATCCTACCAGTAGCATCTCTGATGAAGTTCATGAACACAGTGTCTTTTCCCAGTTGTCCTCCCACGAACTCCACGCATTAACAATTTAGCAAACTGCATGCAGGTACTCACACACACCTGCCTTTATGAGACCCATGTGACTTCACTAGCCAATCAGCTTCTTCACTTCTTCCACACTGAGCTATTCACAACTAATAGTTTTCATTCTTTTGATCTCAGGTTAAATTGATTTTATCCAACAGATTTGTGTTACCATTAAATAGATTTATTTCTTGTATCTCCAAATTTGGCTCAACACTCTGTAGTCCCGATCTGAATAATGATTCGCGAACCATCATTTCAGATTCGGACTTCGGAACTCTGATCGCGAATCATTCAATTCGCAAAATGATTCGCAATTCCGCTCCAAAGTTTCGATCTAAAAACTCAAATGATTAGCGATGCGCGAAGTTCCGATCTAAATAAAATGATTCGCGACACGCGCTTTTAGGTCTAGATCTAAATCAAACAATTCGCGATCCGATTGGAGCGCTTCAAAACAGTGAATCACTTTGCAACGCAGCAGGTTCACTGATTCGAAAACCTAAATCAATATACATGTTTTTAAAATTTTAAAATCATTACAAGCATGTCGAAATTCTAAATGGCTCCTTTGATGTGTTTTTTGCTAGTGAATCACTTGAACGGAATGATCAAAGTCACGAGTTTGAAGAGGTTCCAGCGTAAATGACTCACTCAATAGAATCGGTTCGTCTGTTCTTCCGCTTTTCGCGTCTTCAGCAATGTTTACACGACACTGTTAGTGCTACTACTGTCATAGCTCGCTAGTTTTATGACATTAACTGAAATAATCGAAAAAAGTATGATGTTTACAAATAAAATATCATTATTTCTCTTTCAAAGATAACATCCAACACAAATCTACGAACGTATTTAGGTGAAGTAACCGGTTTACTGCTAAATAGTGAAGCACTCTATTAAAGGAGAAGTCCACTTCCAGAACAACAATTTACACATAATGTACTCACCCCCTTGTCATCCAAGATGTTCATGTCTTTCTGTCTTCAGTCGTAAATAAATTGTTTTTTGAGGAAAACATTTCAGGATTTTTCTTCATATAATGGACTTCAATTGTGCTCCCGATTTTGAACTTCCAAAATGTAGTTTAAATGCAACTTCAAAAGGCTCTAAATGATCCCAGCCGAGGAAGAAGGTCTTATCTAGCAAAGTGATCTGTCTTTTTTTTTTTTGAAAAATAAAAATTTGTATACTTTTTAAGCACAAAAGCTTGTGTAGCACAAGCTCTGAAATGAATGATTCGTTCATTTTGAACGGATCTTCAATGTGACTCAGGAAGAATGAGTAGTTTCAGGAAGTGATTCGTTCAGTTGCGCAACATCCTATTAGGTTCTGTACTGGAATTAGTTTACCTTTTTTGAGTCTTCGGGTTTTCGAGTCGTTCGTTCATCTTATGGGGCTGTCACGTGATGAACGAACGACTCAAACCCGAAAACTTGTCAGATAAGAGGTGAGGTGAGCTAATCATACACTAAAGACCCAGGTTTCAAATATTTCGAATCTATCTAGCTATCTACATCATGCTAGCAACATGCTAGTAACATGCTAGCAACATGTTAGTAACATGCTAACAACATGCTAGTAACATATTAATCATGCTAAAACATACTAGTAACTTGTTAATCATGTTAAGAACATGCTAGTAACATGCTAATAATGTTAGAAACATGCTAACAAAATTCTAGTAACATGCTAATTATGCTAACAACATGCTAATAACTTGCAAATCATGATAGAAAAATGTCAACAACGTGCTAGTAACATGCTAATCATGCTAACAACATGCTAGTAACTTGGTAATCATCTTAGCAACGCTTTATACATCTAATCATGTCAGAAACATGGTAACAACATCAATCATCTTACCAACATCTAGTTACTTGGTAATCATACTAGCAACATCTAAGTAACATCTAATCATCTTAACAATATGTTAGTAACTTGGTAATCATGCTTGTAACATGATAGTTACATCTATTCATACTAGAAACATCTTAACAACCGTAGTAACATGCTAATCATGTAACATGCTAGTAAACGGTAATCATCTAGCAACGTCATGCTAATTACAAACATGTTAACAACATGCTAGTAACATGTTAATCATGCTAGCAACATGCTAGTAACATAATCATGTTAGAAACATGCTAACATGCTAATGCAACGTGTTCAACATGCTAATCATGCTAGCAACATGCCAATCATGTTAACAACATGCTAGTAATATGCTAATCATGCTAGAAACATGTTAACAACAAGCTAGTAACATGTTAGCCATGTTAGAAACATGCAACATGCTAAATCATGCGAAACATGCTATCAACATGCTAATCAAGGCTAAAACATGCTAGTAACATCTTGAGTAACATCTCTTAATCATGTTAGAAACATCTTAACAACATCTTAGTAACATGCTTAATCGTCTTTACAACATGCTAATCATGTTAGAAACATCTAACTCTTATCATCTTATCAATGTAGTAACATGCTAAGCATGCTAGCAACATGCCAATCATGTTAACAACACGCTAGTAATATGCTAATCATGCTAGAAACGTTAACAACAAGCTAGTAACATGTTAGCCATGTTAGAAAACATGCTAGTAACATGCTAATCATGCGCGAAACATGCTATCAACATGTTAATCAGGCTAAAAACATGCTAGAAACTTGCTAATCATGCCAACAACATTCTAGTAACTTGCAAATTATGCTAACGACATGCTAATCATGCTAACAGCATTGTAATTAGCCTATATAAATACAAGCAACAAGCTGCTTCAAACTTTCAGGCTAGGCTTTCTCAAGCCAACTTAAAGTTTGTTCTCAAACTTTACTCATCTAGTTTGTAAATTGTTGCTCTGGAAGTGGAGTTCTCCTTTAAAAAGCTGTAGCTCAAAATACATGTTAGATGCAAACATAGTCGATTATGATGGAGTTTAATTCACTATATTTGAAATAGCACTGCAGTTCAATAGGAAATCAGTTAAAAGCATCCAGTCATCTCATATAGCATTTGAATGAAGGTTCAACTATAAATATTGTAATAAATATTTGAGAAATGATTGTTGTATTTGATTGTATTAGTCTATATAGAGCGATGGGAGAAGCAGATGAACACAAAACAGCATAACAACAGAGTTAAAGAGGGTAAACTTTATTATTCATCTGAACTGTGCACTATATTCTTTGCCCGTTGGCCTTGCAATTGATTTCCAGAGCCATATTCTCTGTTATATTTAAATTCAACGCTGTTTTGTTGGCGGTTCAGCAGACAAACAGTGGATCTGGCAGAACTCCCCTGTAATAAAGATAAAAACTGCCTTCGGGCTGAAACATCTCTCTATGTTCTATCTTCGGGTGACAGACACAAAAAATACATCAGACGTGTTTGGAAAGCCTGTTCTCTGCACTTCCTTCGTCCTTGAGAGCAGATCTCCTCATATCTTCACACTTCCACCGAGGACAATCAAAAGACCGGCATGCTTGTGTCAACTAGAACCGGAAAAGCTCATAAAATGATATTTGGCCTTGTCTTTATCCGTCGGATCGCAGATGGCGATGGCAGAATGTGGGGTTTACGTGCATGAGAAAACTACATGGAGCCAGATTAGAGCGCATTCGTCAGGCTTAGCGAGAATGACGGCGTGCTGTCGCTCGCTGCGATTTATTAGCCATCCTTGATGGAGATCTCGTCTCTGCTCTCTGCCCTTCAGATCCTTCATATCTGGACGGCACATGCCTCGCCGACTATAATGAAGTTAAATATAGTTTGGCGGAGGGAAGGTTTATGGTCTGTCGATGTGCTGAAATGACTTTTTGTGCACATAAATTTACAAAAATACACTTAATGCAGGTTGATCGTGTTTGAAAGTGACCCGCGTCACAGCTTAGAAAATTAAAGTTCAACAAACTCTGAATGTTGACTTGACAGATTTATATAAAGCATAAAACAAAGTTGCAAAGAGTTTGAAGGTTAGTTTGAAGTTGTGTGGGTTTTGATGTGTTGCTGTTTACAATGAAGAAAACTCGAAAACTTGAGGCAGCAAACTTCAGGACTTTTTTGAAGTCTGTGCTTTTAGAAAACAATATAATATTTTTTTTTTTTTTTACTTGTGGATCCAAGTTAAATACTCAGAATCTTTTTCCATTGTTGTAGTGATATAGGCCACTGGTTTTTCTTAATATTTTGAATTAGGTTTTATTTTTATATTTTATATTTCAACTCTCATTTTATTTTTTATGATTTTTTTTTTCAGCTAGATGACAGGGCACCATTTTTATTTTCATTTAGTTTAAGTTAAAATAGTAAAATAACTAAAATTAATAAAAAGTAAACTTACTAATAAACAAAAATTGTAATTTTACTGACAAAAAAGGCCAAAAACACAACAAAATTACTAAAACTTTAACTAAAATTAGAGTGAAAATATAAAATATAAAAGTTTTAGCAATTTTGTTGTGTGATTTCGTCCATTTTGTTTTGTAGAATTACTATTTTTATTTTTAGTTTTTTTAAATTATTTTTAGTTATTTTAGTATTTTAACTTTAAATGAAAATGAAAATGGTGTCATCTACCTGAAATAAATAAATAAATAAATATATATATATATATATTTTTTTTTAATTACATTTTTATATTTTATTTTATATTCTTTAGTTAACAAAAAAATCCTGTTAGCAGTTTGTTTAGCAGGACAAAAAGGATATATTGCTTCTTTATACCAAAACAAGTTGTATATTCTCACTAAAATTGAAGAAACTTTACTAATTTGGACATAACATTTAAAACATAATATAATCAGAACCACAAAAGTTTGAAAAACAAATATTTATGTCATCATAATCATCCTTACAACCTGTTACAAGACTCCTTAAAAAGTAAGTTAAACATTTACTGCTCATACTAGTTTTTCACTCTAAATTTAGTTAAAGTTTTAGTAATTTTGTTGTGTTTTTGGCCTTGTTTTTGTCAGAAAAATTACTATTTTTGTTTATTAGTAAGTTTACTTTTAATTAATTTTAGTTATTTTACTATTTTAACTTAAACTAAATGAAAAAAAATGGTGCCCTGTCCTCTAGCTTTTTTTTTTTTTTTTTTAATTCATATTTTTATTTATTAGTAAGTTTACTTTGTATTCATTTTAACATTTTAACTTAAACTAAATTAAAATGGTAAATGGTACCCTGTCATCTACCTAGGAAAAATAAAATAAATGAATGAATAAATAAATAAATAAAAATTAAATATAAAAAAATAAACATTACATTTTTATATTTTATCTTATTAAAGTTAACATTATTTCAAAAATCTATTTTTAAATTATTTTAGTTTTAGTTAACAATAACATTCCTTTTATCAGTTTGTTGAGCAAGATGAAAAGGCTATATTGCTTCTATACACTAAAACAAGTTGTATACACTCATTAAAATTGAAGAAACGTCACTAATTTGGAGATAACTTTTACAACAAAATATAATCAAAAACACTACATAGAGCTAAACATATATGAATTTTGAAAAACAAATATTTATGTCATCAGAAGTTCCCATACTTTGTCCAAAAATACAAATATTCCCATGCATAATCAGTTTAACAGCTTGTTATACTAGACTCGTAAAATGCAAGTTAAATATTTAATGCTCATACTAAATCAGCTAAAATTGACTTTAATTAAGTCGAGCTTAATTAAGCAACATATAAACAAACAACATATAAACATAAAAGTCTGTCAAGGGAAAGGTTATCATTAAAAAACACTCCATGTCTTTTACGTTAACACGTTTCGCACTTGGTTTATGGAAAACAAAAAGCATCCTTTAAAAATGCTCTGTTTAATTGTTTCCTCAGGCAGAGATTTCTCACGATGCTAGTTTGCAAAAGCAGTCAAACTGAGAATAACGCACAAATCAATCTTTTTCACCAATCGCAATCTGGAGAATCAGTACGCGTGGTTTGCAAGCTGCTCGATCTGAAGGTTTTTTATAAAATAATGAGCCTCATGCTTCATTTTTAAGCCGACGCACGCAAAAAGGGAACGTTTCATTATTTTAAAAGGCTGAACAGTTATAATTCTTTATCATGGAGCTCGACTAGTCCCACCTTGCGTGAAGCTGATGCATCAGCGGTTTTGTGCGAATGCTAAATGATGCCCAGAATGTCACATGACAGGATGTGTTTACCACAGGCCGACCGGGCTGTTCTAATCGCTGTCTCCAGATTCAATATGAGTTAACTCTTATCGACAGCATCTGTGCTTTCAGTGGGTAAACTGCTGTTTTAGGTGGGTGAACATCTAATTATGCATTACTAAAGATCATGTATGTCCATGCAATTAATAGTAATGTGAATTTGGGGATAGAATGTGCTTAATGATGCCAAAAATCACCAATAGATCCTCTGCAGTGGATAATAACAGCTGATAATAATCCACAAGTAATCCAAACCACTCCAGTCCATCAGTTAACATCTTGAGAGGACAAAAGCTGCTTGTTTGTAAGAAACAAATCCATCATTAAGACGTTTTTAACTAAAATACATAAGTCCATAAGCCATAATAATGCTACTTTAAATGGAAAAAGTCCATCTGATGTTGTCTCTCACATCAAAACCCAGCCGCATGTTTCTTCAAAGCTGTTTTGTCTTGTAAACAGTGCATGATCTGTGCAGATTTCTCTCCTGATTCAGACCAGACCACTTTTTCACTGGAGGAAGCGTTATTAGATAAAAATGTCTTGATGATGGATTTGTTTCAGCTTTTGTCTTCTCAAGATGTTAACTGATGAACTGGAGCGGTGTGGATTACTTGTGGATTATTGTGATGTTTTTATCAGCTGTTTGGACTCTCATTCTGACAGCACCTATTCACATCCATTGGTGAGCAAGTGATGAAATGACAAATCAAATCAAAGTATTTTTGCTTAACTTTGTCTGTTACTTGATAGAATTTTGACGAAATCCTCAAAACAATGACTTAAAGAAATAGTTTACCCAAAAATGAACATTTGCTGAAAATGTGCTTATACTCAGGCCATCCAAGATTAGAATGAGTTTGTTTCTTCATCAGATTTGGAGAAATGTAGCATTCCATCACTTGCTCACCAATGGATGTGAATGGGTGCCGTCGGAATGAGAGTCCAAACAGCTGATAAAAACATCACAATAATCCACAAGTAATCCAAACCACTCCAGTCCATCAGTTCACATCTTGAGAGGACAAAAGCTGCTTGTTTGTAAGAAACAAATCCATCATTAAGACGTTTTTAACTAAAATACGAGTCCATAAGCCATAATAATGCTACTTTAAATGGAAAAAGTCCATCTGATGTCGTCTCTCACATCAAAACCCAGCCGCATGTTTCTTCAAAGCTGTTTTGGCTTGTTAACAGTGGTTGATCTGTGCAGATTTCTCTCCTGATTCAGACCAGACCACTTTTTCACTGGAGGAAGCGTTATTGTGGACTCAATTTGTTTTAGATGAAAATGTCTTGATGATGGATTTGTTTCAGCTTTTGTCTTCTCGAGATGTTAACTGATGGACTGGAGTGGTGTGGATTACTTGTGGATTATTGTGATGTTTTCATCAGCTGTTTGGACTGACGGCACCCATTCAATACAGCATCTAAGAAACAGTTTACCCAAAAATGAACATTAGCTGAAAATGTGCTTATCCTTAGCCATCCAAGATTAGGATGAGTTTGTTTCTTCATCAGATTTGGAGAAATGTAGCATTCCTTTACTTGCTCACCAATGGATGTGAATGGGTGCCGTCAGAATGAGAGTCCAAACAGCTGATAAAAACATCACAATAATCCACATCACTCCAGTCCATCAGTTAACATCTTGAGAAGACAAACGCTGAAACAAATCCATCAAGACATTTTTAACTAAAATACAAGTCCATAATCCATAATAACGCTATCTTCAGTGGAAAAAGTCCATCTCTTGTAGTTTCTCACATCAAAATCCAGCCACATATTTGTTTAAAGCTGTTTTGTCTTGTAAACAGTGCTTGATTTGTGCAGATTTCTCTCCTGATTCAGACCAGACCACTTTTTCACTGGAAGAAGCATTACTATGGACTCAATTTGTTTTAGATGAAAATGTCTTGATGATGGATTTGTTTCAGCTTTTGTCTTCTCGAGATGTTAACTGATGGACTGGAGTGGTGTGGATTACTTGTGGATTATTGTGATGTTTTCATCAGCTGTTTGGACTGACGGCACCCATTCAATACAGCATCTAAGAAACAGTTTACCCAAAAATGAACATTAGCTGAAAATGTGCTTATCCTTAGCCATCCAAGATTAGGATGAGTTCGTTTCTTCATCAGATTTGGAGAAATGTAGCATTCCTTTACTTGCTCACCAATGGATGTGAATGGGTGCCGTCGGAATGAGAGTCCAAACAGCTGATAAAAACATCACAATAATCCACAAGTAATCCAAACCACTCCAGTCCATCAGTTCACATCTTGAGAGGACAAAAGCTGCTTGTTTGTAAGAAACAAATCCATCATTAAGACGTTTTTAACTAAAATACGAGTCCATAAGCCATAATAATGCTACTTTAAATGGAAAAAGTCCATCTGATGTCGTCTCTCACATCAAAACCCAGCCGCATGTTTCTTCAAAGCTGTTTTGGCTTGTTAACAGTGGTTGATCTGTGCAGATTTCTCTCCTGATTCAGACCAGACCACTTTTTCACTGGAGGAAGCGTTATTGTGGACTCAATTTGTTTTAGATGAAAATGTCTTGATGATGGATTTGTTTCAGCTTTTGTCTTCTCAAGATGTTAACTGATGGACTGGAGTGGTGTGGATTACTTGTGGATTATTGTGATGTTTTTATCAGCTGTTTGGACTGACGGCACCCATTCAATACAGCATCTAAGAAACAGTTTACCCAAAAATGAACATTAGCTGAAAATGTGCTTATCCTTAGCCATCCAAGATTAGGATGAGTTTGTTTCTTCATCAGATTTGGAGAAATGTAGCATTCCTTTACTTGCTCACCAATGGATGTGAATGGGTGCCGTCAGAATGAGAGTCCAAACAGCTGATAAAAACATCACAATAATCCACATCACTCCAGTCCATCAGTTAACATCTTGAGAAGACAAACGCTGAAACAAATCCATCAAGACATTTTTAACTAAAATACAAGTCCATAATCCATAATAACGCTATCTTCAGTGGAAAAAGTCCATCTCTTGTAGTTTCTCACATCAAAATCCAGCCACATATTTGTTTAAAGCTGTTTTGTCTTGTAAACAGTGCTTGATTTGTGCAGATTTCTCTTTTGATTCAGACCAGACCACTTTTTCACTGCAGGAAGTGTTATTATGGACTCAATGTATTTTAGTTAAAAATGTCTTAATGATGGATTTGTTTCAGCTTTTGTCTTCTCAAGATGTTAACTGATGGACTGGAGTGGTGTGGATTACTTGTGGATTACTGTAATGTTTTTATCAGCTGTTTGGACTCTCATTCTGACGGCACCCATTCACATCCACTGGCGAGCAAGTGATGGAATGCTACATTTCTCCAAATCTGATTTGCAAATTTAAATTTTTTAGGTGAACTATTCTTTTAATGTCATCAGCCGTCTTGTAAATCAATCTCCCGACGTGAAGCGTGGCATTACGGAGAAATGATCGTCTGCTCAGACTTTTCTAAAGGTGAGATCTCATCATCTGTCTCATCACTATTACTGACACTCATTATCGTTGCATTTGCATCAGCGCTGATCACAGAAACGCCGCTTATCTGACGGGAATGAGACATATAAAAGAAATGTCTCATTATGATCAATTTGATTCTGCATCACTCACACCAGCAGTTCATTTCAGTGCCGTGATTCGCTCAGCCAAATATCATTGTTCCTCCAGCTTTGGGCGAGCTGTAATTCGGTTTCTGGATAAGCCTCGATAAGAACAGCCGCCCTGGAAACAAAACAAAACAAATATTAAGCAACAAGCAATCAGGAAGATTTAATCATGACACACGCTCTGCAGCAGATGTTAGCAATCCATCTGCTGTGACAAGATGAGGCGCTAATTAAAGTGCTGTAAGAGAGATTTTCTGAATACCTGAATAATTGTTTCTACCTGACAGCCGACAAGAAACAAGAAAATTATGATCAAATATTCTTCCAGTAACGTTCATAGAACATTATCAGGTGTTTAATAATGTTCTCAAAACTTCAGCACAAAAACAGTATTTACACACTGTTTATGGAACACTTTAAATGTTGTCATGATCGGGGCTGTGGGTCTTCCCTCAGCCTCTCGAGGTCGCTGTTCCCCTTGCACTGCACTCCCCTGATTGTTCACGTCTGTCTTGTCATTTGCACTGATTACGCTCACAGCTGTTCACACTCTGGACTATTGTATAAGAACTCTCACTTCTCACTCCTGTTCAGGTCTGCATTGTCTATTGTCTTCGTGTGTGTTCCTGCGGCCCTGCTTTTTGGCGGGGGCGGAGACGCTCTTCCTCGGGCAGGCGGCGGCGACCGCTTTCTCTGTTCCGGACGCGGCGGCATCCGCTCTCTCCGTTCCTGACGCGGCGGCGACCGCTCTCTCCGTTCCGGACGCGGCCGCTTATCTCTCTGTTCCGTGACTGCGGCGGCGACCGCTCTCTCTGTTTCTGCTATTCGCCGCGCGCGGCCTCTCTCTCTGTTCCGCTTCTCGCGGGCGGCGACCGCTCTCTCCGTTCCTGATGCGGCGGCGACCGCTCTCTCCGTTCCTGACGCGGCGGCGACCGCTCTCTCTGTTCCGGACGCGGCGGCGACCGCGCTCTCTGTTTCTGACGCGGCGGCGACCGCTATCTCTGTTCCTGATGCGGTGGCGACCGCTATCTCCGTTTCTGACACGTTGGGTGTACGGAAAAATGAGGTGAGGGTCCAAAATGCAGGGAAGGGAAATTTTAATAAAACAAAACACAAATAAACATAAACCAAAAGGCCAACACGGCACAACACGACTAGAATCAAAACAGGATCAAAACAGAGGAACACACACGAAGACAATAGACAATGCAGACCTGAACAGGAGTGAGAAGTGAGAGTTCTTATACAATAGTCCAGAGTGTGAACAGCTGTGAGCGTAATCAGTGCAAATGACAAGACAGACGTGAACAATCAGGGGAGTGCAGTGCAAGGGGAACAGCGACCTCGAGAGGCTGAGGGAAGACCCACAGCCCCGATCATGACAAATGTTACTTCTTCTTTCTGAATGTTCTGAGAACATTTAAAAGTAACATTCCGATAATGTTTGCAAAATGATAAAATGAAACGTTTGTATCAACAAGAAGAAACATTTTTAAAAGCTGGATGTTTTGAACGTTCCAAGAACTTTCAAAAGTAACATTTTCATAACTTAATTACCAAATGATTAATTGAAAAAGTTATACATATACACTACTACTCCAAAGTTTGGGATCAATTTTCTGTATTTTTGATCAAATGAACACAGCCTTGATGAGCATAAGAAACGTCATTTTCATAACTTCATTACCAAATCATTAGTTGAAAAACTTATATATATACA
This sequence comes from Labeo catla, assembly GCA_012976165.1. NCBI lineage: Eukaryota > Metazoa > Chordata > Actinopteri > Cypriniformes > Cyprinidae > Labeo > Labeo catla. The sequence goes on along the minus strand of VONZ01000398.1, from coordinate 141,979 downwards.
CTACCGCTCAAAAGTTTGGGATCAATAAGCTCATCAAGGCTACATTTATTTGATAAAAAATACAGAAAAAAACAGTAACATTGCAAATTGTTATTACAATATAAAATAATGTTTTTTATTTTAATATACTTTAAAATATAATTTATTCCTGTGGTGCAAAGCTGAATTTTCATCAGCTGTTACTCCAGTCTTAAGTGTCACATGTTCCTTCAGAAATCATTCTAATATGCTGATTTATTATTAGAATTATCAGTGTTGGAAACAGTTTTGCTGCCAAATACTTTTTGTAACGTGATTCTTTTTTTCAGGATTCTTTGAATAACAAGTTAAAAAGAACAGCATTTATTCAAAATATAAATATTTTCTAAGAATGTAAATCAATGCTATCACTTTGTATTCATTTAACACATCCTTGGTGAATAAAAGTATTAATTTCTTTCAAAAAAAGAAAGAATAAAAATGTACTGACCATAAACTTTTAAACAGTAGTGTATATTGTTAGCAAAACCTTTCTATTTTAAATAAATGCTGCTCTTTTTAACCTTTTACTGAACAAAGAATTAAAAAAAATATATCACAGGTTCGGAAATAAAATATTAAGCAACACAACTGTTTATAAATCAACATATTAGAATGATTTTTGAATGTGACACTGAAGACTGGAGTAATGATGCTGAAAATTCAACTTTAATTACAGATATAAATTACATTTTAATGTATATTAATATAGAAAAATATTGTTTTACATCATAATAATATTTCACATTTTTTTCTGTATTTTTGATCAAATGAACACAGCCTTGATGAGCATAAGAAACGTTTTTAAACACCATTAAAAATCTTACTGATCCCAAACTTTTAAGTGGCAGTGTATATAGATATACTGCACATAATGTGTTTGAAAGAGTCTCTTCTGCTCACCAAAGCTGCATTAATTTGATTAAAATACAGTAAAAATACAGTAATATTATTCTAATTTAAAGTACCAGTTTTCTATGTGAATATATGTTGAAATGTAATTTATTTCTGTAATCAAAGCTGAATTTTCAGCATCATTACTTCAGTCTTCATTGTCACATGATCCTTCAGAAATCATTCAAAAATGCTGATTTGCTGCTCAAAAAACATTTCTCTATTATCAAAATATTGAAAACAGCTGTGCTGCACTATATTTTAGTGAAACTGTTATGCATTTTACTTTTCAGGATACAAAGATGAATAGAAAGTTCAAAAGAACAACATTTAAATAGAAATCGTTTGCAACATTATAGTCTTTCCTGTCACTTTTGATCATTTTAATGCCTCCTTGATGAATAAAACCACTCATTTCTTTAAAAAAAACTTAATGACCCCCAAGCTTTTAAAACCATATTATACTGTTTTCGTTTTATACTTGACTTTCTCATTTCCTTTCTCATTTCAGTATAAATTAGAATTACCATTGTGTTTTAAATGCACTATATAAATGAATTTGCCTTTTGAGCAGGGTTTGACAAAACACATGAACGTTCACATCATCTCTCATCTCTTTTCTTAGCACCTGAAAGCAAACGTTCCTCCTCCAGGTAATTTCTGCTTACATGTTTCCTTTTAAAATTCATGCATTTGAACATCTCAATTATGCTTCTGTCACCTACATACATTATGTCTGCGTTGAGTGCTTCATTATACATAATTACCATCCTTCTAATGAAGACGAGCTGCGCTGTCAGGACTTCACTTTCCTCCGGGCGTCTGCTGAAGGCACGGCTGGACTGTAATAATCAACATCACACATTACAAATGAACAACGTGTCGACTGCTTTGTGTTTGTGAGTTTTCACCTTGAATGTCACATCATTAAATGCAACAAATGCACAGCGGCGCGGCCTTCAGAAGGGCACCTGAAACACAAGGACACATTTCTGACAAACAAGCATTTATACGGCAACACACAGACAGTTTCATCATTATGGCGAGGACATCTTATATTCTCAACAGAACAGCAATAAATACTGATTACAGCTGCATAAGATCAACATCTACCTATATAATGTTCTGTGAAAGATAACATTCCAATAAGGGTAACTGTAAGTTAACTAAATTGCCAATAGCCAAAAATACATTGTATGGGTCAAAATTATACATTTTTCTTTTATGCCAAAAATCATTAGGATATTAAGATCATGTTCCATGAAGATACTTTGTAAATTTCCTACCTTAAATATATCAAAACTTAATTTTGGTTAGTAATGTGCATTGCTAAGAACTTCATTTGAACAACTTTAAAGGCGATTTTCTCAATATTCAGATTTTTTTTTTGCAGATTCCAGATTTTCAAATAGTTGTATCTCAGCCAAATATTGTCGTATCCTAACAAACCATACATCAATGGAAAGCTTATTTACTCAAAAATGTAATGTGGTCCAAGCTCACATATTTATTACAAAAATGATGCTTGTGACTTTAAATTCTAATTTAATGCATATTGGGTTGTTGTGAACTGCAGATACTGCAAATGCATTCAGTATTAATGTGCCAAATTGCTATATAAACGATCTTTAAACAGCTTGAAGTAACATTTTTTTAAATTCAATTATTAATATCAATAAACGTAGCTATTTCGTAAGCATGTAGGAGTCAGTAAATGCATATTTTTCTTTTATTTTTGTGCATTTGTGTAGTAGAGTCAGTGCTGAAGAAAAATAATTGTGAAAATAAAGACCAAAAAAGATAAATGCATACTGTTGATGAGGAAATCAGCAGCATTGCTAGATATTATTGCAATAACAATATTTAAAAAAAAAAAAATAAGCGATAAAAAACACAATATTATGATATAAATGTTACATGTTTAAATTAATTTTAAAAATTAGTTAAAAAATTAGCTTTAATTTGAAAAATTGTGACTTACGTTGACTAAAATTATATGCCATTTGTGATCCTGGACCACAAAAACAAAATGATCAATTTTTATTTTATGCCAAAAATCATTAGGATATTAAGTAAAGTTCATATTCCATGAAGATATTACATTTCCTACCGCAAATATATCAAAACTTAATTTTTGATTAGTAATATGCTTTCCTAAGAACTTCATGTGGACAACTTTAAAGGTGATTTTTCTCTATATTCTGATTTTTTTGCAGATATTGAAATAGTTGCATCTCAGCCAAATATTAGCCCATCCTAACAAACCATACATCAATGGAAAGGTTTTAAAAAAAGACCCTTATAACTGGTTTTGTGGTCCAGGGTTACATATTTATTACAAAATTGATGCTTGTGACTTTAAATTCTAGTGAAATGAGGTGCATATTGGGTTGTTGTGAACTGCAGATGCTGCAGATGCATTCAATATTAATGTGCCAAGCTGCTATATAAATCACCTTTAAACTTCTAGAAGTAACATTTTTTCAAATATTATTAAATTCAGTTATTAATAACAATGAACTTTATATTTCTTGAGCTTATAGGAGTCGGTAAATGTTTATTTTTTATTTATTTTTGTGTATTTGTGTAGTAGAGTCAGTGCTGAAGAAAAATAATTATGAAAATGAAACCAAAAAAACAATGTTTGTAATAAACGCACACTGCTGATGAGGAAATCAACAGCATTGCAAGATATTATTGCAATTATATTTTTTTAAAAATTAGAAGTGATAAAAAACAATTACTTTCTGAAGAAAAAAAAAACACTCTTAGAGAAAAGCAATATTACATTCACATTAGTTGAAAATTAAAAAAAAAAAAAATCATTATTGCTTGTGTGAAAAACATGCCTTGTTTATATTTACTAGATTTTTTTTTATTGTGTTTTACTTCTTTTGAGTTTAATATTTTTAATTATTTTGTTTGTGGACCATATAAAAATGATTTTAAAAATGTTTTATTTATTTATTCATTCATTTATTTTGAAGTTGTAAATAAAGATTATCACAGTATTTTTGTTTTACAAGAAAATACTATTTTTATGACGATGTTGATGATGTTTGTCTGATTTCCAGTATTTTTATTTTTATGTTTTTTATTTTTATTTAAATTTTGTTTTGTTCATTTTTTTAAATAAATGTAAATACAGATAATTTTTTATTTCAATAAAATATAATAATATAATAAAATGTAATATAATATAAACATAATCATTTAAAATAAAATGTAAAAAAACAAATTGTAATTTTCAAATCAAAATGCATTTTTAAATAAATTTTTATATTTAAACAAAAAACTTTTTTTTGTCTGTTTTATGAAATAAAATGCATAATTTATAGTGCGTTACTTTAGGTCATTGAGCGACACGATGATGATCAGATTCAGAATATAAAATCATAAACCTGGAACCAATTTTTAGCTTTTAGAAAAACACCGTTTATACTGAAGCTTGAGCTGACTTTTCTAACCTCCAATCATCTTTTCTCATAAATTACATAAATCAAACTGCAGTCGGGCATTAAGAGCTTTTCAAGACAGAGGCCAATTTCTCTGTCTGTTCAGACCAGTCGCTGTCGTCTCACGCTCGTCTCTCGTGCCGTAATTGTGCCCCATAGGTCCGCCACATACTATTCATCGGATTAGAAAGCGCGGCTCACGCTGTGAAGCGAGATGTAATCACATTGTTACAGTCTGCATCAGTTCACCAACCATAAAGACAGCTATTTACATGCAAATTACTGCTACAGATTTGTCATTAGTGTCATTACCTGTGCCCTACTTGACATCGCAGCCCATTACGGCCAGAGCTGTGGTGCTGCTATGCAAATTCAATTTGCTTTTTTAATAAGAGTAAGTGCCTTAAGATCAGAACCTCCGGCCTGAGTCACATGACCTCAGATATACAATTATGAATGACGTCTCAGAATCGAACTAAAAAAGCTGATTTATTACGCTACAATAAATCATCCTTCAACATGGCTTTTAGTCTAGCAATACATAAAAACATTATATTTGTTCTGACAATGACTTTTGTCATTTATGAGTCATCACAAAAAAAAGAACAGCATTTATTTTAAAACATGAAACATTGTATTTATCTTTACAGCATTCATTGAAAAAAAGTCTAAATATCTTTACAGAATTTATTTGAAATAGAACTCTTTTGTAACATTAATGAATATCTTTACTCTTCAATATGGCATGAATAAAAAATTTAATTGCTGAACAAATGTATTAATTAAAAAGAAAAGCAAAAAAAAGGTTCAAATGACTTGCAAGCCAATTTTATAAATGTCTTAGGGCAGAATATAATTAATATATAATTCAATAATTAATATAATAATTAATAATAATAATAATAATAAATGTGTCGAAGATGAAAAAGGTTTGAGCAAAAAAAAAAAAAGTTTTCTATTTAATTTAATTGCATTTTTGTTTTTGCTTTTCTGAGGAAAAAATAAATATCATACATTTTCCCCAAATTAACAGAAGGCACCCACTAAAATGTCATTCAGTGTAACAATCTTGTCAGGCATATTTACAACAAAACTCAATTTCTGACACATTAAAAGACAAATTACTTAAACTATAATAATTGTAATTCTAAATTTTTTGAAATTTGAATTTGGTTTTGCACATTTCTCCAAAATTTTCCAAAATTGCAAGATATTATTGCAATAATATTTGTTACAAATGTGCACTGTATAAAAGATGTTTTTTTAATTTATTATTTTATTATAATTTATTATTTATTATAATGTATTATTTATTTGAATATATATATGAATATATATATGCAAAAAAACAAAAAAAAAACAAAAAAAACAATAAGTGTAATACTGCTTTAAATTGCTGTTTTTTATTTGTTTAATTTAATTGCATTTTTGTTTTTGTTTTTCTGAGGAAAAAATAAATATCCTACATTTTTCCCTAATTTACAGAAGACACCCACTAAAATGTCACTCAGTGTAACAATCTTGTCAGGCATATTTACAACAAAAATCTATTTATGACATATTAAAAGACTATAATTACATGATTACTTTAACCCAAATACTAATTGTAATTCTGCATATTTAAAATTTGCCACTATCCTAGGTTTTGTCCATTTGTCAGTAAGTAAAATGTAATATGTTCCCTTATTCTTTTATATATTTTAATATGTACAAGTCAGAACAAGCATGTTTGAATTTTTACATTAATATTGTGTTACACTGAATGACAATGTAACATTACTTCAACCAAATTTTGACATTTTATTCTCTAAAAAACGTAAAAGTAAACACTTTACTTACCTTTAAAGGGGTCATCGGATGCTCATTTTCCACAAGTTGATATGATTCTTTAGGGTCTTAGTGAAAAGTCTATAATATACTTTGGTTAAAAATTCTCAATGGTTGTGTAAAACAACACCCTGGGCATCCAATGACCCCTTTAAGATCATCTGTTTGTATTGTCTTAAGTTTTGTGCATCTCTATTTTCTAAATCTAAAGTCATTTTCTGTTATAATGTCCACCATTGACTGTTGTACATTCACAAAAGCTTTTTTTAAACTCTTTCACTTGATTATTAGCTTTTTTTTCTGTAATCCACACAGGGAGCAGTACAATAAGCAAATTAAACGGCACAACACAGGTACCTGGTGAAAGCTTTCCATACAAACATGCTCTTTGTCTTTGATTATGGTCTAATGAAACACAATTCATTTTGTCACTAATGATCCCAGTGTGTTTCCTTGTTGATATCACACCAACCGCAGCTGCCGTACGTCCAGCCAACAGGTGCACAACGCCGGCCTTTGTTGGGTTTAATGCGAGCAATTGCCGAGCCGTATAATCAGCAGCTCTAACCTTTCAGGAAAACACAAGCCGCAAGAGAAATACTACGAGCAATAATGCCTATTATACTGGCCGAACCGCCGTTTGTCTGCTGGATGTGCTGCAATTAGGAGGCATTATGAAGACTCAATTAAACAATTACGAGCTCAGCTCGAGCCTCTGCGCTCACAGTCCCCTGAAACTCAAGGAATAAGATGATTTTAGGGCTTTGCTCACTGGATTGCAAAGAAATACAAGAGATACTTAAAGGAATAGTTTACCTAAAAATGTGCTCAGCCTCAGGCCATTCAAGATGTAGATGAGTTTGTTTCTTCATCAGATTTGGAGAAATGTAGCATTCCATCACTTGCTCACTAATGGATGTGAATGGGTGCCGTCAGAATGAGAGTCCAAACAGCTGATAAAAACATCACAATAATCCACAAATAATCCACACCACTCCAGTCCATCAGTTAACATCTTAAAAAGACAAAAGCTGCATGTTTGTAAGAAACAAATACGTCATTGCATTGTTTAGTGGATCATATTTGATTCACTAGTGAGCAGAATGAGTGTTAAAAGCGTCACATGATTATTCAGAAATCATTCTAATATGCTGATTTTATCAATGTTGAAAAAAATTGTACTGCTAAATATTGATACATTTTTAATTTTTTAAAAAACAGTATTTATTTTAAATTATAAAGGCATTTATATAACTTTTGACCAATTTAATGTGTCCTCCTTGCTGGGAAAAAGCATTATTATTATTTTTTTTTATATTACTAATCCCAAACTAATGATAGCATATTTTAATTGCAATCCATTTTCAATTTGCTTTTCAAAAAAAAAAAAAAAAATTGCTGATTTATTAATAAATCATCCTCCCACATGACTTTTAGTTTGGCAATACATTAAATAAATAAAAAAAACATTATATTTGCTCTGAAAATGATTTTTGTCAGTTATAAGAATCATCATAAATAATACTTTTTTTTCAGAATTATTTGATGAAAGTTCAAAAGAACCGAATTTATTTATTTTAACAATGTAACATTATATATCTTTACAGCATTCATTGAAAAAAAATTCGAAATATCTTTAGAGAATTTATTTGAAACAGAACCCTTTTGTAACATTAATGAATCTCTTTACTCTTTAATATGGCATGAATAAAAATACTCAAATGACTTGCATGCAAATTTTATAAATGTTTTAGGGCAGAATATAATTAAAAAGGTGATATTTAATCAAATAATAATAGAATAAATAATAATTATTTCTATAATAATTATATAAACTAATGATAGCATATTGAATTGCCATTTGTCCATTTTACTTTGACTGAAATGGCCTATAATTTTAGTCAAATCACAATTTTTCAAAATAAAGCTAATTTATTAACTCATTTTTTATTGATTTAAAATGTAACATTACTATTGTATTATTGTGTTTTATAATGATAAATGCTCTGTAATATTTAGCAATTGTTAGTTTTAACGTCATCATTTATTTAATGAATTAAATGATTAAATAAAAGCGTGCTCAGCTGTTGGGATGTCGTGTTTTTGTGGGTTTTACTCTCTTAAAATGTGAACATGGTGAAAGTGCTCCTGTGAAGTGGCAGGGATTTATGAGCAGGCCTGTTGGGAACAACATGCAGCTGTTTAAACTCAACAATTACTGTGAAATTACAGGTTAAATGACTCTACAGCACCTGCAGCCTGCAGCATTCACACTTTCCCAAAATTATATCGACATTTATGCAACTGGCATATATGGTTTCCTCAAAGTGACTTAGCATTTAAAGTGAAAATTTGATCAGGTCATGCATTCCCTGGGAATCGAACCCATGATCCTGACGTTGCGAGTGTCATATTGTTGCATTACAGAAGAGAGTATAATGATTGTATTTTATTTTCCAAAAATATATAAAATATATAAATAAAATGTAAAATAATAATAATAAAAATAAATAATAAATGTAGCTTAATGTAAGCACAGATTTTATATACAATTATTTTTTTTAATTGTATTTTATTTTCAAAAATATATATAAAATATATAAATATAATGTAAAATAATAATTTAAAAAATAATAAATGTCGTATAGCTTAATGTAAGCTCAAATTTTATATAAAATAATTCATTTTATTTTATTTTTTTAAATTACAATACAATTTAAACTTAAATGAAAGTATAAAATACTATAAAACAGCCATCGGCAGTACAGTGAGTTTGTCATTGCCTGGTTCTCTGAAGCTCACGGAGCTCCTGGATCAGTCAAGTGCAGAAAACCATTAAGAGCCAAAGCATTTGGAGGAGCTCTTGAGCGCTCGACTGAAACCCAGCAGACGGCTGAGGATATGAGAACGGTTGTGCTTTCCTTTCAGCGCTGCCAGTTTTCTCCAGATCGCTCTTTTCTCTCATGACATTCCTGAACCTGCGGCACAAAGCCATGTCAGGAATTTTACATATAGTTTATATGCATCTGATGTAAATTTATCTTTTTATATATATATATATATTTATTTAATTTACTTATTTTTATTCATTTAATGTTTTTATTTGATTATTAAAATTTTAGTTATGTTGTGTTTTTTTTAAACATTTATAGTTCTTTTTTTTTTATTTAACATTTTTTTTATTACTTAGTTTGTTATTTTAGTACTTTTTTATTTCAAGAAGACCCTGATGAATTTTTTGTAACCATTAGGATTATTTCTAAATTGCCTTCTATGCATGTTTTGGAAACATTATTATAATAATTTCATTTAGTGGCACAAAAACGACACATTTGGGCCTCATTGAAACACAGCAGACTAAATGCATTAAATTGCTTCTAAAGTCATTTTTACATAAACGCTTCCCATCTCATCCTGACATCTGTTCGTGCATCTTGTTCGCATGCAGATGTGATGAGTCTTGAGTGATATAAAGCACTGATAAGTGACCCTGCAATCACACGCGGTAAAACTGCAGACCGTCAGCGAGTCATTTGCATCGGAGTTTTCTGTCGATATTCGTGACGCGCGGCGGCGGAGCAGATTCCTCCTGACAGCCCGCAGTGCTGCGCGACACGGGTTCGTCAGCTTGCATCAGTTACAAGCAAGTGATGAAATGAAAAGAAATGGTTTGGCATTCAAAGAAGCAGCGTGTTGTAAGGGTCAATATTCCTTCTTAAGGCCGTTTGACGCGGCAGTCGCGAGCGTCAAGTTCACTTCCAACGGAAGACATGCGGAAAGCGGCAAAACGCCAAAAGCGCGGGCGGGTTTAGTTAAGCGCATGCGCTGACGCAAACTTCAGACGCTCCTCCAGCGAACATCGTAAACAAATCCACACAAAAACTGAAATTTCCAAACATATACAGACGCTGTGCAGTATGTCTGTGACTAACTTTAGCCAATATTAGTGATGGGAGAAACGAACCTTTTCGAAGCTTCGAATCAATTGCTTCGCAAAATGATTCACTTTCGAATCGATCGAAACACCACACGCAGTGTGTAAATGCAACAAAAAACAAGGCTAAAACATCATAAAACAGCTTTTTAAAACCCACTTCGATTGTTTTATAGAAAGTATAACACATTAATTGCAATAAAAAAAATAAAATACCATTAAATATGATGTTTCTGTACAATATGTGTTTTTATTTGTATATTTATTTGCAGGGCTTGTTTTGTTCGTTTTATGGCGAGCTTGTAAGAGACTATTACTACTTCTCATCCTTTTAATTACACAAATGTCTCGAAATCAGGTAAAAAAAACAAAAAAAAAAACAGATGATGTTCAATGATTCACCGCTGGGCGAAGAACGGCAAACCACTTCCCAACAAACATGAGACGTCCACCCGACGTGCAGATCATGTCTATATTCCGACAAAGACGTTGAAATGACGTCGTTTGGACGTCGTTTGCTCAGTGGGTTAAATTTTAAAATGTTTGGAAACAGTTATTAAGTATTAATGCCTTTTTTACACGTGACTTTGGGAGTCTGATACGCGCTCCCACTGTTTCGAAACAACTGATTCACAAAAGATTCGAAGCTTCACGAAGTAGTGCTTCAAAAGCGCCCATCACTAAACTATTAGTTTTGCCTCAAGTACTCTCGAAGAAACAAAACAGGAAAATAAGCATCTTAACTGACTGATATGAAAGATTTATCATATCGTTCTGCCGAAGGGGCCGTTCACATATCGCGCTCATGTTCGTTATTTCAATGTAGACGCGCAGCAAATGTTCGTTATTTCAAATGTAGACGCGCGGCAGCCGCGCTCATAACGGAAGCAACGCGGTCGCGATGCGACGCCCTCTTTTTTTTATGGCGCGTCCGCGCCGCCTCGAGATGAAAACATCTCAACTTTTCACCGCGGGTCATGTTATAAGAACCAACCAATTAGCTTCATCCTTTCCCATAACAACATTGAAAGAGCAGCCAAGATGGAGAAACGCCTGATCATAGCTATATCGGCGATCATAGCTGTAATGCTGCTGATAATCGGCGCGCCTAGCATTTTCCACGCGTTTTTAGGCGCGATATGTGAACGGCCCCTAACGCTGTCAGGGGCCGTTCACATACAGCAACAAACATTCTGTAATTACTAAGCACTAAAACTAAACAGCGAAAAAACAACGTTTATGAAAACAGTTTACCTCATGCTTTTTCCATTTGTCATAAATCTTACAAAATGTGCTTTCGGGCACTAATTCAATGTGTCAGACACAAAATGAATGTGCCAAATAATAATATTAGCCTAAAACAAAACAAAAAAAAAAAATCAAGCTTTCAGCCTAAGTTCAACCTTCGCCGGAGTTTGATTGACAGGTGATCTGACCAATCGTAACGCGGAAGCCGCGATTTTGTCCGACGAACGAACCAGAGCATTTTCAAGGCTTCGAATCAATTGCTTTGCAAAATGATTCACTGTTTCGAAGCGCCCGAAACACCACCCTAAAGGCTAAAACATGCATAAAAACAGCTTTAAAACCCCACTGCAAATGTTTTATTTAAAATTTAATACATTAAATGCAATAAAATAATAAAATACCATTAAATAGGAAGTCTGTATAATACGTAGTTTTTAAAATACCTTATATTAATTTGCAGGGCTTATTTTGTGTGTTTCATGGAGGGGTTTTTTATATGGAGGCCAGTAAGACACTATGACTACTTCTCATCCTTTTAATTACACAAATGTCTCTTTAAAAACGTCTGTGATGATGAAACTGATCCGAAATCAGGTAAAAACCACAGACGCTGGTTCAATGGTTCGCCGCTGGACGAACAACAGCAAACCATTGACATTTCAAAATGTTTCAAAATAGTTATAAAGTATTAATGCCTTGTTTACCGAAATCACGTCACTTTTGACAGTTTGATACCAGCTCCACTGTTTCAAAACACCATTCACAAAAGTTTCCAAGCTTCACGAAGCAGTGCTTTGAAAGCGCCCATCATTACCGCCTATATTAGTTTTGCCTCAAGTTATCTCGAGGAAACAAAACAAAAAACAACAACAAAAAAATGCATCTTACTGACCAATATGAATTATTTTTTATATCGTTCTAACGCTGCTTACAATGAACATTCACTCTTAGGGGCCGTTCACACATCGCGCCTAAAAACGCGTGGAAAACGCTAGGCGCGCCAACCTCCTTTCCAAAGCGCTCCGTGGCTTGCGCTCCTGTGCTGTCTGCCGTTGCTAAGCAACCATGACCCGCACTCTCAATGAAGAAGCAGAAGTTTCATCAAAGGACAAACGGATTTCCAGCACTAAAAATCACTTGCTGTAGCTCTGCTATTAAATTTATTTAAAAATGTACAGCTATGATCAGCTGTTTCTCCATCTTGGCTCAGCTTTAAATGTTATTACTGGAAAGGATGGAGCTAATTGGTTGAATCCTGTCACATGACCCGCGGTGCTCTTGCGGCATTCTGAAAAGTTGAGATGTTTTCATCTCGATGCGGCGCGGACGCGCCTGAAAAAACCGGGCGCGTCGCACCGCCTGCGCGTCGCTTCCGTTATGAGAGAGGCTGCCGCGCGTCTACATTTGAAATAACGAACTTGAGCGCGCATATGTGAACGGCCCCTTAAGCACTAAATCAAAACAGGGAAACAAAGAGTTTTTCCTTTTGTCATAAATCTCATAAAATGTGCTTTCCGAGACGAATGTGTCCAACACATAATTAATGTCAAATATTTATCATGGAATTAAAAATCAAGCCTTCAGTCTAAATTCACACCTCGCTGGGAGTTTGATTGACAGACGATCTGACCAATCATAACGCAGATGCTGCATTTTGCCCGACGAACAAGCCAGACAGGAGAGTAGATTATCGCCGGTGGACTTGAACTTGAAAAATAGTGTGTTTTGATGTCTTTCCGCGGTTAAAACAAAATAAAAAAGGCGCTACAGCGAACTGTCACGACACAGTAAAAAGCCACAAAACGGTATTGTTTGCATTTCTTAAAATGGCAGTATTTTAAAGCTGATACTTTGTTTCATACCAAAAGTATACCTGCTCTACCTCTGTCGGTGTCCTCTTTGCTCCGCAATGTATTTTTCACTGCGTGAGAACAGAGCTGCATGACTTGTCAGACGTAGCAACAGTAACTAAGGGGGCGGGTTTTTGCACAGGGTCAATTAAGAATGAAAAATAGAATTTAAACTGACCAAAAAACTGGCAAAAATCAAAAAGTTTGAAATAGTACAACCATTTGTGTTAAGAACGTTCCAGTGATGAATTTTGATTAGTTTCGAGGTGGAAATTGAACCCCGTTTCCCAGCCAAAAAACAAATTGTCGGTACGTGAAATACCTGATGAAACAGTTCTGAAGGCCTGAAGTAAACGGTCTCATGTAGTGAGTTCCAGCAGGTCATTATTCATCAAAGCAGCAGAGACGCAATCAGCCAGATTGAAGGTGAAGGTGGATGAATCATGAGAAAATCCCAAACCTATCCATCATTAGAATGAAAATCCAAAACAAACACTGAATGAAGATGGAGAGGGACATTTGAAGACCTCATGTGAAAGCTGAACTAAAGTCCTGAGTTTGTTAATACCCAGAAGACAGGATTAATATATGTATATATTTTTTAATTAAGATATTAATACTTTATTTTAGCAGGGATGCATTAAACTGATTAAAAGTGCCAGTGAAGACATTTATAATGTTACAAAATATTTCTATTTCAAATAAATGCTGTTCTTTTGAACTTCCTATTTATCAAAGAATCCTGAAAAATAAAATGTTCCACATTTTTCCAAAAAAATATTGGGCAGCACAGCTGTTTTCAACAATAATAATAATTAGAAATGTTTGTTGAGCAGCAAATCAGCATATTAGAATGATTTCTTAAGGATCATGTGACACTGAAGACTGGAGTAATGATGCTGAAAATTCAGCTTTGATCACAGAAATAAATTACATTTTAATATATATTCAAACAGAACATGTCTGTTTTAAATTACAATAATATTTCATGATTTTACAGTATTTTTGATCAAATAAATGCAGTCTTTGTGAGCACTTTCTTTCAAAAAACAAATTTGCTGCTCATATTTTGGTATTCAGATATGTGTGTGCCAATTTGTATCTCTGTCTTGATTTTAGATTTACAAAGCTGATGAAAACACAAACATGATTTTATTTACAAAACGCTTAAAAAAGAGAATTTCTGAAATGCGTTATGATCTAAGAACGTCTGAGAAAACATATCACAGAGAATAATCAGAGTGAGGAACGATCTCTGGAGAAACATGAGAGCGCAAACAAACACAATCATGATTAAAACATGTTTCCTGACATTAAATGCACACAAGCTCCTTGATCAAAGGAGTTTAAAAGAATAATTCATCTCAAAAATGTAAAATCAGTCATTATTTATTCACCCTAATGTTGGTCCAAACCTGTATGGGTGTTATTTTTTTCTCTGTGGAACATAAGAGACATTTTGAAGTATCTTCAATTCACGCTAACCGTGACTATATATAGCTCCAAATATAATGAAAACAATCTACGCCAGACTATAAAAGCAGCATAACAGTAGTTTTTATGATTTATGTGATGCATGAGGATGAGTAAATAATGGCGGATCTTTATTTTAGGTGAACTATTCCCTGACACCAAGTGTGAGAGCTGTTCTAAAAATGAGAAAAACTCTTTTTCGTGACCCATTTTTTCCAAACTAGCAGCCCTGAGAGAAAATTGAGAGGCGATGCTCAACAATCCATGAAACCGAACAGACACAATGTAAGAAGAAAGACTGGAATAAAAAGCCACGGAGCATGACGGCTCAGGGACAAACGCAGGAAGAGACAGGAACAGTCCTGCATTATTCAGCACGTATGCCGCTTTCCCTGGTCATTGCCGCTGACAACAGAACTGAACGAGGTGTGTGTGTGTGAACAACTGCACACCAACTTCACTTCAAGCATTTTATCATGCATTGCATAATGCAATTCAAAATTACATTATATAATGCATTTCAAAGATATTTTTATTCTTAATGCAGTAAAATGTATTCCGTCTGCCCTATAATATACACTACAGAATCAGCTAAATATTATAATACTTACCTAATAAAGGAATATTTTACCCAAAATGACAATTTGTAGAAAATGCACTCATCCTCAGGCCATCCAAGATCCAGATGAGTTTGTTTCTTCATCAGATTTGGAGAAATGTAGCATTTCATCACTTGCCCACCAATGGATCTGAATGGGTGCCGTCAGAATGAGAGTCCAAACAGCTGATAAAATCATCACAATAATCCACACCACTCCAGTCCATCAGTTAACATCTTGAATAGACAAAAGCTGTCTGTAAGAAACAAATCCATCATTAAGACGTTTTTAACTAAAATACGAGTCCATAATTCATAACGTTTCCTCCTGTGAAAAGTGGTCTGGTTTGAATCAGGAAGGAAATCTGCACAGATCAAGCACCGTTTACAAGTCAAAACAACTCTAAACAAATATGTGAGTGGATTTTGATGTGAGAGACAACAGCAGATGGACTTTTTCAGCAGAGGAAGCGTTACTATGGATTTTGGGGAACGGTTTGAAGGTAAAAATGTCTTTAATGGTGGATTTGTTTGTTACAAACACAAAGCTTTTGGCTTTTAAAGATGTTAACTGATGGACTGGAGTGGTGTGAATTACTTGTGGATTATTGTGATGTTTTTATCAGCTGTTTGGACTCTCATTCTGATGGCACCCATTCACTGCAAATGATCCATTGATGAGCAAGTGATGGAATGCTACATTTCTCCAAATCTGATTTGCAAAAGTTCATTTTTTAAGTGAACTATTCTTTTAATGTCATCAGCTGTAGCATTATGACCCAAAAATGGCATTTTTTGTTTCATTGTGTCATTTTGTGCAACATCAAATCCATATTTTTACCTTCAAACAGTTCCCCAAAATCCATAATAATACTTCCTACACTAAAAAAGTCCATCTGCTGTTGTCTCTCACATCAAAATCTGGCAACATATTTGTTTACAGCTGTTTTGACTTCTAAACAGTGCTTGATCTGTGCAGATTTCTCTCCTGGTTCAGACCAGACCATTTTTTCACTGGAGGAAGCGTTATTATGGATTATGGACTCATATTTTAATTAAAAACATCTTAATGATGAATTTGTTTTAGCTTTTGTCTTCTCCTTCTTTTTCTGGTGTGGATTACTTGTGGATTATTGTGATGTTTTAATCAGCTGTTTGGACTCGCATTCTGACGGCACCCATTCAATGCAATGTATCCATTCTTGAGCAAGTATGCTTAATTCCTCCAAATCTGATTTGCAAATGTTAATTTTTTTAGGTGAACTATTCTTTTAATGTCACCAGCTGTCTTGTAAATCAATGTCCTGACGTGAAGTGTGGCATTATGACCCAAAAATGGCATTTCTCATTTCATTGTGTCATTTTGTGCAACTCTAAGCAATAATACAGCATGGGCGAAGACATGACCAGCAGGTCCAGAGCATGAAATATTACAAGTAAAATATGCAAAAATTAAGTGTTTTTCATACTTTAGCTGCACAAGGAGAGATAAATCCGTAAATTTGTTGTGCTGCATGTTAAATGTGTTTCCTTGGACTCTTCTGTAGATATCAGTGCATGCCACAGATGTTTCATTTTCCCACTTTGAAGTTTGTGCGAATTGCTCACGGTAATAACAACATGGACGGACATGAGAATAAAAATTTAAGCAATAAAAAGTCAGCTTCACAGCTGTTTTGGGATGATTATTAAATATGACACATGAATCAGTCTGTAAATAATGACAGTTTTTATTCTTTAGTGATCTTCTCCTTTGAAGGAACTGTTGAAATAATAAAAATACAAAATTTTCTTACTCTCAGGCCATCCAACGAACAGATTTGGAGAAATGTAGCATTGGATCACTTGCTCACTAATGGATGTGAATGGGTGCCGTCAGAATGAGAGTCCAAACAGCTGATGAAAACATCACAATAATCCACAAGTAATCCACTCCACTTAAATCCATCAGTTAACATCTTAAAAAGCCAAACGCTGTGTGTTTGTAAGAATCCAATCCATCAGTAAAGACATTTTTACCTTCAAACCATTCCCCAAAATCCATAATAATGCTTCCTCCACTGAAAAAGTCCATCTGCTGTTGTCTCTCACATCAAAATCTGGCAACATATTTGTTTAGAGATGTTCTGACTTCTAAACAGTGCTTGATCTGTGCAGATTTCTCTCCTGATTCAGACCAGACCACTTTTTCACTGGAGGAAGTGTTATTATGGATTTTAGTTAAAAACATCTTAATGATGAATTTATTTCAGCTTTTGGCTTTTTAAGATGTTAACTGATGGACTTGAGTGGTGTGGATTACTTGTGGATTATTGTGACGTTTTTATCAGAAGTTTGGACTCTCATTCTGACGGCACCCATTCACTGCCCACATGGAAAGAACCTATATGAGGATATATGCGCATATATGAAACCTATATGCAGTATATATGCACATATATGATAATATATATGCTGCATATATGCGTATATATGCCACATATAGGCAAAATTGAGGTGCATATATGTGCATATACAGGCCATATAGGTCTCCTGTATTGCTTCTTTATATCCACAAAAAAGCCCTATATGTACATACAAGATATGTCTCCTATATAGCTCATGGCAGGATCTGGTCATTTTAGCTCATATCTCACTTTGGCAACTGTCATACATGATGCCTAGCTCATATTTTCTATTATCAAGGCAATAACTAAGAACTAACTAAAAAAAAAAAATGCAAAAAAACTTATGTGCGAACACGTGAAATTTATAAACATATATGTTTTAATATAGGTTTTGATATAGGTTTTTAATATATGTGACATATATAAAATTGGCCGTTTTCCTATATGTACATATATGTGCATATATGTACATATATGTACATATAATATAGGAAAACGGCCAATTTTATATATGTCACATATATTAAAAACCTATATCAAAACCTATATTAAAACATATATGTTTATATAGGTTATTTCCGTGTGGGTGCAGAGGATCCATTTGTAAGGAAGTGATGCAATGCTACATTTCTTCAAATCTGTTGTCTTGAAAATACAAATTCTACATCTTGGATGGCCTAAGAGTAAGAAAACTTTGTATTTTCATTATTTCAACAAGGAGAAGATCACTAAAGAATGAAAACTGTCATTATTTACAGATTGATTCAGGCCTCATATTTAATAATCATCCCAAAACAGCTGTGAAGCTGACTTTTTATTGCTTAAATTTTCATTCTCATGTCCGTCCATGTTGTTATTATTACCGTGAGCGATTTGCACAAACTTCAAAGTGGGAAAATGAAACATTTGTGGCATGCACTGATATCTACAGAAGAGTCAGAAGAAACACATTTAACATGCAGCACAACAAATTTAAAGATTTATCTCTCCTTCTGCAGCTAAAGTATGAAAAACACTTAATTTTTGCATATTTTACTTGTAATATTTCATGCAGTGGGCCTGGTGGTCATGTCTTCGCCATGCTGTATTAGTTACACGAAATGACACTATGAAACAAGAAATGCCATTTTTGGGTCGAGGAAGACTGATTTAGTAAACTTAGCAAATCTAATCGATCCACACACTTTCCCGTAAGTGTGATGAACAAACGAGGGAACCATTGATCAACCCTGACTGGAAATAAGAATTGATATTCACAAAAGTGCAATTAACATAACTAATATCAGCACAGCGCTGAAGTTAATCTAATGAGTGTACGTGGCAATAAATTTACAGAACTTTGTGAAAGGTAGCATAACGAAACCCCGCCATTAATTTTGCTGGGCTAATTACTGGAAACGCGCTTATCCTGCTGACGGACCCCATCAATTACAGTGTAATCAACCTCCTGTGAGCAAGTATCAGGGCTGTTTACGCGGTCACACACCTCTGATCTCACGCAGTGTTCATTAACTCAACCTGCGTGACTCCGCGAGCTGATAACACTGACATTTATTACTGTAGCTTTCATAAATTAATACTGTTTATGTCTTTGAAGTTTAAAATCAACCATATTTAAATTCATGTTATTCTTCTTATTGTGAATTTCAATAAGATGTACATAACAATATAACATTATATAACAATAGGATATAGAATAACCTGTTCCACTCAAAAATGCATCAAAATGTAATATTAAATAATATAATAGTAAAAATAATATATACATATATATATATATATATATATATATATACACATACATACATACATATATAATATTAATAATAATATAATAATAAAATAAAGTAAACAAAAATAATAAAATTATATAATCTCATTGGATAACCTATTTCACTCAAAAAAAGTATATATATATATATATATATATACATATATAATATTAATAATAATATAATAATAAAATAAAGTAAACAAAAATAATAAAATTACATTGTTATATACATATATATATATATATATATAACAATGTATAACAATAAGATTAAAAAGTAACGAAAAATATAGAATATTATTTTCCTATAATAAAAAATACAAATTCTCTATTATATTAATAAATATATAATATTAATAATAAAATAATATTAAAATAAAGAAAAACAAATATAATAAAATTATATAATATCATTGGATAACCTATTTCACTCAAAAATATATATATTAAAATATTTAAATATAAGTATCTATATCTATAAAACAATGTATAACATTAATAGTAAGATGAAAAAGTAAATAAAAATAAATTTTAAAAAATCATTGGATAACTTGTTCCACTCAAAAATGCAGCAAAATATATATATATATATATATATATATACTACAATAATAGTATAATAGTAATAATGTAGTAATATAGTTTAATAATTATAGTAATAATAGTAGTAATAATAGTAATAATAGTTAAATATAATATTAATAATATAATAATAATAAATAATGTTGATAATAAAAAAATAAATAAACAGATTATATATATATATATATATATATATAAACACACATATACACATTTCTAATTGGATAAACTGTTTTCATTAAAAATTTCAAAATCAACCATTTTACTTGCTAAATTTATGTTACTTAATATAAAATAATAAAATAAAATAATAATAAAAAAATGTATATCAATGTATAATTACATAATAATATATAATTATAATATATCATAAAATAAAAAATGTACGTAATTGATAAGCGGTTTCGCTCAGAAATGCATCACATTAAGGAAATAAAATGTTTAACGTTGCCATTTGAGGTTAATTTCTTAATTACAGAGACATATTTTATGCATGTTTTGGAAATATGAATATGCTCATGTTACTGCCTTCAATACTCAGTATGGGTTCACTGAACATCTAAGATTGAACTGCATGAAGATTCCCTTGACAGCAGTTGACCTGAAAGAGAAAAAACACATATAGAAGAGAGCAGTTTATGGTTTGCTCCATTACAGAGCCCTCAGAGGAAAATCTCTGAATGCAATATAATGTGAAATGCAACAACAGAATTGACCTTGTGAAGATGTTTTGGGCCCGAGAGGTTCGCTGTATTGAGTTGTTCGGTCGATCTGGAGGGTTACGCTGATGATGCTTCAGTCTGAGCTGAAACTGATGTTCAGCTGTAGATCCAGAGAGTCTCGTAAAAACACATTCTTAAAGCTGCAGTGTGCCATTTTTGGATGTTAAATACGCCCAGATTAATATGCAGGCAGTGTAATTGTAACAAAATTTTAGGAAAAGTGTAACACTGTGACTGTAATATTGCAACATTGTATCATTTTGTAACAGTGTAGCATTGATCTGTTTGTTTGAGAATCGCAACCTGCAACATTGATTCAACCAATGATGTGAGTTTGGGGCGGGACTTTCTGCTTGTCCAACCAATGGCAGAATGTTTAGGAAAACCTGTTTGAAAACAGTAATTTTTGTGATTTCGTTTGGTGACACAGAAAATAAAAAGTGATTTGTGGTGACGAAGCAACTCAAAGTCATTCATTTTCATTAAGAGCTGGTGATGTGTAACAGTGACCACTACTGATGTGATGTGGGCGTGTCTAGGATCTAATAAAGTTGACTCAAATGAACAGTGACCCACCAGGATTATTATAGTTAACTAAAACTAAAACCATAAAAACAATTTAGTAACTTGAAATAAAGTAAAAAGTTGTAAAAGTACTGAAATAAATAATGTCATTTAGTTTAACTTGATGTAGTAGAATAACTAAAAGTTAAATAAAAACTGATTAAAACTATAGATTTAAAATAAATAATAACATGAATTAAAATGGCAAAACACTTCTGATTCTGATGCAACAACATTTCTGATTTTCATTTATTTTAACTTGATGTACTAAAATAACTGAAACTAAAATAAAAAACGCTAAAAACTATAGACATAATAATAAAAAAATACAGTAATAAAAAAGGCTAATAAAAAAATGGCAAAAACACTAGCAAAACAAATGGCTAAAATAAATTAAAAACAAAACATACTGTGTATAGGTAAATATTTATTTATTTTTAATTTATTTACCTACCTTATTATTAATTTTAGCCAGGAGCCAAGGTAACATTTCTGATTTTCATTTAGTTTAACTTGATGTACTAAAATAACTCAAATAAAAATGGATAAAAAACTATAGGTATAAAAAAAAAAAAAATAAATAAAAATGGCATTTGGAAAAAACCCTTGCAAACACCTGCCAAAAAAAACAAAAAAACAACCAAACTTTTTTCCTATTGTTGCCTTTTAATATGAGTTTAATTTAGTTTACCTTGATGTACTAAAATAAGTACAGCTAAATTAAAAATAATTTAACTTAAAGGTGTTTTTTGTTTTTAAATAAAAACTAGATGAATATATGAATAAAAGATACATAGATAAATAAAAATAATATATATAACTATATTATATTAATTATATTATATTATATTATTTATATTATTATATATATATAATATAAAATAATAATAAATAATAATGGCAAAACTAAATTACTAAAAATTTTAGAAAAAATTAAAATTAAATTGTAAAATGCAAAAATAAATTCAAAATATGAATAAAATCTATAATAGCATCTCATTGATGTAGTAAATAAAGTTAAATAACAACTGATTAAAACTACAGATATAATTTAAAAGAAATAATAAAAAATGAATTAAAATGGGAAAACACTGGCAAAAAAATTGCAAAAATTATATATATATATATATATATATACACACACATATATATATATATATATATATTTAAATAAACATTTCTGATTTTCATTTATTTTCACTTGATGTACTAAAATAACTGAAACTAAAATAAAAACCGCAGAAAACTATAGACATAATAATAATAATAAAAAAAAATACAGTAATAAAAAAACTTTTTTCCCTATTGTTTAATTTAGTTTTAATTTAGTTTACCTTTATGTACTAAAATAAGTACAGCTAAATAAAAAAAAATAAAAAAAGATTAGAATATATGAATAAAAGATACATAGATAAATAAAAAATATATAATAAAAATGGAAAAAACTAAATTACTAAAATTTTTAGCGAAAATTAAAATGAAATTGTAAAATGCAAAAATAAACAAATTCAAAATATGAATAAAATCTATAATAGCATCTCATTAGTACTAAAACAACACTGGTAACTAATATATATGATTATTTATCTGAGATTTGTGGCTTTAATGCTTTATAAAATCTAATAGGACACCAAAGTGCAGATTATTCATAGCAAACCTATGAATCATGTGCAGCATTTTGAGGATGTAAGTGGCACTTAACGCAGGTCGAAGATTAATAACATGTTTTAAAAGCTAATGTGAGCTTGTGGAAATGCAGAGCACAAAAAAAAGACACATGGAGCATTTATGCACTCGTTTTAAATGTATAAATCGCACAGATCTTTTACCAGTATTTGAAAATATTCAACAATGAGAGACAGAAGACGTTCAAATTAACAATGATCGGCACTACCGTAATGAATAGTGCAAATAACTGTAATCAAAACTTGTACAGAAACACCTGAGGAAAACGAAAAGAGCGAGTCTTTCAGAAACGTCCATAAAAATTAGAAAAGAGAAAGAGAGAGAAAATAGGAACAATTAATGACATGAATCGCTCACATTCATCCTGTACAGACTCGTTCCACCTTTACTGTGTCTGACGGCGTTGCTTCGGGGACAAAAACCCCGGGGAAAAAAAAAACGTTCACATTCAGCATTGATGCTTTGAGACGACTGTGGCCGACAGGGCTGGGCGATAAAGCTAAAAAAGCAGGCGATTTCACATTTCCTGCTGATTTTGGGTGAAACGGTACAATGTGTTATTCACAGCTGAATCGTTTTCATTTATATGCACCAGTATAACAGTACATGGTCATACTAAAACAATATTACAAAAACGGCAAATCTGGACTTTTTTGAGAACATTTTTGAGTGATGATGCAAATACATCTTTGCTTCAGAGTTTTAAATTGATTCATTTGAACTGATTCACAGAAATGAATCAAACTGAATCGCTGCTTTTGATACTGAAGAACAATCATGAAACTAGTCTGATGACGCAGTATTAATGAACAAACAATTGCATGATTCAAGATCTTTTTAAGAGATCATGCAAAAGGATATTTGTTTAGAGATCTGAACTGATTCATGAAAGTGAGTCAAACTTACATGCTGTAGAAGAATCATGAAACTAGTGTGATGACACAGTTTTTCAAAAGCATAAACGACAAATTTAAAAAGAGCATTAAAATAATTGTGATTCACAATCTCCAGC
Source organism: Labeo catla (assembly GCA_012976165.1). Classification (NCBI taxonomy): domain Eukaryota; kingdom Metazoa; phylum Chordata; class Actinopteri; order Cypriniformes; family Cyprinidae; genus Labeo; species Labeo catla. Next base: position 117,955 of record VONZ01000398.1, on the reverse strand, counting down.
ATGTTTGCATGATGATGCAAATGCGTCTTAAGTGTTGTGAATCGACTCAATAAAATGGACTGTTTGAAGTGATTCATTATATTGTTTTTGATACTGAAGAATTATGAAACCCGTCTGATGATGCAATCTTTAAAATATTTAATTGACAAATTAAAAAGTGCATTAAAATAATTAAAATAAGCAGTGATGATGTAAATGCATTTTGTTTTAGGTTTTTATTTTAATTAATTCATTTGAACTGATTCACATCAGTGAATCAAACTTAAATGTTGTTTTTGATACTGACGAACCATAAAACTAGTCTGATGCATTGAATTTTTTATTTTGTCCATTAAGTTCATTCATGATTCTTCAATCTTAATTTAAAAAGCAGATTAAAATGCATAATTTCAGAAATAAATCGATTCACTAAAATGCAAATGCACAGATTTAAATGTTGTTTTTGATACTGAAGAAGAATCATGAAACTATTTTTATGAAACTTAATGGACATGAAAATAATTGAGATTCACAGTCTCAATTATTCATTGTGAATCACAATCGTTAGGATTTTTGAATTTTTGAAATGGACAGTTTGAACTGATTCACAGAAATGAATCGGACTTAAATGCTATTTTTGACAATGAAGAGAAATTACTAAACTAGACTAAATGGACAAATAAAAAAGTGTAATTTATAATCTCCAGCATTTTTATATGATGGAAAAATGCTTGTTTTATGGTTTTTGAATCTTTTTTTTTTTAACATAACATTAAAAAGTGCATTAAAATAATTGTGAATCACAATCATTAGGATTTTTGAGCAATGATGCAAATGCATCTTTGTTTCAAGGTTTTTGAATTCATTTGAATTCATTGAAACGTACAGTTTGAATCGATTCATGTAAATAAATCAAACATAAATGCTGTTTTTGATACTAAAAAAGAATCAAGAAACTAGTCTGATGATGCAATCTTTAGGAAACTTAATGGACAAATTAAAAAGCACATTAAAATAATCATGATTCACAATCATTAGCATTTTTGAGCAATAATGCAAATGCATCTTTGTTTTAGGGTCTTTGAATCGCTTTATTGAAACAGACAATCTGAACTGATTCACAGAAATGAATCAGACTTAAATGCTATTTTTGACAATGAAGAGAAATTACTAAACTAGATTAATGACAATTTTAGGAAGCTAAATGGACAAATAAAAAAGTGATTTCTAATAACTGTGTACTCCATATTTTCCAGCATGATAAAAAACTGCTTGTTTTAGGGTTTTTTGAATCTATTTTTTTTAACTTAATAAAGCACATTAAAATAATCGTGATTCATAATCATTAGGATTTTTGAATGCAAATGCATCTTTGTTTCAAGGTTTTTGAATTGATTCATGTAAATGAATCAAACGTAAATGCTAAATCAAGAAACCAGTCTGATGATGCAATCTTTAGGAAACTTAATGGACAAATTAAAAAGCGCATTAAAATAATCGTGATTGACAATCATTCTGATTTTTGAGCAATGATGCAAATGCATCTTTGTTTCAAGGCTTTTGAATTGATTCATTAAAACGTACAGTTTGAATCCATTCCTGTAAATGAATCAAACATAAATGCTGTTTTAATGAAACTAGTCTGATGATGCAACCTTTAGGAAACTTAGTGGACAAATTAAAAAGTGCGTTAAAATAATCAAGATTCACAATCATTAGCATTTTTGAGGATCTTTGAATCGCTTTATTGAAATGGACAATCTGAATTGATTCACAGAAATGAATCAAACTTAAATGCCATTTTGACAATGAAGATGAATTACTAAACTAGTTTAATAAAAAAGTGCTTTCTAATAATTGTGTATTTTATAATCTCCAGCATGATAAAAAAAAATGCTTGTTTTAGGGTTTTTGAATCTAATTTTTATTAAACTTACTGGACAAATGAAAAAGCACATAAAAATAATCGTGATTCATAATCATTAGGATTTCTGAGCAATGATGCAAATGCATCTTTGTTTCAAGGTTTTTGAACTGAATCATGTAAATGAATCAAACATAAATGCTGTTTTTGATACTAAAAAGAATCAAGAAACTAGTCTGATGATGCAAACTTCAGGAAACTTAGTGGACAAACTAAAAAGTGCATTAAAATAATCAAGATTCACAATCATAAGCATTTTTGAGGATCTTTGAATCGCTTTATTGAAATGGAAAATCTGAACTGATTCACCAAAATGAATCAAACTTAAATGCCATTTTGACAATGAAGGTGAATTACTAAAATAGTTTAATAAAAAAGTGCTTTCTAATAATTGTGTATTTTATAATCTCCAGCATGATAAAAAAAAAGGTTTTTTTTTTTTTTATGGTTTTTGAATCTAATTTTTATTAAACTTACTGGACAAATTAAAAAGTGCATTAAAAAAAATCATGATTCACAATCATTAGGATTTTTGAGCAATGATGCAAACGCATCTGATTCATTTAAACTGAGCATCTAAAGTGATTCATGAAAATGAGAGTGCATTAAAATAATTGCATGACTCAATCTCTAGCAAAAACCATAATGAATATTCAACATATGATCGCCCAGCCCTAGTGGCCATGCGGTGTCAGTGCAAGTGCGTGTTTTGACACTCTCGTGATGCTGGTCTTCGAAACATGGCATGTCGTGCACCACACCGAGGCTCACAATGCAGTTAAAGCGTAAAAAAAATACAAGTTTAAGTTTAAAAATCACATAAAACAATCCTGCCCTGCCAACGACATCATTCATCTTCCTGTACAACACACTTCACGAAGGATCCTTTTGCCAGGTTTGTAAATACCTCAGTCCTCGAAACGATAAAGAAAAAAATCATAGCACAAAATTGGACTGGAAACTAGATAGAACAAAATATATCACGGGCGGAGAGAGGAAACGAAATAATAAAGACGCCGAACGCTTTGGCAGAAGAAACGAGAAAGGAATGCACAATGAAAGGATGAAAGAAAAGATAAATTACAGGTGAGACGTGAAGAAAAGTGGTTTTCTCTTTCGCTCAGCACGGCCCGCCATCGTACGGCACTCCTCCCACAGATTCGGGGCTGCAAGTTATTCGTTTTTTTTCCTCACAGAGGAAAGAAGCAAAGAAAAAAGGTGCTCTTCTCATGAAAGTCACGTTTCACTGATTGTCCACGGAAAATTGCGCCGGCTTCCGCCCGCCGAGGAGAGCGGGAAGTCTCGGCTCAGAGATATACAATCACAGCGTATATTTATATATATATATATATATGAAGAGATCCTTTGCAGGAAAGGAGCTGAGAATCCATGTCAGGACCCGTGAGGTTGAATCCGTGTTTGTGTGTGTGTGATGGTAAATACTACTCCAGGTTGGTCTGTCCGTCGTCTCGCGTGGTGCCGTGCTCCCGCAGGCACGTCTTGCGTATGACGGGCAGCGGATGAGCCTCCGTGTTAAACACCCAGTCCTCCAGCGGGAGCAGGTCGTCGTCCGAGAACAGCAGGTACAGGTATCTGTTAACAAAATTTCACCATGAAAGCACAGCATTAACACTGACATCGCAATGCCAGTTTGCTTTTGGATGCTTTCAACATCACAAACTGAGATTTGACACTGTGTATTTTTCTGTACAACTAAACTGAATGTGAACAGATGCTGTCAAGCTCAAAAATGCATCATAAAAGCACCATTTTCACCATAAAAGCATACTTTTTTTTCTGACTGTGATTTCATGTCAAGCTTAAACTTTACTTGGACGTGAAATAATAGTCGGAAAGACATATTTTGCATGTTTTTTGTTGAGTATGATATTTGATATATCAGGCTTTGTAGTTATATAGTGAGAATATGAAGGATAAAACAGGTCAGTTTTTTCAGGGTTATTATAAGTAACAAATTGAAACTGTAACATTAAAACCACTGAACAAAATTTTAAACATTAACTACAAATAGATTAGAAAAAAAACACTTTCAGCTAGTTGCAAAGACAATATTTCTACTTGATGTACCAAAATAAACTAAAACTGAATTTTTTTTTTAAATGACTAAATTCGCTACTACCTTAAGTAAAATTAAAATAAAAATAGAAAATTAAAAAAAGAAAAAATTCAATGAATAAAATATTATTAAAATATAATTGTAAAAATATAACATTAAAATAGAAAATATAGACATTTAAGAATTACAAAAATTAGTAAAACCTTAAGTAAAATCAAAATAAAAATAGAATATAAAAAATAAAACTGAAATTAATAAAATATTATTAAAATATAATTGTAAAAATGTAATATTAAAATATAAAATAAAAAAGCAGACATTAAAAAAGAAATACTAGAATTGCTAAAACCTTAAGTAAAATTAAAATAAAAATAGAAAATAAAACATTTAAACTGATAAATAATAAACATATAGACATTAAAAAAATACTAAAATGACTTAAGTAAAATAAAAATAGAAAAGAAAAAAATTACAACTGAAATTGATAAAATATTATTAAAACATAATTGTAAAAATATAATATTAAAATATAAAATAAAAAATATAGACATTTTAGAAAATTTCTAACATTACTAAAACTTTAGATAAATTAAAATTATAAAATAAATTAAAACTGAAATGAATAAAGTATTATTAAAATATATTTGTACAAATATAATATTAAAATATAAAATAAAAAATACTGACATTTAAAAAAATTACTAAAACCTTCAAAAAGTTTAAAAATTTAAACCGAAATTAATAAAATATTATTAAAATAATAAATAATTTGAAAAAATATAATTTGAAAAAATAAAAATAATATGAAAAATATAATATTCAAATATTAAAATATCAAATAAAATAAAAATATAGACATTTAAAACAAATTACTAAAATTACTAAAACCTCAACTAAAAGTAAAATAAAAATAAAAAACATTTAAACTGAAATTAATAAAATATTATTAAAATTAAAATAATTTGAAAAATATAGTATTCAAATATTAAAATATCAAATAAAATTAAAAAATATAGACATTTAAAACAAATTACTAAAATTACTAAAACCTCAACTAAAAGTAAAATAAAAATAAAAAACATTTAAACTGAAATTAATAACATTATAAAAATTAAAATAATTTGAAAAATATAATATTGAAATATTAATAAAAACCATAATAGTTTCACAATGACTCTAAAATAGCACTGAATTTTATTCAGAGGCCCAAACTGAGCAAAAATATGCTGGTATTTATATGGCCAAAAAGTAAGATGAAATTCTGATGGCTGTAATGTAAATCAGTGAGACCATTATAGCAGCACAGCAGATACTTACATATTACTACAGTTATTCTTACATTTACTTTATAAAAAACAGTTAAGATTTGACAGCAGAAAGACACATGAAGCACTACCTGAAGATGGATGTTTGTACAATTACACTAAAAGACTTCTGACGTCATTAATAAAAGCCTAAATGATCACTCAGAGAGCAAAGATTCGATCATTTAGACAGCTTAGAAATCTGTGCATCACATTTGTATAGGCTTTATATGGTTAAAGGAAGTCAAGGAAGCTATAAAATGGCTAAAAACTAAATTAAAAGTAAACTTAAAGTCAAATTTCATTTTGCTCTGATCATCCTGATTGTTCTGCTTTATTTGTCCTCGTCTATAGTGCAGAATGCTTCTGTTGTTAATGATTAAATCTATGAATGTCTGATTCAGGAAGGTGTAGGAAGAGGAACACGAGGGTGATAATGAACTTACTTGAGAGTCTCGGACAGGAAGAAGCTCTGCTGCATGTTGTCGTGACTGACTGTGGAGGCGTACACGTCTCTGATTCCTGAGAAACCCGCGTCCACGCGACAATGCTTCTCCAACGCCTGTGAACACAAACCGCTTCAGCTGAACGACTTAATCACAATGTTTATGAATCTAATGTGCCAAGAAACAATATGAGGTCATGTGACACTTCCTTATGCAGTACCAGTAATCTTATATCAGTGGTTCAAATAAAAAGCAACTGACTATATAATCATGATTAGCTACGATGATAAAAACAGACTATTAAACATGAGGAGAAAAGTCATTATAATTTTTCGTACTTTCCAAATATTTACTTTTATGCATTTTATGCATTTGGGAGACACTCTTATCCAAAGCAAGCTTGCATTCATGCTTTAAATTAGCAAGGATGCATTAAAATTAATAAAAGTGACAGTACAGCTATTTAAAATATTACCAACGATTCTCAATTTCAAATAAATGCTGTTCATCTGTGAATCCTGAAAAATAAAAGCTAAATAGCTAAGCCTAGCAACTAGAATCACGCTAGAAACTTTCTAATCATACTAGAAATATGCTAGAAACATGCTAGCAACATGCTAATCATTTTAGAAACAGACTAGCAACATGCTAGTAACTTGCTAGTCATGCCAGAAACATGCTGGCAACATGCTAATCATGCTAGTAACATGCAAATCATGCTAACAGTTTGCTAATCATGCTAGAAATACGCTAGCAACATGCTAACAACTTGTTAGTCATGCTGTTAGTATGTTAGTCACATGCTAATCATGTTAACATGCTAGTGACTTGCAAGCCATGCTAGAAACATACTACCAACATGCTAATCATGCTAGTAACTTGCTAATCATGCTAAAACATGCTAGTAACATTGTTAATAATGCTAGCAACATGCTATTCATTTTAGAAACAGACTAACAACATGCTAGTAACTTGCTAGCTATGCTAGAAACATGCTAGCAACATGTTAATCATGCAACATGCTAGTAACTTGCTAATCATGTTAGAAACATGTTAGCAACATGCCAGTAGCATGCTAATCATGCCAGAAACATGCTAGCAACATGTTAATCATACTAGTAGCATGTTAAACATGTTAGAAACCAGCTAACAACACGCTAATAATGCTAGTAACTTGCTAGCTATACTATAAACATGCTAACAGCTTGCTAGTCATGCCAGAAACATGCTAACAACATGCTAATAACGCTAGTAACGTGAATCATGCTAGAAACAAGCTAGCAACATGCAAATGAAATGCTAATGCTACTAACTTGCTAATCATGTTAAAACATGCTAGCAACATTGTAGTATCATGCTAATCATGCTAGCAACATGCTAACTAGCAACATGCTAATCATGCTAGCAACTTTCTGGTCATGCTAGAAACATTCTAGTAACATGCTAATCATGCTAATAACATGTTCAACATGCTAGAAAAATAGTTAAAACATGCTAACTACATGCTAATCATCTAATGTGTCTATATAAAGTTTAAAACTTCAAGCTTTTACAGCTGCTTTAAACTTTCAGACCAGGGTTTCTCAGGCCAACCTAAAGTTTGTCTTGACAAACGTTTTTATGCAGTTTATCATAATAATCAGAAATGTTTTTTGAGCAACAAATCAGCATATTAGAATGATTTCTGAAGGATCATGTGACACTGAAGACTGGAGTAATGATGCTGAAAATTCAGCTTTGATCACAGAAATAAATTACATTTTAAATTATATCCAAATAAAAAACAGTTATTTGAAATTATAATAGTATTTCACAATAGTACTGATTTAACTGTATTTTTAATCAAATAAACGCAGCCTCGATGAGCAAAAGTTTGTTTGGTACCGTTTCTGCTGCTATTTCCGTCCAAAAGTCGGCGAAAAGATTCACCTCTAAATTTGAGCACTGAAAATAAAAAAAGAGCTGACATGACAAATTAATGATCTATTAACCTCAAACAAAGGTAGACACCCAGACTATAATTAGTATTGTCTCGTGAGTTTGGTTTGGAGATGTATTTGACAAATCCATTTGTGTTCTCCTCCACCTCCTGCAGCCAGTAATTAACATGTCAGTCTATCGGAGGAGCGCAGCACTTTAACATCGGCTAGATTAATATAACAGCCACAGCCGAGCGCCCATTTACCATAGCTAATGTGAGGAAGAGCCGTGAAAAACACCAGAGATCCTCATCTATCTATCTATCTATCCATCTATCTATCTATCCAAGCCTAGCAACTAGAATCATGCTAGTAATCATGCTTATAACATGTTAATAATGCTAGAAACATGCTAGTAACTTGTTAGCCATGCTAAAAACATGTTAACAACATGGTAGTAACATGCTAATCATGCTAACAATATGCTAATCATGCTAAAAGCATGCTAACAATGTGTTAGTAACTTGTTAGTCATGTTAGAAACATACTAGCAACATGTTAGTAACATGCTAATCATGCTAGTAATATGCTAATCATGCTAAAAACAGACTAGCAACATGCGAATCATGCTAAAAAGACTAGCAACATGCTAGTGACTTGCAAGTTGTACTAGAAACATACTAGCAACATTCTAGCAACATGCTAATCATGTTAGAACAGACTAGCAACATGCTAGTAACATCTTAGTGACTTGCAAGTTGTACTAGAAACATACTAGCAACATCAAGGTAACTAATCATCATAGAAACAGACGCAACATAGTAACTTGCTAAACATGCTAGTAACATGCTAATCATGCTAGAAACATGCTAGTAACTTGTTAGCCATGCTAAAACATGTTAATAACATGCTAGTGACTTGCTAATCACGCTAGAAACAGACTAGCAACATGCTAATTATGCTAGTAGCATGTTAATAATGTTAGAAACATGCTAGTAACATGCTAATCATGCTAACAATATGCTAATCATGTCAGAAACATGGTAGCAACACGCTAGTAACTTGTTAGTCATGCTTAAAACATGTTAACAACATGGTAGTAACATGCTAATCATGTTAACAATATGCTAATCATGCTAGAAACATGCTAGCAATGTGCTAGTAACTTGTTAGCCATGCTAGAAACGTACTAGCAACATGTTACTAACATGCTAATCATGCTAGTAATGCTAATCATGCAAGAAACATACTAACAACATGTTAGTAACATGCTAATCATGCTAGAAACATACTAGCAAAATGCTAATCATGCTAGAAACATGCTAGCAACATTCTAACAACATGCTAATCATGCTAAAAAGACTAGCAACATGCTAGTGACTTGCAAGTTGTACTAGAAACATACTAGCAACATGCTAGTAACTTGATAATCATGCTAGAAACATGTTAGCAACATACTAATAACATGCAAATTATGGTAGAAACACGCTAGTAACTTGTTAGTCATCCCAGAAACATGCTAGCAACATGCTAATCTATCACTTTGAGCTTTTGTAAAAACACATTTGTTGACCAATAATCTAAATATACCTAAATATTGAGCTTAAATGTTAAAAACATGTGCAGTGAGTCTGACGCACCTCCACGGCCTCCCAGCCCCACTCCCTGTATTTGGGGTCGTGGGTCAAACGCCACATGTACATGTAGCTCTCGATGACCTCTGGCCTCAGGATGTAGTAGCGGTCGCTCAGGCGGGTGGCTGTGGCCTCGGCTCCTGCATCAAAGCGGAACGCCTCTGGACCGAGTTTGGTGGCTGTTGACAGGAAAAAATAAAAAAAAAATTCAAGATGATTTAAAATAGTCGGTTTCTGGTCTTATTGTGAAAGATTCATTACTGCACTTGATTCTTAAGGGAACAATGTATTCATAATCTCTCACTACAATGTAAAAACCTATTAAACTCCAACCACATGACTTACTCTGACATGTAGACTAAGTGTAATAGACTGACTGTAATACACTTTCATTTAAGCAGAATATTTCAACAGAGATTACTCAACTCCAATTTACAAGTTTGCCAGTGTTTTTAGTTCTTTTAGCGTTTTTTACGTAATGTAGAGAGAGTGCAAGTGCAGGGTTGCCAGGTTGGGAAGAACTAATTGTGATGTTTTAATCTTATAATAAATTATAATTTTTATGTCGTTATGATATGATTATAAGTTATAATTTTGTCATCATTTCAACTGTTTCATTTTATGTCATAAATTTGACTTTCAAAGTCATAATTTAGATTTTTTTAAACCTTAATTTTTATTTTATGTTGGAATTTTAACTTTTAAAGTCATAATTTTGACTTTATAATCTGAGTTATGATTTGTCATAATTTCACTTTTTTATTTCATAACTATCATTTTCTATGTCAAAATTTCAACTTTTAAAGTCATAATTTTGATTTTTTAAACCTCAATTATTATTTTATGTTTCAAAGCTTAAATGATTGGGGGATTTAAGCTTTTGACATCTGGCAACCACAGCCATGAACGTTTGTGGAGGACTGTTACCAATGCAAATAACAAATTAAAATGAAAATTTACCCAAACATTTTTTAATTAAATGAAAACGAAACACTTCCAGGATAAATAATGGTGAGGCAAATATCACAGAAAATGATGCTTAATAAACTGAGAGAAGCAGAAATCATCATCATGATTAAAATACGATTCATCATGCATCATGAAATTGGTTTTCATTTTCTGTGTCTCTGCATTTCACATGTGAATCTTTGAAAAGCACATTCATAGTATGAATCGATAAAACTAAGCAAAAAGAAATAAACGGTTTATTTCTGAATGTAGCTGGACTGAACTGAAACTGAATTTTTTTTTTAAACCTCAGTTGTCAATTTCAACTGTTTATCTAATAGGTTTTATGTCATAATTTTGACTTTTAAAGCATGTTGACTAGTAGCATGTTAAGCATGCTAGAAACCAGCTAGCAACATGCTAATCATGCTAGTAACTTGCTAATCATGCTAAAACATGCTAGTAACATTGTTAATCATCCTAGTAACATGTTAATCATGCTAGCAACATGTTAATCATTTTAGAAACAGACTAGCAACATGCTAATCATGCAACATGCTAGTAACTTGCTAATCATGTTAGAAACATGTTAGCAACATGCCAGTAGCATGCTAATCATGCTAGCAACATGTTAATCATGCTAGTAGCATCTTAAACATGCTAGAAACCAGCTAGTAACATGCTAATCATGCTAGTAACTTGTTAATCATGTTAAAACATGCTAGTAACATTGCTAATCATCCTAGTAACATGTTAATCATGCTAGCAACATGCTAATCATTTTAGAAACAGACTAGCAACATGCTAGTAACTCTTTAGCTATGCTATAAACATGCTACCAACTTGCTAGTCATGCCAGAAACATGCTAACAACATGCTAATAACACTAGTAACGTGAATCATGCTAGAAACAAGCTAGCAACATGCAAATGACATGCTAATCATGTTACTAACATGCTTATCATGTTAAAACATGCTAGCAACATTGTAGTAACATGCTAATCATGCTAGCAACATGCTAATAACACGCTAAACATGCTAGAAAAATAGTTAAAAACATGCTAACAACATGCTAATAATGCTAGTAACGTGAATCATCTAGAAACAAGTAGCAACATGCAAATGACATCTAATCATGTTAAAACATGCTAGCAACATTGTAGTAACATGCTAATCATCAGCAACATGCTAATAACAAACATGCTAGAAAAATAGTTAAAAACATGCTAACAACATATTTAATAATCGATAGCGTGAATCATCTTAGAAACAAATGGCATCATGTTAATGTAATCATGTTGCTAGAAACATTGTAGTAACATGCTAATCATAGCTAATAACATGCAACATTAGAAAATAGTTAAAAACATCTTAAACAACTTATGCTGAATCATCTTGAAACAAAGTAGCAACATACAAAATGACATCTTAATCATGTTCAAACATCTTTAACAGAAACATCTTGTCATCTAGCAACATGCTAATAACCACGTTAATACATCTAGAAAAATAGTTAAAAACATGCTAACAACATGCTAATAATGCTAGTAACGTGAATCATGCTAGAAACAAGCTAGCAACATGCAAATGACATGCTAATCATGTTAAAACATGCTAGAAACATTGTAGTAACATGCTAATCATGCTAGCAACATGCTAATAACACGCTAAACATGCTAGAAAAATAGTTAAAAACATGCTAACAACATGCTAATAATGCTAGTAACGTGAATCATGCTAGAAACAAGCTAGCAACATACAAATGACATGCTAATCATGTTAAAACATGCTAGCAACATTGTAGAAACATGCTAATCATGCTAGCAACATGCTAATAACACGTTAAACATGCTAGAAAAATAGTTAAAAACATGCTAACTACATGCTAATCATCTAATCTGTCAATATAAAGTTTAAAACTTCAAGCTTTTACAGCTGCTTTAAACTTTCAGATCAGGCTTTCTCAAGCCATTCATTTTCTGTGTCTCTGCATCTCCCATGTGAATCTTTGAAAAGCACATTCATAGTATGAATCGATAAAACTAAGCAGAAAGAAATAAACGGAATGTAGCTGGACTGAACTGAAACGGTCAAACCATAATAAAGAGAAAAAGTGCATGTCTTTTATACTAAAAGTGGGTTAGACGCAGTAAAAAAGCACTAGTTAGTCTTCAATCTCCCTCGTGCTGATTGCTCAGCTGCTGTAAAGCCTGAGTTTTGTAGTAAACACAGCACATGTGTGGTTTGTGCGCACTATGATCACCAGCCGTCTTTCTGAAAACACAACGCTTTCAAAGCAGAACATAACGTAACAAACCCAAATGTATCCCATTATGCCCTTTAAATCTGAAATTACAAGCAGCTCCGGTCCGGGAGAAACACTCTCGACTGAATAAACATTTTCATTTGCATACTGATTTTGGTTTGTTTGTCTCAGTCCCCCGTCTCTTTAGCACTATTACGCACTTCAGCCTGGAACAGTATTTTCCACAGCCTGTCCGTGTGTTAAAGAGTAGCACGGTGGGGTTTTTTTTAGTGATTATTGGTGTGTTATGATCAGAGAAGTTCTCCCACGACAAGCACTTATTGTCAACTTTAATATGACGCTTCTCGATTTATGGCATGATGTTTTTCCAAACGTGTTAATATAACAGCTTTTTTGAGCTTCGCTGAGCTTCGGGGTGTATCGTAATGAATGCTAATAAAAGAAAAACAAAAGACAGCTTTGAGATACCGTATCTCGTGCAAACACGTCTAAATCACATTTAACTCCAAACTCTAAAGGAATAAACTAAGAAATTACATTTTGCAGTAAAAAAGATCATGTTTTTAGATTTAGTTTTATGTTTTATACATATGTATACAAACAAAATAATAATGAATGTATTATTTTTTATACATCATATATTTTTATAAAAAAAAGTATGTATATATTTTTTTTACTTCAGTTTTAGCAAATCACGATAAAATAAATTAAAATGAAAAATGCTGCTTTTAATATTCTGAATCTTTTTTTATTTTTCATTTTCATTGTAAATTAAATTTTTTTGTTAACTTTTAATTAATAATATATTTTTTGTTAAAGATTTTTAGTTACATTTTATTGTGTTTTTGTCATAACTTATATATATATATATATATATATATATATATATATACACACACACATACAAAATAATAATGAATTTATTATTTTTTATACATAAAAATTTTGTATAAAAAACTATGTATATAATTGTTTTAACTTCAGTTTTGTTAATAAATTAAAATAAGAAATGCTGCTATTAATATTTTGAATCTTTTTTTATTTCTTATTTTCTATTTTCATTGTAAATTCAATCTTACATTTAAATTACACAAAATGTATTATTTAATTTATTATTTAATAAAATAATGCTATTTTAGTATCGAGTATCATACTACTATAACTTTTATTCATATTTTGAATCTTTTTTTTATTTTCCATTTTCATTGTTATTCAATTTTTTGTCATTATATTTTCTATTTTTATTGTAAATTGAATGTTTACATTTAAATTAAACAATTTAACTGACATTTTATTCTTTTTTTATTAAGGTTTTTAAATTTTTTGTTACTTTTTATCGTGTTTTTGTCATTAAAATAAATAAATAAATAAGCCCAAACTATGACATACTAAGTCATTATTATGAGATAACAAGATATTTGAAACTATTTATCTCATATTTATGAGTTTTATGCCAGAGTTTTTATTTTTAAAATAATTGATTTTTCAGTACTGTACATAGTATTATAAACTACACTGTACATCTTTAAATGAAAAATAAAAATAAATAAATAAATATATATATTTTTTTACTTTAAAATTAAGTTAACATTTATTTTATTTCAAGTAATTTTTCCCATTGTTTTAGTTGTTTTTTTTGTAAGTAATACCAGGTATACCCCAGGTTTTTTTTTTTTTTTTAATATTATCCATTTACACTGTAAATTGATTTATTTACTTAAGTTACTTTACTTATTTTTTAGTTTACAATTTAGTTTTTGTCCTAAAAAGATACAACCTAGATACAACAAATACTGCCATGATGCATAAATACTTAAAAAATTAAATAATATTTAAATATCAATAAACATTTCACATTAACAACCTTGCATTACTGAAATGAGACTCTGAGGGTAAAAATATCTTTGTCATTAAAATAAAAAACAAGCATCATTTTCTTTGTTTCTCATATAATTTGTCAGGGTGTAAAATGCATGTTCTCGGCAGGTTTCATATAGCGCTCGTCCCCTGCGGCAGCGGGATTGAATCCGGCTCAGAGGATTTTATTTTAAAAGAGACGTGAGGTCAGAAATAGTGGGTAGAGACGAGATCAAACGGCTAATTCTGTAGCGTTTGGCTTCTCCTGATGAGAGCGCTGTGAAGAGCGGCCCGTTCTGTGCTATTTCTGATCTGAAGCAGGTTAGACTTCATCTCATCTGTTTGCTTCTGATGTCTGAGAAAGCAACAGTTTGAGGCTGTGATTATCCAGCAGAGTAATGGCCTTCCTCTATCTGAGCGGCGGCAGATTGGATTTTCAGAAACACAGACGCGCTGAAAGCATGAGGAGAAAGATAAGACAAAGGGATGTTTCCGGGGAAGCTGACGCTCGACGCTTTCTGTTTTAGGAAAGTCAATTTTGACATCACACCACTGTTATTTGACCATCATTTATATACTGTTATGGTGTGTAGAGATATTTTAAATTATTATAATGTCAGTGTAGTTTCAAGTTTTAGTAAGCTTGTTATGTGCTTTTGTCATTTTCAAGAGTTTTTTTTTTTTTTATTCTATATAGCTTTAATTAATTTTTAAAACTTAAATTTCAGGTAGTTGTCAGTACGTTTTTCATGTAATCTATGTGTGAATTAATTAAATAAATATGAAATTTTAAATGATTGAAAAAAATAAAAATAAAAATAAAAAAAATAATTATATAATATAATGATATATATATAAAATTTCATTAAGTTTCCAAGTACTAAAATCACTAAAATAGAAGTAAAAAATAAAAAGTAAACAGAAATATTTAGATAAAATAAACTTCAACTGAAATAAAATTAAAAAACTTATTTTATTTGAATGCAACATTTCTACTTTAAGTACTTTTAGTTTAAGTACTAAAGTTACTAAAACTAAAATGGAAATAAAAAATATTTTAAAATATATAATTTTAATAAAATAAATAAAAGACGACACTAAAATACTTAGAAATAAAAAGTAAAAAGATAAATCTAAATAAAATAAACTTTAACTGAAAAAAAGTACTTAAATCCAATGCTAAAGTTACAAAACTAAAATGGAAATATTTATAAAAAATGCTTAAATAGAAATAAAAAATAAAATGTAAATAGGAATATTTAAATAAAATAAACTAACTGAAATAAAATAAAAAACCTATTTCATTTCAATGCAGCATTTCTACTTGAAGTACTTTCAGTTTAAGTACTAAAGTTAAAAATGGAAATATAAATATATTTGAAAATATATTTTAATAAAAAATAAATTAAAAAACAAAACAAAACAAAACAAAAAAGACCCTAAAATAAACTAAATGACTAAAATAGAAATAAAAATAAAAAGTAAACAGAATTATTTAAATAAAATAAACATTTAAACTAAAATAAAATAAAAAAAACATTTTATATTAATGCAACACTTCTACTTTAAGTACTTTTAAGTACTTTTATTTAAGTACTAGTTACTAAAACTAAAATAAAAAATAATATATTAAATAATAAAAATATATTTGAAATACATTTAATACAAAACGTTTTTTAAACAAACAAAAATAAAAATGACACTAAAATTACTAAAATAGAAAAAAAATAAAAAGTAAATAGAAATATTTAAATAAAATAAACTTTAACTGAAATAAAATTTTAAAACTTATTTTATTTCAATGCAACATTTCTACTTTAAGCACTTTTAATTTAAGTACTAAAGTTACCAAAACAAAAATGGAAATAAAAATATTTTTTAAATATATTTTAATATATATTTTTTAAACAAACAAACAAAGACACACATACAACAAATATTCTAAAACCTAAACTAAAATTAAAATGGGAAATATAAATAAAAACAAATTAATCTATTATTCTATTATTTTCATTATTTAAAGTACTAAAATTACAAAACTAAAACAGAAATAAAATGTAAAAAACTAAAAAGATAAAAAATAAAACAAAATAAATAAATAAAAAATGATCAACAACAAAGTTACTAAAAAAAAAGGTAACAAATTAAAATAAAAAGGGAAAATAAATAAAGAAAAAAATGGTAAAATGATATTAATGGTATAAGAATGATACTAAAATAACATTAGCACGCAAATTACTGCACTTTCTAAATTTTATGGAGTTGCACTGACCACAGAAATGGAGTGATGCTGTACAAATCCTACTAGTTTCAGTGATAAGTAGCTTATCCTACACCAACTAAGGCTGTGTTATTGTGTGAGTCTGTTTTCTGACCTGAGCGGCTGTAGGACTCGTGGCAGGTGTGAGTGATTTCAGCTGCCAGATCCAGGTAGTGCTGCCTCTGTCCTGCCGGCCCGTCGTCAGCGCCGATGCCAATCATCCCGCCGGAGAAACAGGCCAGATGCCCCATCTTATGGTCCAGGATTCCTCCTCGCCACTCGGCCACGTACGTCAGTCCAGCCGGAGACTTCTGAACCAGGTTCGTCTCGATGGCCTGCAAACGCACAGGGAAAAATCACTTTGATAAATTCAATGTGACTGAGATACACTGGAAAAAAATGGTTTAGGGTTTACTCTGAAATTGTGAGTAATTTCACAAATAAATACAAAGAAACAAGTAACACACTGAATTAAAGATGAATTTTTGTAGTAGAAAGCCTGACAACATTTTCTTGTAAAACATATAGTATTTGTTATTTACAACTTCAAATAATTTTTTTTTAAATGAAATTAAATAAAATAATACGGACAATATAAAAACAAAAGCTCTATGATTACTTTGAAACAACTTTCACACAAAAATGCTAGTAAATTTCACAAATAAATACAAAGAAACAGCAAATAACACATCAAATTAAATTACATTTTTTAAATATAAAGACTGACTTTGTTTTTTCTTGTCATATATACAGTACTTTTTATTTACAACTTCAAAAAATAATCTTTTTTGTAAGTCAAATCACTAACTAAACTGCAACAACCCTCAATTTAACAATATTTTTTAATATCCTCTTGGAATTTTTTTTTATTTGTTTATTTTTTTAATTGGCTTTTATTATTTTCAGTTAAATTTTAGTAATTCATTAAAAAGTTTTTTGCAGGGGTTTTTGTATTTCTATATAGCTTTAATTTATTTTTATTTCAGCTTATTTCAGTAATTTTAGTACTTTAACTTAATTTAGTTAGTTGCCAAGGCAGTATTTTTCATTTTTAATTTGTTTATTTTTCTTGAATTTACCTACATTTATTTTATTGTACTCCAGCTTCAAGTAACAGAAATTATTTTTAAGTTTTAAAAAGAAATTTTGAAGTAGAAAGACTGAAATAGTATTTTCTTGTAAAATATACTTCTTGTTTTACTTAACTAAAACATATATATTTTTGTAATGTCAAATTACCTAATTCGTTTAACATTATTTATATATTTTATAGTATTTATTAATGTTTTAAATTAGCTTTTATTATTATATTTTAAATTTAGTTTGAGTTTTATATTTCTATATAGCTCTAATTTATTTTTATTTCAGTTCTGGTGATTTTATCACTTCAACTTTATTTTTAGTTATTTTAAGTTCGTCATTGAATATTTATATTTTATTTTATCAAAGCTTTACTTGAACAAAAAATAAGTTTTCATAAAATCGAAATTTTGCTAATGATACAAGGACAGGTGAGGGTGATTAACTAATAATGACTTAACAAGGACAGGAACAGAAAAAAAAAAACATATATGGGCACAGAGGGGAGAAACCAACACAAACAGTCCACAGGGGTGTGACATTACTCCCCCCTCCTGGAAGGCGCGACCTCGCGCCGTAGAGGAAACAAAAACAAAGGAGTGGACGTGGGATGGTAACAGAAAGTCAGTGTAGGAGGAGGCTCAACAAACAAAGTCCAGGGTGGTGACGATGGAGGGAGGAGCCATGGAGGAGACAAAAGGGTCCAGAGTAGATCCGACGGAGGGAGGAGCCAGGGAGGAGACAGAAGGGTCCAGGGTGGATCAGGCGGAGGGAGGAGCCAGGGGAGGGAGACAGAAGGGTCCAGGGTGGATCAGACAGAGGGAGGAGCCAGGGAGGAGACAGAAGGGACTCGGCGCAGGAGGAGCCAGGCCGGACCCAGGCCACAGCCATAATGGTAGCCCACGGCAGTGCTGACGGAGGGAGGAGCCATGGTGGAGGAAGGGCTGACGACTCCGGGGGGCTGACTGACGGCGGCGGAGCAGCTGGTGGTGGAGCCCGAGGCGGAGACGGAGAGCTGATGATCCTGGGTGACACCGAGGATCTGGAGGGCCAAGGCGGAGCCCAAGGCTCTGGCGACCGAGGCGGAGATCCAGAGGTCCGCGGCGGAGTCGGAGGAGTGGAGTCTAGAGGCGATGGCAGGACAACGACTGACCAAGGCGGAGCCGGAGGGACGAGGGAGCCCGGTGGAGCTAGTGGACCGACGGGCGACAGTGTTGTGCTTTTGCAATTAGTTTTTTTTTGTTTCTATGTAGCCTTTTGTAGCCTTTAGTACTTCAATTTATTATTATTATGTTCTTTTAACTTTTTAAAAAAAAATGTTCATCTAATATTTATATTTTATTTCAGCTTTACTTTGATTAAATAATGTTTATTAGATTTTATAAAATAGAAATTCTAAAGTAGAAAGACTGACAGTATTTTTTGTAAAACATACTTTCAGTTTTATTTCCCACTTCAAACAATAATCATTTACAGTGTAGCAGTGAATTCCATCTACCAGCTCTTTCTGAAAAGCATATTTGAGTGATGGAGCCTGAGATCCTCAAAACAATGCGTGCACGCTGAAGATAACGCAGCTATTACGCAGCCGAACGCGCCGCTATGAGAAACACAAGGATAGACGTGTTTTGTGTGAGAGTGAAGAAACATCCGTTCGTTTTGCAAAGTGCTTTGAAATCAAGGCGACGGCGGATTTCAATAAAGCGCATATAAAAGCGGGACGGCGTGCACATATTGCCGTAGGAGCCGACGTTTATGCATGAAATGTTTTATGTATCGTATAAGACCGTATGCAGCGTGGAGAATTGAAGTCAAGCCTCATTGAGATTCTATCGGGACTTTGAGAGCTGAAGGTGTATAAATCTGCCAAAGACTATACGGGAAAACATCTCTGAGTCTCTGCTGCGTTTTTATGTTTTTACCTCTTTAGAGAAGCAGAAAACAGCACAAACCATCGTGAACGATCAACAGCAAATGACTCATCGTTTGGTTTTGTTCCCACACAAAACTCGTTCAGATATTTTTCTGTCTCAACGTGGAAACAAAATCAGAGCAAATGCACGTCTATCAAGACAAACATCAAATATTATATAGGTTGCAAACGTTTCACATCGACTTTTCCACCGATGTGAGCGAATCAAAAACATGAAACATGTTAGTGACTTGCTAATTGTGCTAGACTCATGTTAGTAACGTGCTAATCATGCTAGAAACATGTTAACAACATGTTAATAACCTGATAATCATGATAGAATTATGCTAGTAACTTGCTAATTGTGCTAGGAACAATGCTAGTAACATGCTATTCATGCTAGAAACATGTTAGCAACTTGCTAACGATGCTAGTAACATGCTAATCATACTAGCAACATGTTAATAACTTGCTAATCATGCTAGCAACATTGCTAATGACTTGCTAATTGTGCTTGAAACATGTTAGTGACTTGCTAATTGTTACATGTTAGTAACATGCTAATCATGCTAGAAACATGTTAACAACATGTTAATAACCGGCTAATCATGCTAGAATTATGCTAGTAACTTGCTAATTGTGCTAGAAACATGTTAACAACATGTTAATAACTTGCTAATCACGTTAGAATTATGCTAGTAACTTGCTAATTGTGCTAGAAACATGCTAGTAACATGTTATTCATGCTAGAAACATAAACATGCTAGAAACATGCTAGCAACATGGCAACAACTTGCTAATCATGCTAGAAACATGTTAGCAAGATGTTAATTACTTGCTAATCATGCTAGAATTATGCTAGTAACTTGCTAATTGTGCTAGAAACATGCTAGTAACATGCTATCCATGCTAGAAATATGCTAGCAACTTGCTAATCATGTTATAAAAATGCTAACAACTTGTTAATTATGTTAGAAACATGCTAGCAACCTGCTAATAATGCTAGAAACAAGCTAACGACTTGCTAGTCATGCTAGAAACATGCTAGCAACTTGTTAATCATGCTAACATCATTGTAGCAACATGATAACAACTTGCTAATCACGTTAGAAACATCTATCTGAAACTGTGTTGCCTTCAAAACATTCAGACTTTAACCTTTTAAAACTACTTTAAACTTCAAACTATTTCAGACTAAAAACCATCCAACTTAAACTTTTTTCTTAAAACTTAAATTTCTTAAATATCTTAAACACTTCAAACTTTCTGGTCAGGCTTTCTCAAGCCAACTTGAATGTCTCAACGAACCTTTTAATCTAGTTGTAATTAATATCTTGGCAGACCTCATTCTTCAAGGGAAACATTGTGTAATGAAAAAGTTAATATGCTAATTAAGTGAGAATAAGTGAGAATGTGTTCGCTCTGTTTTATTTCTCCTCTAGGATCATTTTGAGTATGAGGCTTGAGGTGAAACTAATCTTAAACTAATCTAATAAATTTTGGATTAAAGCTTGCAATCTATTTTTCACGCTTATCGCCTGTGCAGTCACTCATTTCTTTATTTATTTTTTTTTACTGAACATACTGAAGACCAGGAATAGTAGGTGCAACTAAATTGCAAGAACATAAAATAGTAAAAGCATAAAATAATTAGCGTACCTCCATAGCGCTGTAATACATCTTCTTGGCCTCCTGATCCGTCTTGTCAGACATCAGGAAGGATTTGATCAGGTACTCATAGAAACTGTCCCCAAGACCTCCAATAGACACATGATCTGGGAAAACCAAGGGGAAATGATGTCAAAAACAAATTCCTGAATCACACAAACCACGTAACCCACAAAAAACATGTTAAAAAAACATTTTGAAGTAAGAAAATTAAATAATTTTAAGGGCAATAAGATTTTAACAGGAAATACGTCAACACGAAGCAAAATGTATTCATTATAAAATCATTTATTTAATATAATTTAAAAAAAAAACAACAACAACAACAACAAAAAAACAGGGCAACATTATGTGTGTGTGTATACACAAATATTAATTAACATTCAAAAAAATGTTTGTGTTTATGTGATTTATGATATGATTTGTGTGTGTGTGTGTATATATATATATATATATAGTACTTCAGATTTATTTATCATACTTCATACTAATAATATAGTAAAAAATTAGTAATTATATAATTATATTTTTATTATTTTTTTACATTTTTATTTATTTTGAATTATGTGAATATAATAAATCTAATTTTTTTTAGAATTTGTATGTATAAAGGTAAAAACTAAAAATATATTAAAAATAAAATAGAAAAAAATATATAAAAATATTTTTATTTCATATTTTATTAAATAATTGAGAATTTTAATCATAAATCACACACACACATATATAGTATTTCTAATTTATTTATAGTACTTCATACTAATAATACAGTAAAAATAGTAATTATATATTATTATTATATTTATATTATAATAAATCTTATCATTTATATATACACTGTGAAATATAAATATTTTTTATATTTAATCATAGTATGTCATATTGTAATTTTATAATAATTAATATTTTAATTATAATAAATCATATATAATTTATTATAATTAAAATATTAAAATAATTATTAATTTATTGTAGTTCATTTACAATATGCGTGTGTGTGTTTGAGATTTATTTATAGTACTTCATATTTTTACATTTTATAAGATTAATATTTTAATTATAATAAATTTTAATTAGAATATATATAATTAATTTATTGTAATTAATTGTATAAATATATATAATATGTACATACATATTTATAGTACTTCACGTGTACTTCACTGAAGATTGTAATAAATCTTAGAATTCATATGTATAAATTCTAAATATTTATATATATTTCTTATAGAACATCATTTTTTTCTTATATAATAATGAATATGTCTTATTATACTAAATCTTATATATAATGCATAATTATCATTACTTTAAAAAAGTAATTAGGTATTCTATTTCTTTTACCATTTATAATTAAATATAATTTTGTATTTCCATCCTTTGCTTTTTAATTTTGAGGTTAAATCCCCCAACGTGTTCTCAGCAGGTTTCGTGGCATTCATCCTGTTTATTCTTGGAATCATAATCAGGATCATACGCAAACGCTTTCTATTTATATGCACAGCGTTCATTGTGTTCAGCTCACGGATGATCCGGCTACCATAATCGGAATCAACAAACATAACAGCAGGAATGTCGGTATCCGCCCTTCGCTCCATTGACATGCAAATCAGAATGAGGGAGTCGCGCTCCTCTCACTATCGTTGACACTCATTAGCCGTTCACAAGCCGCACCAATTAGCGCTGCAGTCGCAGATTACATTCAGCCCGCTCAAGAAAAAAAATGTTTCTCCTGTTTTTCAGGTGAATCTGAAAGATTCAATTTCCAAAAGGTAATGGGATTTATTATCATTTTAATAACTCTTGGCTGTGGGCTCATGTCCCTGCTTGACAGGAGAGGCGCGCTGGCTCAATCGATGTCACGCGTGCCAGAATAATTGCATTGCGAAACTCAAAGACGGCGCGCGTGAGAGCCGCTCTCGTGACCCGCCGCAGAGAAAAACATCGGGAACAAGTAATAACAAAAACAAATGTATTTACAGCAGCAGTCAAAAGTCTGGACGCCCTCCAGTGAATTTATGCTCTTCACGAACTTAATTATATTTCAGTCTGCTTCAAATATACAAAGCAGCTTTGCAGACAATTACAAATTGAACCTGTGAAACACAACAACATAATACATCTTTACAAGTCTTTTTTATCTGTATGGCTTTATGAGAATGGCAAAACATTTCGCATGAAAACCAAAAAATATTTCATACTGTTTAAGCATATCATCTTACATGTGATTTGAATATTTAGAAATATTTGTGAGTGTAAATAATTAAAGGTTTTAGTGTGGTCGATGGGAAGGTTTACATACAATCTGTGTGCACAAAAATCAGCTTTACCCACAAAATTATATTTATATAAATTATACCTTGCACATTTATTTATTACATTTTTTTGGCTATTTTTAAATAAATTTGCCCCAGTCTACACTCTATTTCTCATTAATAATTAAAGCCTACTTTTAGGGTCTTTAAGATATTTTTTTTTGCATTGTGCATTACAGTTACGGTTGCAAAAGGGTTGGAAAATATCCAGTGAATTTCCAGAAACTTTGAGAAATTTTTGGAAAGTTTATGAAAATGTTCTGCCCCTTTGCAACCCTAATTACAATATTTTTACACAGTATTTTAATTTTCTAGTAAAAGCTGTATGTGTGTAATACAAAATAGTATTATTATAATTATATTAATCATTTATTATTTATATTACTTTTGATATTTATTTATATTTGATTAGCTTGTTGCTAGCATGGTGTTAGCATGTTTTAGCATGATTAGCATGTTGCTAGCATGGTTCTAACAGCATTAACATGTTGGCATGTTTCTAGCATGATTAGAAAGTTATTAGCATGTTGCTAACATATTTCTAACATGATTAACAGCTTACTAACATGTTGCTAACATATTTCTAATGTGATTTGCATGTTTCTAGAATGATTAGAAAGTTACTAGCCTTTTGCTAGCATGATTCTAGCATGATTAACATGCTGTTAGCATGTTTCTAACATGTTTGCTAACATGTTTCTAACATGATTAACATGTTAACATGATTCTAGCGTGATTAGCAAGTTGCTAGCATGATTCTAACAGGATTAGCATATCATTGACATGTTGCTAACATGTTTCTCACATGATTAACGCGTCGCTAGCATGTTTCTAGCATGATTAGAAAGTTATTAGCATGTTGCTAACATATTTCTAACATGATTAACAGCTTACTAACATGTTGCTAACATATTTCTAATGTGATTTGCATGTTTCTAGAATGATTAGAAAGTTACTAGCCTTTTGCTAGCATGATTCTAGCATGATTAACATGCTGTTAGCATGTTTCTAACATGTTTGCTAACATGTTTCTAACATGATTAACATGTTAACATGATTCTAGCGTGATTAGCAAGTTGCTAGCATGATTCTAACAGGATTAGCATATCATTGACATGTTGCTAACATGTTTCTCACATGATTAACGCGTCGCTAGCATGTTGCTAGCATGATTAGCATGCTGTTAGTATGTTTCTAGCATGTTGCTAACATGTCTCTAGCATGCTTAACAAGTTACTACCATGTTGCTAGCATGTTTGTAGCAGGATTAGCATGCAGTTAGCATGTTTATAACATGATTTAGCATGCTACATGACTTTAGCAAGTCATTAGCATTTTGCTAACATGTTTCTAACACTATTTGCATGTTGTGAACATGTTTCTAGCATGATTAACAAGTTACTAGCATGCTGCTAACATGTTTCTAACACTATCAGCATGTTAACATCCTTCTAGCATGATTAACGTTGTTAGTATTTTTACTAGCATTATTAGCATGTTTTAGCATGCTTCTAGCATGATTAACAAGTTACTAGCATGTTGCTAGCATATTTCTAAAATGATTAACATGTTGCTAGCATGTTTCTAGCATGATTAACACGTTACTACCATGTTGCTAGCATGTTTTAGCAGGATTAGCATGCTGTTAACATGTTTCTAACATGATTAGCATGTATTTAGCATGCTACATGACTTTAGCAAGTCATTAGCATTTTGCTAACATGTTTCTAACACTATCAGCATGTTAACATCCTTCTAGCATGATTAACATGTTGTTAGCATTTTTACTAGTATTATTAGCATGTTTTAGCATGCTTCTAGCATGATTAACAAGTTACTAGCATGCTGCTAACATGTTTCTAACACTATCAGCATGTTAACATCCTTCTAGCATGATTAACATGTTGTTAGCATTTTTACTAGTATTATTAGCATGTTTTAGCATGCTTCTAGCATGATTAACAAGTTACTAGCATGTTGCTAGCATATTTCTAAAATGATTAACATGTTGCTAGCATGTTTCTAGCATGATTAACACGTTACTACCATGTTGCTAGCATGTTTTAGCAGGATTAGCATGCTGTTAACATGTTTCTAACATGATTAGCATGTATTTAGCATGCTACATGACTTTAGCAAGTCATTAGCATTTTGCTAACATGTTTCTAACACTATTTGCATGTTGTGAACATGTTTCTAGCATGATTAACAAGTTACTAGCATGCTGCTAACATGTTTCTAACACTATCAGCATGTTAACATCCTTCTAGCATGATTAACATGTTGTTAGCATTTTTACTAGTATTATTAGCATGTTTTAGCATGCTTCTAGCATGATTAACAAGTTACTAGCATGATGCTAACATGTTTCTAACACTATCAGCATGTTAACATCCTTCTAGCATGATTAACATGTTGTTAGCATTTTTACTAGTATTATTAGCATGTTTTAGCATGCTTCTAGCATGATTAACAAGTTACTAGCATGTTGCTAGCATATTTCTAAAATGATTAACATGTTGCTAACATGTTTCTAGCATGATTATCACGTTACTACCATGTTGCTAGCATGTTTTAGCAGGATTAGCATGCTGTTAGTATGTTTCTAACATGATTAGCATGTTTTTAGCATGTTTATAGCATGATTAGCAAGTTACTAGCATGTTTCTAGCACAACTGACATGTTGTTAACGTGTTTCTAGCATGATTAACAAATTACTAGCATGTTTTTAACGCGATTAGCAAGTTACTGGCATGTTGCTAGCATGTTTCTATCACGATTACCATGTTGTTAGCATGTTTCTAGAGTTGTTAGGGTTGGCTAGTGATAGATATAAAAGTAGTGTATAAAGTACATAAAATGAGTGTAGTAGGTGCTGGCATCAAATGATTCAGATTTGTTGTATTTCTCATTTGTAAGTTTTGTCTAAAAGCGTCGGCTACATAAATAAATGTAAATGTAATTGAAACCACTGAGATGTTACTTACGCTGTACCCAGTTCCCACTGACGGGACTCAGGAAGTTGGGATAGAGACCGTGAGGCTTCTCGATTTTGTTCAGCAGCTTTCGGATGTTCATCACCTATAGAAAAACAAATCACAGAGTTTATTCACAGCCCGTATCAAGTCGTCTCATTGTGAATCATCAGGATTCTTACCTTCTCAGTGAAGACGGGGTTTCCGGACAGTTCGGTCAGGTGAACGAACTCCAGGTGCAGCGTGCCGAACTCGGCCAGGATGCTGCTGCCGGCCGATGCCCAGCCCCAACTCCAGCTGGTGCCACTGCAACAGAAAGCAGAGGAGCACCGTGAACACCCACAACACACCACACCACACCGCTGCCATCGCAACCACACAGCTCATCGCACCGTCGCTCGGAGCCATGACAACAGCGCGCCAAACCAGGCAGAGCGGATGCCGGCGCGCTCGTTATTCTCTGTGTAGACGGTTTAACACAGAGGTGCTAAAAGCGTTCGCTGCATCCCACATGAGTGTGGCACACAATGCCAATCCATAATGATGCTATTAATGATTCAACTGAAGAACCATAAAAATACAGGACTAAAAATGTAATTAATTGCCTCTGGGAATATCTCAGATGAACTGCACATAAGTCCAAAGCATTCTTCTACTGTAAGGGTTGCACCAATTTGACAAGCACACCACTGTAAGACGCACATACAGTAGGAAACAATTATCATCATGACAACAACAAGAATTAACATGCATTTATTTAATGAAGCATTGGTGCATTGGTAAAAAATGCAGTTGAGATTACTTTTTTTTTCTTAATCAGTCATTTTGTCATTTTTAGCATTGTTAAAACAAGATAAACAGCAAAACTGCACAATATTGGAGGGGATTTAAGTTGATTTGTCATCCTCCTCTGAAATTGTTTATTTGTTTATACTGTAAAACAAGACAAAAATAGTGATTAAAATATTTTTTACTACTATTATAGCTTTTATGAATATTTTAAATCATTTTTTATTTTGTTGTGTGTTTGTCATTTTTAATGTCTATACAATTTTAATTTTATTTTTATATTCTATATTTATTTTATTTCTATTCCAGTTTTAGATTTAGTTAATTTAGAGCATCAAGTTAAAATAAAATGAGAAATGTTAAGTAAACTATAATAACTCTGCACTGTATGCAACAAAATATAGTAAGGTTTATACTTTTGCTTTTCATGCAGATTTATCTTTTAAAGTTGTTTATATTTTTACTGAAAAAAAGAGGCAAAAATACAAAAAAAAAATTATAGTGTATTTGTCTATATGCAATAAATTATGCTGAGGTTTTGCTAAAATGTTGTTTCTCGTGAATATTGATTTTTTTTAAGCATGTTTAGTTATTTTTACTGGATGATATATAAGATTATATATATATATATATTTTTAAGTATTTTTGCAGTGTATTTTTCTGCATTCAACAAAAAGGAGTGATGTTTATGCTATAAAAGTTTTGATTCCCATGCTAACTAATCTTTTAATAATATTTATATATTTTTGCTGGGAAACAAGACAAAAATGCTGATTAATATGCATTTTTATTGTGTATTTGTCTTTAAACAACAGAATATAGTAAGGTCTATGTTACAAAGTTTTGCTTCTTATGCATATTGCTATGTTAAGGATTTTTAGTTATTTTTACTTGAAAAAAAAGACAAAAATACTGATTAAAAATAATTTTTATTGTGTGTTTGTCTTTATACAACAAAATATAATGAAGTTTATGTTACAAAGTTTTACTTCTTGTGCAAATGTAAAAAAAAAAAAAAATTAAATTGTAAACATTTTTATGGATATTTTTACTAGAAAACAAAAAAATACTGATTAAAAATATTTTTGTAGTGTATTTGTCAGTATGCAATTAAAAAAAAAATATATATATATATATTTTTTATTATATATATAATATATATATATAATATAAAAATAAAAAAAACTTATTAGGTATTTTCAGAGAAAGACTAATATTTAAATATTAGGTATTTTTACTGGAAAATGAAAAAATACTGATTAAAAATGATTTTTTTTTTTTGCGTGTATTTGTCGGTATGCTATAAAATTGGTAGCTTATGCTAATTTATAGCATAATTCTAATACCAATTTTTGATTTTCATGCAATTTGACTTTTTGGAGATGTTTAGTTATTTTTACTGGAAAACAAGACAAAATACTAATTAATATGCATTTTTATTGTGTATTTGTCTTTAAACAACAGAATATTGTAAGGTTTATGTTACAAAGATTTGCTTCTTATGCATATTGCTATTTTAAGGATTTTTAGCTATTTTTACTAGAAAACAAAACAGAAACACAAATATTTTTGTAGTGTATTTGTTGGTGCACATAAAAATATCAGTTTTACGCTGCCAATTTTTGCTTCTTGAGCAAACTTAAAAAAAGAAAAAAAAAAACTTATTGACCTATTGAAGATGTTTAGTTATTTTTACTGGAAAACAAGACAGAAATACTAATTAAAATGCATTTTTATTGTATATTTGTCTTTATACAATAGAATATAGTGAGGTTTATGTTACAAAGTTTTGCTTCTTTTGCAAAAAAAAACTTTTTGGGATATGAGATTTACGCTGTCAATTTTTGCTTCTTGTGCAAATGGATCTTTTTGAGGATGTTTAGTTATTTATACTGGAAAACCAGACAAAAATACTGATTAAAACTTATTTTTGAAGTGTTTTTGTCGGTGTGGAGCTATGTAAATATTTGAAGAGCAGTTTGAACAGTACATCCAGAGCATTTTATCCTTTGTTTTGATTACATGCCATTAAAATTTAATCTGTTGTTTAAAAAGGAACTGCTTCTGCTTCTGTTTACGCTGCAGGTCTCAGTCCTGCCGAATAAAAAAATAAAAAAAATAAATGAAGAGGGAAAACATGGAAAGAGAGAGAGCGAGATGCTGAATGAACTCTGAAATGAACCGCTCCAGATTTCGGGTTTCGCTCCTCCCTGCAGGATTGGTTCGGTGAAACTGTGGAACTAATTCACAAGATTATTTGTGTCTGGTTCTCATTGTGAGAGCGAGCTACGCACCGCTTCCCTTCTGAAGCAACGATCAATAGCGCAGTCGTCTCGGGAGGAAGAGGAAAGTGAGAAAACTTTTGTCGGGAAAAACCAACTGAAACCGGCACAAAACAACTAAGAGTTCGTTAAACAAAAGGCAGAAAGAGTTCACCGGTGGGAGAAATGACTTAAAGCCGATTTAATCAGTCTTTGTTGGGGTTAAAAAAAACAGAAGCTGAGCACATGCTTATAACCAAAAAAAAAATCAATGCTTAATTTAAAGTAATTTTTGAAGGAAATTATTACACATTTACTTTTGGATGCCTGCATTGGAATTTGACCAATAATAATGTAAAATTTAAAAAATTCTGATTTTTAAAATGTTTTTTAAAGAAGTGTCTTCTGCTCACAGAGGTTGCATGTATTTGATGAAAAATACAGTAAAACAGAAATATTACAATTTAAAGTAACTGCTTTGTGAACAAATTTATTCCTGTGATCGAAGCTAAATTTTCAGCATCATTTATATTTGTTCATTTTGCAGACACAAAACTTGTATGTGTGTATTTATGAATAAGATTTATTATAATCGATAACTGATGCATGATAATTATATAATTATAAAATATTATAAAGTACTAAAAATAAATGTCAAAAGTTATAATATAATAACAGTATAATTAATATAATTGCAATAACATGATATACTATATTAGAATTATGTAATTATAAATAGTTGACTATAAATAAATATTAGGTGCTATAAATAGTATATATATATTATATTTTATCTCAGCAAAAAAATATATTTTTTAAATTATTTATAAAAAATGTATTTATTAATAAAAATTATAATTAAAAAGTATTATATTTTTATTATACAATTATAAAATAAAAATATAGTTAATATAATTAGAATATTTTATAGTACACATGTGTGTGTGTGTAATTATAAATATTACTATAAATAAATATTAAGTACTATAAATATTGCAATATATTTTGTTCATGATTTATTATAATTCAAACATGCCTTTTACTATAAATATCAAAATATTAATACTATATACATGCGTGTGTTTATATATATGTGTGTATTTATTTATATAAATTGTAAGATTTATTATAATTATATTATTATTAAATAAAAGCATTATTAAATTCAATATATTATAATTATGTAATATGTAATATTTTACTGTACATAAATATTAAGTACTATAAATAGTTTATTTATATTTACATTTATTTTATCTAATTTCTTATCTCAGCATAAAATAGTAACTTATTTATTTATAGGATTTATTATAATGTACAATTATAAAATATATAAAATACAAAATACAATATTTTATAGTACACACATCTTTGTAATTAAGTACTAATTAATTAAGTACTATAAATATTACAATATATATTATATTATATATTATAATTGTTATAATAAACACATTTTTGTACAACACATAAATATTAAATTAATTGTGCATGCCAGATATATTAGCTTTATTAGTGCAGCCTTTTTTCCTAGCAAGACATATCAACATGCAATGCACAATGCAAAAAACAAAATAAAAAACAGGCTGCAATTATTAATGCAGAATTTTTTATGATGATTTTGGGGTAAACTTTATCAAAATATTCAGCAGCACAATTGTTTGCAACATTGCTAATAATCATAAATGTTTGTTGAGCAGCAAATCCGCATATTAGAATGATTTCTGAAGGATCATGTGACACTGAAGACTGGAGTAATGATGATGAAAATTCAGCTTTGATCACAGAAATAAATTACAGTTTAACAGATATTCACATGCAAAACATCCACTTGAAATTGTAAAAATATTTCACATTTTTACAGTTTTTACTGTATTTTTAATCAAATAAATGCAGTCTTGGTGAGCAGGACACTGCCCGGTAGTGTAAACGTCATACGAGTGCGTTCGCGGTGTGTTTTCAGTCTGTGTCATCATGACTAACCTGAGCACCACACCGGAGCCCTGTTTCTCCCAGCCCATCTGTGGGACCGGCTCCTGTTACTCATCTAACTGGAATTAGCGTGAGAATCAGTTAATTAAATTTGCCTGCAGCTGTCAGAGCGAGCTGGTGGGCTAATGGAAGCCAGGTGGGCGGCACGAGTGCCAGAAAGCGTCTCTTTCTCTCAGAAAGCGAGGAAGAAAGGCTAATATTTGAGACATATGGCTTTGTGAATGGAAGACGGTGAAGCTGCGTCAGATGCTCACCTGCCCAGGTTAATGACTCCTCTGGGAATGCCGGTGGGCGTGTTGAAGGCGGGTAACAACTTCTCGCCCAGCTCCACCACCTTCTGCTTAAATATCTGAAAGACAAAACAAAAGAGCAAACTGTTACCTACTACTGCACTGAATACACATCAGTGAAAGTGTTTCTTCACAATCACACATGCACACACTTCCTCAGCACTCATGCATTTAAAGAGCCCGTCTATCTGTGTTTTCCTCCCATGCAATCCATTTATAATGCTAGTCAGGTTTCTTGCACCAAAACAGTCAGATACATGGGTTCAGTACATCAACTGATAAAAATTCGTCATTTATGTTATGATTCAGTGATGCTTTTTGAACAAAATGACTACTTTTATTCATTAAGGATGCATTAATTTGATCAAAAGATTTCTACTTCCAATATATGCTGTTCTACAATGGCGTTTTTGTGCTATGTTAAAAAAAACAAAACAAAAAAAAACTAAGATCACAAGATTAAAGTCGTAATATTTTAAAAATAAAATCAAAATTTTGAGAATAAAGTCGAAATATTTCGAGAATAAAGTTGAAATACTACAAGAATAAAGTTGAAATACTACGAGAATAAACTAAAAATATTTAGAAATTTTGAGAATAAAGTCAAAATATTTTGAGAATAAAGTTGAAATATTTTGAGAATAAAGTCAAAATATTTTGAGAATAAAGTTGAAATATTTTGAGAATAAAGTCAAAATACTACAAGAATAAAGTTGAAATACTACATGAATAAAGTCTAAATATTTCTAGAATAAAGTCAAAATACTACGATAATAAAGTCGAAATAGTTCAAGAATAAAGTCAAAATAATAAGATTAAAGTCGAAATACTATGAGAATAAAGTAAAAATATTTAGACGATAAAGTCGAAATATTTCTAGAATAAAATCAAAATACTACGATAATGAAGTCGAAATACTACAAGAATAAAGTCGAAATATTTCAAGAATAAAGTCAAAATAGTCTAAATACTACAAGAATAAAGTCGAAATATTTCAAGAATAAAGTCAAAATATTTCGAGAATAAAGTCAAAATACTACGATAATAAAGTCGAAATAGTTCAAGAATAAAGTCAAAATAATAAAAGATTAAAGTCGAAATACTATGAGAATAAAGTAAAAATATTTAGACAATAAAGTCGAAATATTTCTAGAATAAAATCAAAATACTACGATAATGAAGTCGAAATACGACAAGAATAAAGTCGAAATATTTCAAGAATAAAGTCAAAATATTTTGAGAATAAAGTCAAAATACTGCAAGAATAAAGTTGAAATACTATGAAATTAAAGTCGAAATATTTTGAGAATAAAGCTGAAATACTACAAAAACTAATTTGAAATACTACAAGAATTATTTTGACTTTATTCTCAAAATATGCTGAGTTTATTCTCATAATTTCGACTTTATTCGCAAAATATTTCGATTGTATTCTCAAAATACTATGACTTTAATCTCATAATTTTAGATTTAGTTTTTTAATGTGGCACTAAAACGCCATTTTACTGTTCTTTTGAACTTTCTATTCATCTAATAATTCTGAAAAATAAAATGTATCACCTATTCCACAAAAATATTCAGCAGCACAATTGTTTTCAACACTGATAATAATCATAGATGTTTCTTGAACAGCAAATCAACACATTAGAATGATTTCTGAAGGATCATGTGACACTGAAGACTGGAGTAATGATGCTAAAAATGCAGATTTGTTCACAGAAATAAATTACACTTTACTATATATTCACATAGAAAAGAGTTTTTTTAAATTGTAAAACTATTTCACAATTTTACTGATTTTACTATATTTTTACTCAAATAATTGCAGCCTAAAACATTTTAAAAAATCTCAAAGAAATGCAATGATAAATATTTCCAAAATACTGTTCTCGCATAAATTATTAGAATAATAAAAAACATAGTGGACATTTAACATTTTAAACAGTTTGTGTCAAAATAATATTTGATAAACAAACAATACTCTTTAAATAAGAAGAAATAAAATGATTTTGGCTGTGTGAGGTAGAGAAAACTCTCAGTTCATATTTCAAGTGCAACGCCAATGTTTATAAAATCCTCCCAAAACTTATGGACTTTCAAACTTCCTTGAATCCAAACAAACCAGGTTAACATCCATTCAGTGCCAGCAGCTTCTGTGACAAGGTCATCTTCAAAACTGAATTAAACTGCGGCAGAACATTGAGATCTCAAGACGTGTTTTTAACGCTCATGACAGCAAGAACACATAAAGATGGCTGGAAATACGGCTGGGGACGCAGATATTTCTCTCTGAGCTCTTTTTAGTGGCGCTTGCTGAGGCAAACGTCACTATTATTGCTACGATTTAGGCTGAGGGATTTGAACAAACCTCTAAAAATCTCTAAAAGTATTAAACTTTAGAGTGTAACTCGTCCCATATCAGACTTAAGATTTTCACCTGGTGAGCAATAAAACAGGTGTAAAAAATCCCATAGACTTGTATTGAAGGACTAACCGAGTCACAGGACTTTTCTCACTTGATAACTCATTTTGTTTTTATTTTTGAGTTGAGAACGAGTTTTTAGTTTGTATTTAATATGACACAATAAATGAACTGTGAACCACAAAATAACGTCACAAAATGACTTGAATTGAACTTTTAGTGAATCAAATTATTCACTGAAACCATTGGAGTCTGATTACTGAACGAATGATTCTTATGAGTCAGAATAGTTTAAAAGTATTTGATTCAGTCTGAAGAATCATTCACAGAACTGAATCAACAAGAAGGAATCAACGCTAATGAATCACACTGAAGTTATTATTTTCAGTTAAGCAAGTTTTGAATCAGTATCAATATTATATAACTTTGTGTCATTAAAGATGCACATTTGCTGATATTCAACAGAACGACTGCATTAGTAACTTAGAGTTTAGAAACAATATTGCTGGTTAACAATATTGCATTTTAACAAAACAGAAATGTTGTGCACCTCCAAGCAACACACTGTATGAGTGGGTGGTGTTTAGTTTCTGAATCAGTTAAAGAAATGATTCAATGACTCAGACACAAACAATCACTTGTTTTGTTCATGACTGAATCAGCATGAGTGAATCGGGTGAGTGAATGAATCAATGACTCGTTCGTGAAGACAGTGCTGCCAGTGTAACTATGTAACAAAGAAATAAAAGAAAAAAGATTAGATTAAAAAATGTAATAAATTTTTACAAATAATGACAAAGAAATGTGAAGTTACATTAAATGAAATGTGAAATCGTAAGA
Source organism: Labeo catla (assembly GCA_012976165.1). NCBI lineage: Eukaryota > Metazoa > Chordata > Actinopteri > Cypriniformes > Cyprinidae > Labeo > Labeo catla. The sequence continues at coordinate 82,796 of VONZ01000398.1, read as the reverse complement.
AAGATTAAATAGTATTTTCTTGTAAAACATACTATAATAATCTTACTTTTTATTACAACTTACGCTTTATTTTAAAATGTTCAGTAATTTTTTGACTGAAAATGTTTTTTTTTTGTTTTTGAATTTTTGTTTAGAATTTTTTACTTCATTGAATTGAAATAAAAATAAAATAAAATAAATAAAAAAATAATAAAAAATAATAAAATTAAATACAAAAAACATCGTGAATTTTTTGACCAAAAAACAACCTTAATTTTTTCTTTTTTTACTTTGATGTGCCACTTGAGCATCTGATAAAATAAAATAAAATAAAATAAAATAAAATAAAATATGTACATACACACTAGGGTTACTATAGTTAACTAAAGCTATAACCAATAAAATACTGCAGTAAAATAAAATATATATATACATATATATATATACAAAAAAAAACTCTCACCCTACCAGTCAAAATATTTATTTTTAAATATTTTTAAAGAAGTTTCTTCTGCTCACCAAATCAGGATTTATTTGATCCAAAGCACAGCAAAAACAGTAACATTCTGAAATATTTGTACTATTTAAGATAACTGTTTTCTATTTAAATATATTTTAAAATGTAATTTATTCCTGTGATTTCAAAGCTGAATTTTCAGCATCATTACTCCAGTCACATGATCCTTCAGAATTCATTCTAATATTCTGATTTGCTGCTCAAAAAACATTTGTTATTATTATTATTTTGTTGAAAACAGCTGAGTAGAATTTTCTCAGGTTTTTTTTTTTAATAGAAAGTTCAAAAGAACAGCATTATCTGAAACAGAAATCCTTTGTAACATTACAAATGCCTTTATCATCAAGCATTTAAAACATGCTTGCTAAATAAAAGTACTCATTTCTATAATTTCTCCAAGCTTTTGAAAGGTATAGTGTATAATGCTATAAAAGCTTTTTATTTCAGATAAATGCTGATCTTTGGATTTTTCTATTCATCAAAGAATCCTGACAAAAAATTTGTCTCAGTTGTTTTAAATATTGATAATAATAATAAATATTTCTTGAACAGCAAATCAGCATATTAGAATGACTTCAAGACTGGAGTAATGATGCTGAAAATTCAGCTTTGATCGCAGGAATAAATTACATTTTAAAATATATTTAAATAGAAATCAGTTATTTTAAATAGTAAAAATATTTCATAATTTTACTCTCTTTGCTGTACTTTGAATCAAATAAATGCAGGCTTGATGAGCAGAAGAGACTTATTTAAAAAACATAAAAAGTGTTACTGTTCAAAAACTTTTGACTGGTAGCGTTTTTTATTTCAGCTAGTTGCCAAGGCAAATTTTCCCATTTTTTGTTTAATTTCAAGTACTAAAATAACTCAAATTAAATTAAACGAATAGATAAAAATGAATAAAAACTATACAGACTTATAAAAAACTATTTCAAATGACAAAAGCACAAAAAAAAATGCAACTAAAAATAAAGTAAAAACAGAAAAGTGAAAAAAACCACACACACACACAGACATATATATTACCCTAATCCAAAAAACAAATTTGAGATTGTGGATGGCCATTGAGAGCAGTGTTTTTGTCGCCAGCAGAAGGTCAACCTTCAGTCTCAGAAGCGCTGGGCTCTAGAGAGTCATACTGTGGCCTCTGCTAGAATGAGGGCAGCACAGCTCCTGGTTAATGCATTTGTGCAGCGCGAAATGAGAGCTGAGATGAGAAGGACAGGAGAAGAGCAACCTGATTGGCCCCCTGCACTCGTATCAGAGAGATCACTAATGACCCATAGCTGGAGACACCGACTCCTGCAGAATCACATCTGACAGACTTCACCTGCCAGAACATAACACACTACCAGTGCAACCAATAATGAAACCTCTGTCATTATTTACTCGCACCTCGTGTCGTTCCAAATGCATGCATGCATTTCTGTCTTCCATGAAGCACAAAACGAGATGTTGTGAAATAATAATAGAGCATCAAAAAAACAATGCATATGAGATATGCACTACATTGAAAAAAAAACAGGTAAAGGATTTACTTTGAAACTATTTTCACTTAGAAACTGATAATTCATTTTAAAAATAATGACAAAGAAATGTCAAGCAACATGGAATGAAATGTGAAATTAAGAGTAGAAAGATAAAATAGTATTTTCTTGTAAAACATACTTTTATATATTACAAGTTATGCTTTATTTACAACTTTTGAAAAATATTATATATTTTACCCTATGTATATTAACCCTCTTCAGTAATTTTTCGAGCAAAACAAAAAAATATAATATATATATATTTTATATAATATATATATATATATATAAAACATAAAATAAAATAAAATAAAATAATAAAAAACAAAATAATAATTGAGATATTATAAAATAAAATAAAATATATAACACCTTATGCTTTATTTACAACTTTGAAAAATATACACTACAGCAATTTTTTGACCAATGTTTTTTTTATTTTTTATTTTATTTTAATAGAATTTTTTACTTCATCAGAATGGTATGAAACTTAGGCACACGAAGTGGGCAAAAAAAATAAAAATAAAAAATAAATAAATAAATAATAATAAAATTAAATAAAATTAAATAAAACAACTTATGCTTTATTGTTTTCAACTTTGAAAAATATTTTTTAGTGTATATTAGCCCACTACAGTCAGTTTTTTGACCAATGTTTTTTTTTTTGGTTATTTTTTTATTTTATTTTAATAGAATTTCTTACTTCATCAGAATGGTATGAAACTTGATAAAGGTTTTGGCACTTGAAGTGGGCAATAAATAAATAAATAAAATTTAATTAAATTTAATTAAATAATAAAATAAAATAAAATAATAAAACAACTTATGTCTTATTTTTTTCAACTTTGAAAAATATTTTTTTTGTGTATATTAGCCCACTACAGTCATTTTTGACCAATGTTTTTTTTTAATAGAATTTGTAACTTCATACTTCATTTTTTCCAACCAAAATTTTTTTTTTCCTTCATCAGAATGGTATAAAACTTTGTAAACGTTTTGGCACTTGATGTGAGCAAAAATAAATAAATAAATAAATAAATAAATTAATTAATTAATTCAAATAAAAATAAGAGCAAATAAGAAATAAAATAAAATACAATAAAATAAAACATATATTAAAATAAAATAAAATAAATATTATAAATAATTAAAAAAGGTTAAACGGTCCTGTGTTCCAAAACAGTCAAGATTTACAACAGTTTAACTTGAAAGTTTAATTTTCAGGTCTATGATCAAAAAGCAGTTAACAGCTAATAAATGGATTATAAAACGAATCGATTATTTTAGTACCATAACATCCCCTAAAAGACAAAATATTAAATGAAAAACATTATTGAACTAAAATATAACACTCTAATTCCACTGACATAATAATAAAAAAAAGAGTCTCGTGAGTTGAACCAGAGCCTTCAGATAAAACATAGTTTGTAATCTTTATTTTTTAGGCTTAAATGTCAATCTGTTCCTTACACAAAGTTACGGTATGAGTTCAGAAGACTTGGAATATAACGCATTCATCACATGGACTACTTTAATACTAATTTTTAGTGCATTTCGGTCATTTTTGGAGTAAAAAACTCTCAACGTAAGTGAATAATAACAGAAATTTCATTCTGGGTAAACCTCTCCTTTAATTGCCATGATATCTGACAGAAGGAACCTGACCGCTGTGGGAAATGTGCAGTATTGATCCAAGACAGCAGCAGACAGCACGAACATTTCACTTTCAGTCTGAACACAAAAAACCCACAATCCTCTCCAGCGCAGACATCCAATTGCGAAAGAAAAACAGAAACGGAAACAAAGAAACTCCAGCCTGGAGTTAATATTTAATTTTCATCTGGCGAAACACGCTCAGGAGGAAATGCGGCTCTTGGGGTCATGACCTTTGACCTCTGCGGGAAATCTCTTTAATTCGCTGTAGAGCAGCAGAGACATTTTCGACTTCATTACAGGATGCTTATGCACAGCTCAGCAGCTGGAAATGACTTTTTAAAGGCCATTTACTGCTGAATGACATCAGACTGAAGGCATCACCTCCTGAAAACAAACAGCGGTGGAAGATAAAGCCGTAAATGATCAGCTCCCACGAGGAATGACTGACGCAAGCCACAAATGTATTAGCTGAATAAACGCACAGGACCCTGGGACGTCATTTAGACGCTGCTGCGCATATAACGCTGTGGATAATACGAAAACACAAGCAGCTTGGTGAAACGTCCACACTTTAATGATGTGGAGCAAAGAAAATGGAAAATGGATCAAACAGAGTTGTTTATGGAGTACTGACGTTAGTAATGAAAAACAACGATTGCTTTCTGACCTTATTAAAAGTTCATTTAAAAGTAATTCAGGCTGTCCATAAAAGAGACAAGTCATACAACAAAACACATTAATGCAGTTCAAAACTTCAGCTTGGGTTATTTCCCTATAGAAAAATAGCTGAATTGTTGTTAAGAATATGTAAGAAATATTATAAATTATAAAAATTATAATAATAATAATAATAATAATAATAATTAACAATTAATACAAAAAAGTTTTAAATGTATTTAAGTAATTAATTAAAAAAGAATATATATATATTAATTACTTAAATATAATTCAAACTTATTTGTATTATATATATATAGCTTTTAATTCATTTCAATTTGTATAATAAGAATACAAATATTCTTATTTTAATATTATTAAAATTATTATTACAAAACTATTACATTTCCTGATTATTATTACATAACATATTTGTATATACATTAATATAAAAATTGTTAGGAATATATATTAAATATTATATATAAAAGAAACATTTTTATGACCTGACAGAATAAAATAACTGTTAATATTTCAATATTATTAATGGTTAACATCAAGAATGACATAATAATAATAATAATAATATAAAATAATTAATACAAATAAATTTAAATTAAATAATATAGCTTAAATTATAATATATATATAAAACTTTTAATTAATTTAAAATGTGTATAATAATAATCATAATAATAAAGGAATATTATTATTCTTATTTATAGAAATTTTTCATTTTAAATATATATATATACACACACACACACACATTATGTTTTATGATTTATATGATACACATTTTAAATTAAATAACTTAAAAATGTAAATTTGTATAAGAATAATAATATTTCTATATTACTATTATTATACAAATCTTAAATTAATTAAAAAATATATATAATTATTATTGTTATTATTAAACCTATTTCTAGATTATTATTATTCACCATACCTGTACATACATGTACATAAACATATATAACAATAAAAAAATAATATATTGAATATTAATATAATACGTTTAATAATAAAATTATGATATATAAAATATTACTATAAATAAATAATAAAAAAATTATATATATATATATATATATTTTTTTTTTTTTAATTGATAGATAGACATATTTAAAAAATCCATCCATCCATCTATATATGCAGTAATATGTAGTGACAATAAATATATACTTTTTTATTTTAGATGAATAGATACAATTTAACATATAATTATTTAATATATTATCATTGATACTTATTATTACAATTATTTAAAAGTTTCTCCAGTGCATGAGAGTATCAAACCGTTGATTTTAGTTTAGCTTCTGTGGTTTATATTGAGTATACTGACATTGTGCTGCTATAAAACACTGTTATGGACTCCACATGAACCTGTCGTATAAGGCGCGCTTGACGTTTGAGCGCTACAACATCACACCTTTCCCATCATCCCGTTCTAGCCGAGATGCATCCTGTGCATTTCACTTTCACCTTCCCTCACAAGGCCGTCTGACGGATGCTTTTAAGACGGCAACTCTTTTAACAAGGCTGCAAAAAGGCTGGAGTCAGGCAGGCTGTCAGCTTCTATTTCAGAGATTCAGCAAACGCCATGAAGCGTCAACCGCGACTCTCAGTCGCCGAATGATGCTCAGACGAGCCTCGACATGATCACGGCCATTCAGATTCACTAGAACTCATGATGATCTTCAGGAATCTTCATTGTCAACTGGCATCAAAATGTAATTTATTGAATTTATTTATCACTGACACATACTGTACATTCATGCAAAATGTGTACATATTTATGAAAGCATGATATATATATACACGTGTGTGTGTGTGTATATATATATATATAATACATATAAAAAATGTATAGTCATTCTTTAGGAAAAATATGCCTAAACATCCTGGAGTTTACTGGAGAAGAAAAAATGCATAAAATATTGAGAAAATTATTATTAAAGTATAATTAAATAATTCTAAAATATTACATATATCACACAATATCAATATTTGCCACAGTACATTAAACATCCTTAAAACAATATCAATTTACTGGAGAATAAAAAATGCATAGCATATGAAGAAAATAATACTACTACTACTACTACTACTAATAATATTAATAATAATAATAATAATAATAATAATAATAATGGTTTTATTACAGTGTTTGTGTTCTATATATATATTGTATATTGTATAATATATATATATAGTAATTTTTCAAGCAATTTACTGGAGAATAAATAACTGCATGAAATATTAATAATAATAATAATAATAATACTAATAAAATAGTTTAAGGGGTTTAAATGTGATATATATAAAATTAATAATATAATATAACAATATAATACAATACAATATTATATCATTTAATGATTATATATATATATATATTCTAAAATATTACATATTTAATATAATAATAATAAGCTGGTTATGGGTTAGATTGTGATATATAAAAAAGTTAAGTATAAGGTAATTATACATTATTATATATAAATAACACAAAATAAATAAATATTTTTTTTTAAATATATAGTAACATTGATAATAATAATTCTTAATAATAATAATAATATAATTATTATTAATGTGATATATTATAAATATTACATATTGAATATAATAATAATAATAATAATAATAGGCTGGTTATGGGTTAGATTGTGATATATAAAAAATTTTATGTATAAATTGATTATAAGTTATTAAATATAAAAAATACAAAATAAATAAATAAATAAATAAGTAAATAAATCGTATTTTTAATATATAGTTAGATGGAAGATTACATTATAATTATATATATATGGTCATTCTTTAAAAATATATCCAAACATCCTTAAAAACAAAATCAATTTACTGGAGAAGAAAAAAATGCATGAAATATTAAATAAATTAATAATAATAATAATAATAATAATAATAATATAGTTAACTTGGTTAAAATGTGATATATAAAATTAATAATAATAATAATAATAATAATATTGTGAAAGGGGTTAAAATGTGATTTTCTTAATTTCCTCTTAATTTTTTCCTCATATATATATATATATATATATATATATATATGAATGCAAATGCATAATAATAATAATAATAATAATAATATTTTTAATATATAGTAACACTAAAGATTAGATGATTTGACATGCGACCCTTTGAAAACTATTGAAAACAGTATTTGTCTTGTGCTTTCATAATAATTATGCAGATTTTCTAGTTTTAAGCATAAACCTCTCATTTTCTTCTGACTAGAATAGAAACAAATTGCCAACAACAGGGAAAGAAAAACTGAATTCAAAACATGTTCTCTGAAAAACAAATCTTAATATCTCATGCAATATTTTCTTCTCCAGGAAACTGAACTTGTTTTTAAGGATGTTTAGATATATATTTTCTGGGGAAAATAATCTCTAAAAAATAAATAAATAAGTAAATAAATAACAGGCTTTAGCTGCTGCACGTCTCCTCCAGAGGCTCTAATGGGCGCTGTGCTTCAATGGAGACGCTCTCAGACGTGGTTTTGGAAAAAGGGCACCAAAAATCCACCCAAACTGAATTCCTGTGGGACGACGGCTCGGCTTTTCGATGGAGCGCCGCACTAGACTACAGAATGGAGGAAATGCCAGCGTTCAGTGTTGTTGTGAGCCGCGGATGTGTAATTACGGTTGCTGTATTACAGGCGCGCGACACGACAGAGCTGGTAAAGCCTCGGGGAAACGTTCTGATGACTACAGCACAAACGCCTCACGCACATTACCCATCAGCCTCTTCAGGGCCAAACGTCTGTGGTTTACTCAACAAATACACAGGAAAAAAAATAAGAGAGAAAAGTGACTGGAACAAATAACAACACAGGAAACAGAAGTGAAATGTGATTGGTGAGGTTTGAAGAAAGATGCAGCTTGTGCTTTGATTTTCTGAATCCTTTTCATTTTATTTTATGCTTTTTTTAATATCAGTCGCCTAGAGCTACATGATTAATGCTGTTATAAGAGCAACTTCAAAAGCTTTTCACCATTTCAACCGTCAAATACACAATGAAACTCAAAGTTCACGACAAACGGACGAAATAAAAGTTCAGTTTAACTTGAAGAAATTATAACAGAAATATATATTATATATATATAACATAATTAATAATATATTATAAGAATTTGGTAGTAACAATAGTAATAATATTTTAAGGAATATTGTACAACCCAAATATATTTTCATACATTTAATTTATATAGTTTTACTTAACAAAAATAAAAATGCAATGTTCTGTTCCATTTTCAATAATAAATTAGTATTAAATCATAAAATAAAATCCTGAAAAAATAAAATCAAAAAACACAAAATTTGTGGGAAAATTAAATTTATTTATTGGGCCCTAAAAATGTCATAATAATAATAATAATAATAATTATTATTATTATTATACATGTTCAATAATAATTTTGTATTAATTAATGAAATAAAAATGGATTTATGGGGCCCTAAAAGATTATTAATAATAATAATAATAATACAAATTATTATTATTATACCTCATTTTCAGTAATAAATTAGTATTAAATCATAAAATAAAATCCTAAAAAAATTAAATGAAATAACACACATAACATAAAATGAAAAAAACAAAATTTGTGGGAAAATAAAATTAATTTATGGGGCCCTAAAAAGAAATAAATAAAATAAAATAAATAAAAAAAAATAATAAAATAATAATAATAATAATAATAATAATAATAAATTATACAACATTTTCAACAATAAATTAGAATTAAATCATAAAACAAAATCCTGAAAAAAAGGAAAACACAATTTGTGGGAAAATAAAATTGATTTATGGGGCCCTAAAAAATATATTAATATTATAAAATATATAAAATATGTTATATTATTAAAATACATTAATATTACACAACATTTTCAATAATGAATTAGTATTAAATCATAAAATAAAATCCTGGAAAAAAAATAATACAATGAAAAACACAACATTTGTAGTAAAATAAAATGTATTTATTTATAAGAACCATAATAATAATAATAATAATAATTATTATTATTCAACATTTTCAATAATAATTTAGCATTAAATCATAAAATTCTGAAAAAATACAATGAAAAACACAAAATATGTGGGAAAATAAAAATTGAAAATTTTTCAGTCCTAAGAAATGCAAAATAATAATAATAATAATAATAATAATAATAATTCAGTTCAGTATTTCCCAAATTAAAGGTAATTAAACATCGTGCTAAATATTGATATTGAACACATTTTTATTCTACATAGATAAATCTGCCATGTTTGAGATCAACTGTAATAACTACATTATATCTAATTATCAGACACTGAGTAAATTCATCATGACTGACTGCAAATAATGCAAATCAGCAACTGAACACTAATGCTTTTAGATGATGCTGAATCCACAGCGCTAGACCAGAAACAAAAATAATAGAGAGCGTGGAGCAATGGCCGGGTATGATGGAGAATCAGGATGATTCCCGCTGGGTTAAAAGTCTGGCATGACTGTCAAAACTACATTTAGAGATGAGAATGAAATATACAAAGATCTCACAGGGAATTTAAGTTCAGACATATTCAGACCCATTTCAGTGACAGATCACGGCGACAGACGTCATTTTTTCAGACATATTGTACACGTGTCTTCTCTATCACACATTCACAATGGATCTGAACACAGATCTGTGATGCAAAAACAGATATCACGCATCAAAACACAGTGAAAATGATATTTAGATCATTTTATGTCAGTATCTGCTGTGCCGTAATAAAGAGCTCACTGATTTACATTACAAACATCAGAAGTTCACTTTTTGTCCATATAAATATCAGCATCTGCAGCAAATAACATGTTTTTGTTCAGTTTGGGTCTCTCTGAATTGTTTTTCCCCTCCATATTCTCAACATATGAGCCATAAAAGATCAAATATGACATTCAACATTTATTTATTTATTTTAGATTTTGTCTAAAGGTTTGATAAACTGCTCCATTTTAAACAAATTAGATTTTTCAGACTTTTCAGATGATTTCATATGTCAAGCTTTACAGGGTTAAAGAAAAATCCTGATAAGCAAAACTGTGACATTTTGAATAAAAGTATATATTTTTTCTTGCAGCTCTGGCAGATTTTTTTCACTTGTTTTTCAGTTGTTTATGCTTTAAGAAAATATTTGCCAGTGCAATAAGATACTGGTTTATTATATTATATTATATTATATATTATATTATATTATCAGGATTTGTAATGTTTTTTTTTAAATATATATATATATATATATATATATATTTTTTTTTTTTTGATTACATTTGCAAAAAATTGATTATTAAAGTTTTATCTAAATCCATTTCATTAGACACCATTTTTGATAATAAATTAGTATTAAATCATAAAATAAAATCCTGAAAAAATAATATGGAAAAAACAAAATTTGTGTGAAAAATAAAATTGATTTATGGGGCCCTAAATAATAATAATAATGATAATAATAATAATAATTATTATTATTATTATTATTATTATAAATAATATTATATTATTTGTTTAATTATTATTAATAAAAAACAAGTTATGTCTACTTTCATTCTTAAGGTCTAACAAACAGGTGGAAAGCATTTATTTCCCAATAATTAAATAGTATAATAAATACTGATACTGTATGAAATAGAAACAAATCTAAATATATAAATATATACAAGATTTGTTCTTCTGCTCATCAAGGCTGCATTTATTTGATTAAAAATCCAGAAAAAGCTGTAAATTGGTGAAATATTATTACAGTTTAAAATAATGGCTTTTTTACTACATATTTTAAAATGTAGTAAAGTAATAAATCAGCATATTAGTATGATTTCTGAAGGATCATGTGACACTGAAGACTGTAGTAATGATGCTAAAAATTCAGCTTTGCATCACAGGAATAAATTATATTTTAAAATATATTAAAATAGAAAAACATTATTTTAAACTGTAATAATATTTCACCATTTTACAGTTTTTTCTGTATTTTTGATCAAGCAAATGCAGCCTTAAATAACCATGAGAGAATTTTGTAAAAAATATTACAAATCTTACTGAACCCAAACTTTTGAATGGCACTGTATATTCAAAAGAAAATATAACCTGTTTCTCATTATAAATAAATAAATAAATAAAAATAATTAAAATAAAATAAAACAAATTGAAAATATATTATATTACATTACATTATATTGTATTATATTATATTATATTATATTATACACACTATATAATTAAAATAAAATAAAATATAATAAATTGCCATTCAAAAACTGCCATTCAAAAGTTTGGGATCAGAATTTTTATTTTTTGAATATATATAAAAATACATTTTTATTTGATTGCAATTTAAAAAGATCGATTATTAAAGTTTTATCTTAATCCATTTCATTAGACACCGTTTTTGATAATAAATTTAAAAAAATAAATAAATAATAATAATAATAATAATAATAAAATAAAATTAAATAAAATAAAATAAAATAAAAAAAAAAACTCTCATTATTTGTACAGCAAAAGAAAACTTTTTTTTTTTTTTAATCAAATTAAAATCTATGTTAAAATCCCTTTCGATATGTTTTACACTTCAAACAAATACAGTATGTGAACCTGGACCACAAAACCAGTCTTAAGTAAAGGGTATATTTGTAGCTATAGTCAAAACTATATATCTTTTATGCCAAAAATCATTAGGATATTAAGTAAAGATCATGTTCCATGAAGATATTTAGTAAATTTCCTACTGTAAATATATCAAACCTTAAATTTTGATTAGTAATACGCATTGCTAAGAACCTAATCTGAACAACTTTAAAGGTGATTTTCTCAATATTTAGATTTTTTTGCACCCTCAGTGCAGATTTTCAAATAGTTGTATCTCATCCAAATATTGTCGTATCCTAACAAACCATACGTCAATAGAAAGCTGATTTAGTTAAATAAAATTGACCCTTATGACTGGTTTGGTGGTCCATATGTGTTGTGATTACAATCATAATTGCAGCTGTAGATCCAGGTAAACCTTTAACAAGCTCCACCTGATGTTGTGAGCGCCTCCTCAGGACTCCATCAGGTTTATTATTGCAGGCGGTTGCGCCGTAAAGGGCGAGCGTTGTGCGTCGTGAGCGGAGCAGATATCGCGCAGGTGACGCTCGGCTTTGATGCGGCAGCAGAACAAAGCCACCTCGCCGCACGGATCTATCCGCCGCCTGTTTACCAGCTTGTAAATCTCGAGTCTTTGTTCTCGGTGACGTTCGGTGCATTATTCATGCCGCTACGCTACAGCTCAAACTTTATTTCAGCGCTCGAGAAGAGAATCACATAAATTAGACCAAAAAACCAAACCGGAATGTCAGATATAGACGGATTCTGCTAGTTACGCCTCTTTTCCTGTGATCGTATTACAGAGGAATGCTCGGCGTATTACGACGAGAAAAACATGAGCGGGATCGTAACGCTTCCTTCCCACCTAATTAGCGCTGTGGAGGATGGTATGAGGACGCGCCGGCTAAATGATGCTCCTCTGGGGTGCATTAGATGAGAGATTTTAATGACTGACACACACAGCAACTATAAATCACAGCAGATGATGGGGTGAATCACACAGAATCTGTTTCTTCTTTTAATGAATGTAAAAACATGGCAAGCACATGTCCAGGTCATGTGTCAAGAGAAAATCAAAAGAAAAAGATAAGATAAAAAATACACGTTACATAAAATTAATAGTTGATGTAAAATACATTCAACACAAAAATATTTGATAAATTATGAAATATTAAAACATCTCTATATATATAATTATAATTTATAATTATATAATATTTATTATATATATATGCATTTTAGTTTTACATAAAGATATTTAAATTTGATGAAAAAAATATGGAAATGAAGCCTGATTCTCAATAAACAATTTTGTTAACATTACTGTAATGCATTAAAAAAAATCTGATTTTTCATTTTTCTGACATATTTTTTTATTAAAATTACCACAGTGTTGTTAATTAACTAGAGAGATAGAGAAGTTTTTTTTTTTATATTTTGCAAAATTAATTTTATATTATATTACATATACTGTATATATTTAAAATGATATTAATATAATTAAACTATAATTTATTATTATTATTATTATATTTTTTAACGCACACAATTTTGTATAATAAATATATTAAAATATACACAAAATACTACATATTATACTATATCTTTAAAAAAAGGAAGAAAAAATCTGATTTTTTATTTTTCTGACAGATAAAAATTATTGCAGTACTGTTATACTGTATGTAATGTATATATACATATATAATTACTATGATAACTACAGCGACAGAGAATTTTTTTTATATTTTACAAAATATATATACATATATACACACACACATAATATTAATTTAATTATTAAAATTATATAATTTATTATTACTTTTATTATTATTATATTTTTTAAACAATTCTGTATATTAAATATATTAAAATATATACAAAATACTACATATACAATATATTTTTTTTTAAAAATGAAGAAAAAAAATCTTATATCTTATATTAATCTTCAATTTTAAAATCTTATGTGTATGTGTATATATATATATATATATATATATTAAATAATATTAACATAATTATTCAGATATACAATTTATTATTATTTTTATTTTTACACACACAATTTCATATATTAAATATATTAAAATATATACAAAATATAAATATACTTATACTGTATTTTTAAATAAAAAATGTAGAAAAAAAATATTTTTGCATTTTTCTGACATATTTTAAAAATTACTACAGTACAGTTATACTGCATTGAATGTATGTATACATATATAATTAACTAGAGAGATAGAGAAGATATTTTTATATTTTACAAAAGTAAATATATATATATTTATATATATGTATATATTTATATATATGCACAATTATTACATACACAATTATTAAATTATTAAATTATATATTATTATTATCATCATATTTTAACACACAATTTTGTATATTAAATATATTAAAATATATACAAAATACTATATATATATAAAAATATAAATATATATATATATATATGTATGTATGTATATATATATTTTTTTTATGAAGAAAACATTTGATATTTTTCAGATTTTCCTTTTTCCTGACATTCTGAAAATTACTACAGTATTGTTATACTGCATTTAATGTATATATACATATAAAGTAAACGTATATACTTATAACCAATATGGAACCATGGTGGGTACAACATTTTTAAAAATATTTAAAATACTAATAAGATAATTATTAAATTACATAATTGTTTTTTTTAACACACACACACACACACACACACACATTATTTTGCACAAAATTCTACATATTATACTATATATTTTTAAAAATGGCCATATTGTGGTAAGACTGGTCATACTGTCTTCCTCACATATAGACATGCATGTTAAGTGTTTATTATTTCAAAAATTCAGAAGAGGGTGTTTTTGTGTGACCTTTTGAACTCGTTTAAAAACCGTCAATAAGGTTTTTTTCTGGTGCCTGTAATCTACTTCCCTCGAGTTTCCTGCCAAACTACAGGACAGTTTAAGTCTGAAGTGAAGCTGCGCTCCTTTGATAAACACGCGTTTCAGCGCCTTCGTGTTTCTATCGCTCGACTGAAAAAGAAGAAAACCCGTCCAAACTCAATTATGTGAAGATTTTCACTATCTACTGGAGATGAATGGATGACACAGTTTGATGCTATTTCACAAATCCCATTTCAGGTTCTTCTAAAGGATAAAAAAAACCTCGAAAATGGAGTATTGCACACAAAACGTCAATCCCATGAGCAACGTGGGTGAAAGACTGAGAGTTGGACTGAAACATGAACACATGGCTAGAAGCTTTTCATCTCCCTTTAAAGACATTCTCAAGGAAGAGTGGGCGTTATGACCAAAATCACAGTATGAGTAATTTACACCACGATATGTGGAAATTTAATGGACTTATTCCATGTGTCGTCCTGCTGTGTAAAACAGTCCTACCACTGTTAGCTGTTTAAATATATCTACAGCAATTTCGCAAGTCAACTTTATTTATATAGCACATTTCACATGAACTAGTAATTCAGAGTGCGTTTTATAAAGAAATATAAAAATAAAAGACAATATTAAAATTGAAAATGAATCCAGGATGAGGAGTAAAACAACAAAATCTTAATTAAAACTAATTAAAATAAATAAACATGAAAGATAAATATGAATGAAAAGTACTAGTCATTTATTATTTTTAATAAAAAAAAAAATGTAATAAATGACTTTTAATAAAATGTATTTATTACTGTTATTATTTTTTTGCACATTTACTGTATGTTTTCACATCCTATTTTTGGAAAGACTTCAAATTACACTTAAAATGTAAACAGAATATATTAGTTTGAAAATTATATCTAAATATAAAATATTAATTATATCTATATAAAATATTCATATATTATTAGTATTATTATTATTTATTTTATTCTGTTAATAATATGCTACTGAGTGTTACATTTTACAATGAATGTATTATTTTGCAAACAATATATTAGATATTATATATTAATACATTATAAACATTATTAATACATTGTTTTGGCTAACTTGTCTTTCAGAAAATCTATAAGCAGCTATAGTTTAAAATTAATATATTATTTTCAAAATAATTTATTCATATATTATTAATATTATATACATCAATATATTATTATTACTATATATATATTTTTTTCATTTATTATTATTGTTGTTACAGTAATACATTATTAATATTATCTATTCTATTCTGTTTATAATAGCTACTGTTTATTGTTTATTACACTGTTTACATTTTACAATTAATATATTATTTTGAAAACAATATATTAATATACTATATATTAATACATTACAAACATTAATAATACATTATTTCAGCTAACTTTTAATTGACAATTTCTGTTTAAAATAGGCTACTGAGTGGAAGTTATGTTGAAAAATAATTTACTAATATAGTATTATTATTCGTAATAATATTATTATATTATAAAATCAAAAATAATAATTATAATATATTAATACAATGAATGTATTATTATTTTGAAAACAATATATTAATATATTACATATTAATACATTATAAATATTAATACATTATCTTGGTTAACTTTGATTGATATTATTATTATTATATTAATATATTATTATATTTATTATATTGTGTTTATTATAGGCCACTGAGTGTTACATTTTACAATAAATATATTATTTTGAAACCAATATATTAATACATTCTAAATATTATTAACACATTATTTCGGCTAATTTTTAATTGATGATTTCTGTTTATAATAGGCTATTGAGTGGAAGTTATTATGAAACATAATTTATTAATATATTATTAACACATTATATATTAATATATTATTAATTATATTATTGATATATTTTGCCTTAACCTTTATTTTGAGGAACTCTGTCTATAATAGGCTATTGAGTAATACGGTTTAAAAAATAATATATTAATATATATGATTATATTATATTATTTATACTATTAATGCATTATTTCGGCTAATTTTTTGATAGCTTATTGAGAGGTAAGTATAGTTTAAAATGCATTTTTTATTTTGAAAATAACATTGTTATATATTATTTATACTATCGATATATTATTTTGGCCAGTTTAACTCTATTTATAACAAACTTGATCTAGCAAAACGATTTTTTCACCATTCTCTACCTTTTTGAGCCGGAGTACACAGACGATGAACTTAGACGTGATTCGTAGTAGTGACGGGAAGTTCGGATCATTTTACCGACTCGGACTTTTGAGTCTAGTTCAGCAAAATGAACGAATCGTTTCTTGAGTCATTTTGTTCATTTTAGCAAAATCAGTCATGTGACAGCCCTATAAGATGAACGAACGACTCGAAAAACCCAAAGACTCGAAACAGGTGAACTAATTCCAGGGATGTTGCGCATGCGCGACTGAACGAATCACTCCCCGAGATGACTCGTTCTTTTCCCGAGTCATATTAAAGATTCGTTCAAAATGAACGAATCGTTCAAGAACGACCTGTGGACGTGCATCCCAGAGCCTGTGCTACGCAAGCTTTTGTGCTTAAAAAGTATACAAATTTTTATTTTTCGAAAAAAATGACATTGTTTCGCTAGATAAGACCCTTCTTCTTCGTCTGGGATCGTTTAGAGCCTTTGAAGCTGCATTTAAACTACTTTTTGAAAGTTCAAAATTAGGGGCACCAATGAAGTCCATTATATGAAGAAAAATCCTGAAAAGCTTTCCTCAAAAACCATCATTTCTTTACGACTGAAGACAGAAAGACATGAACATCTTGGATGACAACGGGGTGAGTAAATTATTTGTAAATTGTTGTTTTGGAAGTGCAGTTCTCCTTTAACCCAGTCACGCTCTGTGCGGCTCGTGTGGAAAGGCACAGATGGACGCGGGGCGAAAACGTCTGGGGTGACAAATCGTTAACACGTGTAGCCATGTGCAATTGTAACGTGGGTTAAAATCCGTGGGTGAACAGCTGCTGTCAGCGGCAGAAGTGACCGGTGACTGAGAGGCCAGAGCCAATCTATCGCCAAAACAGATTTGTGCTTCAAAATAATACAAGCGAAAACCCAAAGCTTCACATCTCCCAGCTTAGCCGCGCATTATCGGCCGTCTGCGGCGCTTTCTCTCTCCGGGCCGTTTGAAAACGTGCATTTTCGTTGCGGTTCCTCTCCAGGTCAGATCGCGTGATAATCTGGGGCGGCGATGCTCAGGCGTTCGCTCCGCGGTCTGTCGTCTTCCCTGTGAAGCGAAGCACGACCTCTTTTCTGTCCTCGCCAGGCTTATTTGCACCTTCGTACTCTCTGGCTGTTAGAAAAACCCCAGGGCTCTTGGCAGTAATATCGTCTTTTATACTTCGCAGCACAAAGCGGCGTCTGCGGGGAAGCCTGCGCTAATGATTCACGACTCCAATCCATATGACAGAATCTATTCAGAAGAGCAGGATATGGACACGCACAGACTGACGCAGAGATCGGCTGTGAAGTGTTGGAGTGGGATGAAAACTACTGGGGAAAATGTGAACGGCAAAACCACAGACATCTGGACACAAGTCAAGCTACACGAACACAAGGCCTTTAGGAAACTAGAGATCAAATTAAACATGCTTTCCAAAAAACATGCTTGTTTTCCATCTATACCTAAACATCCTCAAAATTCAACTGTAATGCAAAACTGCACAAGACATAATAATAAGGAATAATTGAACCCCAAAGTGAAAATTCAGTCATAATTCTGTCAGCAGAACATAAAAGGAGAAATTTTGATGTACAGTACAGGCTGGTTGTTATTCAAGCTTCAAAAAACGCTGCAAAAGCAATAATACTAACAATAATAATAATAATAATAATTATTATTATTATTAAAAAAGTACAAAGTACAATGCAAATTGAATAATATTTATTGATTTATAATTTATTACTTATAATTTATTATTATTCCAGTATAGTAGTAATATTATTTATGAATCTATAAAGTATTATTATACTAAATTATTATTATACTATACTAAAGTATTATTATTATTCAAAAGTACAATGTAGCATTAATAATATCACTTATTGATAGTAATAATAATAATGTGACATAATAATATTATCATTATTATAATTATTACAATAATAGTTATTATTAAAAAGTTCAAAGCAATCATATTATTTAATGACTTATAATTTATTATTATTATTATTATTCAAAAGTACAATGCAACATTAATAATATCACTTACTGATAGTAATAATAATAATGTTCTATAATAATATTATTGTAACAACTACAATAATAGTTGTTATTATTAAAAAGTACAATGCAACATTAATAACAATATTTACTGATTTATAATTATTTCATTATTATTCAAAACATTAATACAATTTATTTATTGATAGCAATAACACTAACATGCAATATTATTAATAATAATAATAATAATAATAATAATAATATTTATTATTATACAAAGGATAATTAATATAAATAATACATTATAAATAATAAAGTGCTCCATAAAGTATTATTATAATTATTTAAAAGTACAATGCAACATGAATAATATCACTTATTGATAGTAGTAATAATAATAATAATGTGCCATAATAATAATTTTTACTAAAATAATTACAATAATAGTTATTATTATTAAAAAGTACAATGCAACATTCATATTATTTACTGATTTATACTTTATTAATAATAATTCATTATTATAATTTTTTTCAAAGGGACATTAGTAATATTATATTTATTGATCTATAAATTATGATTAGTATTATTATTCAAAAGTATAATGCAACATTAATGCAATTTATTTATTGATAGTAATAATAATAATAATGTGCAATAATAATAATAGTTATAATTTATTATTATTGTTGTTGTTATTATTAAAGAGTACAATGCAATCTTAACACTATTATTTACAAATGTATTATTTATTGTGAATCATTCTTTATTATTATTATTATTGAAGAGTACAATGGAACATGAATACTATTATTTATTATGAATAATTAATTATTAATATTATTATTATTATTATCATTATTATTATTAAAAAGTACAATGCAACATTATTATTATTATTTGATTTATAACATTATTAACAATTCAATCATCATCATCATTATTATTAGTAGTAGTAATATTATTTATTGATCGATACATTATTATTATTATTATTATTATTATTATTATTCAAAAGTATAGTGCCACAGTAATAACATTATTTATTGAAAGTATTAATATTAATAATAATATTAATTATTATTATTATTTATATTATTATTACTAAAAAGTACAATGCAATATTTACTGATTTATAAATTACTACTAATTCATTATTATTATTAATAATAATAATATTATTCAAAAGTACAATAGTAATATAATTTACTGAACTATAAATTGTTATTATTATTAAAATTACAATGCAATATTAAAAATATTATTTATTGATTTATAATTTATTACAAATAATTCATTATTATTATTAAGTATAAGGTGATATTAATAACTTTTTTGATTTGGTTTTTTTTGGTTTTTGATTCTAGTTAATTAAGTGTTTGCGGAGTGAATT
Organism: Labeo catla; assembly: GCA_012976165.1. Classification (NCBI taxonomy): domain Eukaryota; kingdom Metazoa; phylum Chordata; class Actinopteri; order Cypriniformes; family Cyprinidae; genus Labeo; species Labeo catla. The sequence goes on along the minus strand of VONZ01000398.1, from coordinate 62,257 downwards.
TATCATGTTCCAAGTGCATGTAATTCTTTTTTGTGCATAACAAGAGAAAACCACAGATGAATCTCATGATTTTCTCAGCACTGCCCAACCAGAGCGAGAACAGCAGGAGTTGAGGAGAGCGACGGGTCGGTGGCTCATTCAGTCCATCGCTGTGTTCTCACACAAAGGCCTGTGAGCGTCAGCCGGCAGGTGAAGCTGAATAATGCGTTTGATAGATGCAGGTCTCATTGCTACAGTCTGATTCTAACGCTGAACACACTGTGATTGCTGCGTCAATCAGCAGCTCCTTCACATTCCTTATTCCCTGCATTCACTACCAGTCAACAACACGCTGACGGACACAGATCGATGGCTCAGCCGGCCATTTCACCGCATCTTGTGTTGCCTTTACAATTGGGCGGAAATGTGGGCTGATCCGACCGACCCGAGCCGATACGCAGCAGGAGCGCATCAACGCGGCGGCTGTCCGTCGCAGTCAATCCGACAGCTCCGGCTCCCGCGGCGCGTTCGCTTCACCGAGCTGTTGACAAACGCAGAGCTCCGCTTGTGCTGTTTGCACATGGTTAATTAGGCCGCTGAGAGACGCGCCACAGATCAGCACACTTTCCCCGACTAAAACAAAAGCTGAATTCGATTGAGTTTGTTAGGAAGGGCAATTAAACGGCCAGCTGCCGCATCGATCATACTGTACGCTCAAGCAGATGTCACTTCAGAGTCTCCTGATAGTTAGGGTTATCAGGAACACTTTGGGTCTGAAAGCGTAACAAGTGTGGGATTGAACTACAGCTCTATGGAATTGCAGAATTTAGTGTACAAATGTTGGATGAATGAATCAAAAGTAGGTCAGTGCACTGATGTTGAACACAGAAAAAGATACTTTGAAGAATGTTTGTAAGCAAGTAAGCTGGTAGCCATTGACTTCTATAGTATTAAAAGAATACTATGGAAGTCAATGGCTACCGACAACTGTTTGGTTATCTTCTTACACTCAATAGAAGAAAAAAAACTTTACAGGTTTGGAACAATTTGAGGGTGAGTAAACAACACAAATTTCATTTTTGAGCGAACTATCCCTTTAAATGCTTTCATGGCAACTCGTCAAAATAAAAGTTTGGTTTAACTTGAAGAAATCAACTTGAAATTGTGACAGAAAAATATTATTATTGTAAAATAGAATGTATGAAGACAATAATAATAATAATAATAATACAACTTTTTAAAGGAATAATCACAACATTTTCTCCCATGTTAAATCTCTGTTTTGCAGAACTTTGTTTGAAGGGTTTATTTATTTATATATTTATTTATTTTCAATTTGATTAAATAAATTACATAATTTTTTATGGCTTTATTTGTTGAACAGGAAAATTTAAAAATGCCTTAATGGCAACCCGTCAAAATAAAAGTTTGTTTAATTTTAAGAAATCAACTTGAAATTGCGACAGAAATATATTATTACTGTAAAATAGAAAGTATGAGAACAATAACACTAACACACAAAAAATACAATAAATACATTAATAATAATAATAATAATAATAATTATTATTATTTTTATTATTATTAAAACTTAAGGAATAATCACTATTTTTCTCCCATGTTTTAATTTAAACAGTTAATCGTTTTGCACAAATTAGGTTGAAAGGGTTTGTTTAATTTTCATTTGAGTAAAAAGATAATTAAAATTAATAAATAAAATTAATTTGATTTTTGAATTTTTAAAATCTATGAAACCATTAAAATGGAATCCAGAAAAATAAAAAGAGAAATGCTAAATTTTGTAAAAAAAAAAAAAAAACTAAATGAAATAAATTAAATTAGTGATTTATGCCTCCATTTGTTGAACAGGAAAATTAAATTACAATAATACACAGTATTCAAGGAAAAAAAAACTTTCCGTATGGCCCTATTAGTGTAAAAAGCACAATAAATTAACTTGTTTATATGAATATAATTAATATGAATTTTTGATTTTTAAAATTTATGAAACCATTAAAATCCAGAAAAATAAAGTAAATTAATTAAATTAGTGATTTACGCCTTAATTTGTTTAACAGGAGAATCAAAATACATTAACACAGAGAATTTGTGAGGAGAAAAAAAAACATTTCATACAGCCCTATTAGTGTAAAAAGTATTAAATTGTTTTTATAAATATAATTAATTTGATTTTGATTATTACAATTTATGAAACCATTAAAATGGAATCCAGAAAAATAAAAACAGAAAATGCTACATTTTGAAAAAAAAAAAATAATAATAATAATAAATTAAATTAGTGATTTATGGCTTTATTTGTTTAAGAGAAATATTAAAATACACAATAAATTAAGTTGTTTGCATGAATATAATTAATTAGATTTTTTGATTATTAAAATTTACGAAACCATTAAAATGGAATCTAGTAAAATAGAAAAACAGAAAATGCAGAATTTTGTAAAAATAAAATGGAATTTCAGAAAAGTTTCAGAAAACAAAACTTTCATAGGGCTCTAAGGAGGTAATTGTTGTTAAACTTTTAATCAGTTATTAAACTGAACAAGTTGTTGGATTTCAATGAATTAAACAAAGCAAAGTTTAAAAAAAAAAAAAAATGAAACCGAAACCGAATATGGACAATAAATAAATAAATCAGACTGATTTCATAGGGCTCTAAACTGAACACTGTTGCAACCCTGGTGGAAAGTGCACTGAAAAGCAACACGGGAGAGTCTCATGCATCCTTGAGTCTTTCACTCTGAATGAAGTGTGCTGGGCGTGACGGCCAAGCATTGCTCGCCACCCATTAGCAGCTCAGTGAGGCTGCAAAACCACACCACGCTGCCAACGCTGTCACCGGTCGACGTGTCGGGTCTTTCACGGATCACATGACTTCTGTACAGTGACAGCAGGAGGAAAACAACCCCGCTGACAGTAGCCTCGGGGAGTAACAGTAAAAGTAGCAACATGACTAACTTAACTATAACAAGCTACTATTAGCAACATGTAGTGGTGTAGAGTGATAAAACACCGCACTGATCTGAAGTAAAGCTACAGCTGAGCAGACTAAGTGCAAATTCAACATATGAATCAGTTTGTTTGGTTCAAATGATTCATTATCGGTCAAAACACTGCACAGTCATCCTTCTGTGTCATTTAGAGAGGCATGTTTGGAAGACAGAGCAGCCTTTTATGTACATCTATTAGATAAGTTCACTTGATTAACCTGAGCAATGTAATGTTTGTTTTCAAAGAGATGAGGTGTCGCCTGAGATTAATGAGCACTTGGTTTTTACAGGAGGACCTAAAGGAGAGCAGTCTTCTTGAGCTCAGTAGAAACGTTTTATCTGGCAGCCTTTTTAATCAGATCGTCTCTCTGCTGCTAAAATGAGTCTTTTATGACTCTGGTCTACAACACATTCAAACATCAACATCACGACACATGAAAATCAAAACACTTCAATAGATAAATTTAATAACAGATAGACAGAATGATAGAAAGATAGATGGAATGATAGATAGAACTATAAATAGATGGATGGACAGAGAAAACAATATATAGAATGACAGAATTACAGATGGATATGGATGGATGGATAGATGGATCAATCGATGGAATGACAGAATGATGGATGGATAGAACAATAGAATTATGGATGTATGGATGGAATGACAGATAAATGGATGGATGGATGAAACAATAGAATGATGGAAGGATGGATGGAATGACAAATGATGGATGATAGATGAATAACAGAATGAAGGATGGATGGATAGATGGAACAAATACAAGGATGGATGGATGGATGGATGGATGGATAGTTGGATGGAATGATAGAATGATGGAACTTAGTGACAGGATGGATGGAATGACAATGATAGTTGATGGAATGACAGAATTATATGGATGGATGGATGGATGGATGGATGGATGATTGAATGATCAATGGATAGATGGATAGAAACAATAGAATGATCCTGGAAGATGGATGGAGATAACCAAATGAATGGATAAATGGAATAAAGAATGAAGGATGGAGGGATAGATGGAACAATACAATGATGGATGGATGAATGATGAATCATGGATGGTTGGAAGATGTAATAACAGAAAGAAGGATGGATGATAGATGGAACAATACGATGATGGATGGATGGATGGAAAAGAATGGAGACTATGATGATGGATGGATGGATGGATGCATGGATGGATGGATGGATGGATGATAGAATGATGGACGGATTGAAATAATGATGGATGGATGGATGAATGGATGGAATGACAGAATGATGGATGATGGATGGATTGGAACAATATAATGATGGATGGATGGAATGACATGAATGATGGTTGGATGGAATGGTTATTGGGGATGGATGGAAGGATAGATGAATGGATGGAATGACAGAATGATGGATGGATGAATGGATGGAATGACAGACTGATGGATGGATGGATGGATGGTTTGGAACAATATAATGATGGATGAATGGATGGAATGACAGAATGATGGTTGATGGAATGAAACATTGTGGATGGATGGAAGGATAGAATTATGAATGGATGAATGGATGGAATGACAGAAAATGGAACTATAGGATGATGGATGGATGGATGGATGATGGATGGATGGATGGATGGATGAACAATAGAATGATGGATGGATAGATGGAATAACAATGATTATGGATGGAAATGGATGGAATGGATGGATGGATGGATGAATGGATGGAAGGAAGAATGATGGTGATGGAATGAAATTATTGAGGGATGGATGGAGGATAGAATTATGAATGGATGGAATGACAAATGATGGATGGATGGAATGGATGGAATAAGAATGATGGATGGATGGATGGATGGTTTGGATGGATGGATGGATTGGAAAAAGAATGATGGATGGATGAATGGATGGAATGACAGAATGATGGATAGATGGATGGTTGGAAAAATAATGATGGATGGATGGATGGAGACAGACAGATTATGATGGATGGGACTATTAAGGAAAGGGATGGATGGAAGGATAAATTATGAATGGATGAATGGATGGAATGACAGAAATGGATGGATGAATGGATGGATGGAATGACAAATGATGGATGGATGGATGAATGGATGATGATGAATGATGGGATGGATGGAAAGATGAATGGATGAAAGGATGGATGGAATGGATGGAAGATATGAATGGATGGGATGGATGGATGGATAGATGGATGGATATGGATGATGGATGGATGGATGGAAGGAAATGGATGGATGAATGGATGGAATGGAATCAGATGGATGGATGGATGGTTGGAACAATATAATATAGATGGATGGATGGAATGGAATGGATGGTTGATAAGAATGACAGAATGATGGGTTGATGGGAATGAATTATGGGATGATGAACAAGGAATGATGGATGGATGGATGATAGAATGATAGAATGATAGAATGATGGATAGATAGATGAAATGACAGAATGATGGACGGAATGACAGAATGATGGTTAATGGAATGAAGAAATTATCGATGGATGGAACAATAGAATGATGGATAGATGGAGTGACAGAATGATTCATGGATGGTTGGAACAATACAATGATGAATGGATGGAATGATTGATGGATGGAAGAATAGAATAGATCATGGATAGATGTATGGATGGATGGATGAACGATAGAATGAAGGATGATAGATGGAATGACAGAATGATTGATGGATGGATGGTTGGAACAATACAATGATGGATGGATGGATGGATGGATCAACCAATGAAAGAACAACAGACAGAACACTACACAAATAGAATGTTAGAACACTGGATAGACAGATTGATGAATCAATAGATAGAACAACAGATAAATGGACTGATTGATAGAATGGATAAATGGACAGATAGAACAATGGATGGATGGACAGATAAATGATCAATGGATATACAGAACAATAGATGGTTGATAGATGGGTAGACTGATAGATTGAACGAAAGACAGAAATGGATGGATGAATGGATACAGACATATAGACAGACATTGTTATGTCCACACACTCAAGTGTTCCAGGTCTCTGGAGAGTGTCTTCATTATTCTCCAGAGTGCTTGTCTTGTAGTGTTTCTCGTGACTCGTGCATCAGGACAAGCCTGCAGGATTATCAGTCCACGCTGCATCTCTCTTTGCTCTCTAGTCATGCAGAACACTACCCATAATTAACCTCCCTTAAAGGACAGAGGAAGAAGAAAAACCTGGACAAAGTTAAAAGGGTCGCTGCACGTCTGACTGAGCCACATCTTCCTCCTTCAGGGACAAAGAGAGACATAAAAAGAAAGAAAGTGGAACGACACCGCCAGAAAATGAAAGAAAAGCAGTGTGCAGTGTTTTAATCAGATGATTTTTTTAGAAGCAGTGCCATTGTCAGAGGAGAACGGTCTCAAACTCTAACGTTTAAAATGCTGTAGGGCCCTGCAAATGTAGACAGAAAAATGCATGTTTTGGTTTTTTCCAACAAGATTTACTTCACCGGAATGAAAGAAAACATAGTAAACGTTTGTGAACATTGCCGCAAATGATTCACAAAGGTTAAATGGTCCTGAAAAAAACCTGACAATGTGCGCAGAGTCACCAATGACTATTTTAAGATTACTGCAGTTCAGACCTTAAAGTAAATTAACCATAAAAGCAAACCTCTGCTCCACAAAGCCCCGGAGACACTGACACGGCGTTCGTGTAAGCGCTCATCACGAGTGCTTCATCAGGACGCCACTCCAGATCTCGACTCTCTGATTTGGCCTGATTAATGTCATTAAGTCGACATGATTGCACAGTAAGAACACTCAGAAGCGGAGGTAAACAAATCAATTTCTGAATCTGACAGAAACACACCCTCACTTCAAACTCATCAAACAGGAGAAATATCAGAGTTCACCACAGGATGTGTCAGTATGATGATGGATGGTGCAGAGAGTAAAGGGCAGCCTTCGATCCGAGCCGCTCCATTGATGAGTAAAACATCTAGTGTGCAGTGTTTGAAGCCGGACCGCAGTATAAACTACTCAATGTACAAACTCCATATAAAATCGCAGTTTTCTTTTGTGTACTGATGCAACACAGTTTAAATGGTAACATTTTACAAAAAGATTCCACATGATTTAACTACATTTCTATAACTACACTTTTAAATAAAAGGTGCTTCACGATGCCATAGAAGAACCTTTTTTGTCTAAATGGTTCCATAAAGAACCTTTACCATCTGAAGAAGTGTTATGATTTACATAAGGTTCTTTGTGGCAAAAGAAGGTCCTTCAGATTATAAAAAGATAAGAAAGAGACGGTTCTTTAAAGAACCTTTGACTGAATGGTTCTTTGTGGAAGCAAAAATAGTGTATCATAAATACTGTAACAAATGTATTGCTCATTGTTAATGTTATTTAATGTAACTAATATTAACTTACAATAAAGTGTTGCCATTTATCAATCTTTCTTTATTAACAATTAAAAATTATATATATATATATACATTTAAATAAATTAATAAATTATAGATTTATACATTTATTCATAAAATTATACATTTTATACATTTTATAAGTATATATATATATAATATTTTTGTAATTACATTTAAGAAAGCCTACATTTAAAAAGTGTTAACAGGTTTTAATTTATACATTTTTTAACATTTGATGTTTAATATACTGCAAATATATTAAAATAATTCAAATAAAATAATAAATGATGATGATGTGTGTGTATTAAAATAATTTAAGATATTATGTTACATAATAAAAATACAATATTATAACATTAAGATACTGGAACAAAAATACAATTAAAAAATATTATTGTTATTATTGTGTGTGTGTTAAAATGACTTCAATATTATAGATTTTATTTATATTCTAAATTTTATTTTATATATATATATATATTCTTAATTAACAATGTCAAATTAAATATATGCAAATTATATATATATAAATTTAAAAAGTGTTAACAAGTTATTTATACAGTTTTATAACATTTTATGTTTAATATATTAAAAATATATGAAAATAATTAAAATAAATTAAAATATATGTGTGTATTAATATAAATTTATTAAGATATTAAATATTTACTTTTTTAATATTACACAATATAATAAAAATACAATATTATAACATTAACATATTAATACAATAACAAAAATAAAGTAACAATAATACAATTATAAATTATTATTATTATTATGTGTCTGTGTGTATTAAAAGGATTTGAATATTATAGATATTATCAAATATATACCATTTTATTATTTATCTTGTTTATATATATAACATATGTTAAAATATAATATCTATAATTTAAAACTTTCTATTAAAACCTAAAACTGCAGGAAAAATATCAACACACAAAATAAAATGTCCTATGGGTTCATTTAATTTTTATTCCAGAAGAGAAAAAATGAAAATCTTAAATGGATAAATGTGTTTAAAGTTAATGTAGACACTTTTCATGAGTAAACTCCACATTTTTATTTATTTATTTCATGCTTTTCAGTGTTTAATACTTTAAAGCAGCTAAACTGCTAAAATAAAAGTGCTGTTTTTTTTTTTGTTTTTTTTTTAGGTATTCAAGAACCACACTGTTATTCACTTTATTAAATATACTAACAAAACTAAAATGCACACTCATTTATAAAACTGTAGTGAAAACAGTAATAAACAGTGATAAACAGTTCACTTCAAAACAAGTACAATGCTTAGCAGTGAATTCTGGGAATTCATTTAGTTTCAATTTACTTCCAATTTACTTCCATCCTCATCAACTCAACACAAACATCTAAGATTTAAACAACAACCCTCAAATGTAATTACACACACACACATACACGGTAACTGGACATGTAATGTCATTATCTTGCTTTGTTTCCATCCATTAGAGCTCAGACTCTTAAACGTCTTCCTGAGCGCTGTGTGCTTTTATGAAATAACTAATTAATCGTCTCTTCAGGCCCGTGACCCCAGAGGTCTGTCTTGTTTACTCGCTGTCGAGCTGTTGGAAAACTTATCAGACCTTCTAATATAAACACTCGCTGCAGCGGGCCAAAAGAAGGCAACTCGCCTCGCCCTTCTCGAAATTTACAACACCTCACAGCGAGCCAAATCAATGCTCTGATGCTTTACGGTGGAAGCGGACCGCATGACCAAACTCTTATATTACATACAAATTCATAGCAATAAATCGCAAGTTATTTTTGCCGGGAAAATTTAAACCCAAAAATGCTACATAATACAGTACTCTTCAAAAGTTTGAATATTCAAATGTTTTAAAAGGCTCTTCTGCTCACAAAGGCTGCATTTATTTGATTAAAAATACAGTAAAAATAGCAAAATTGTGATGTATTATTACAATTTCAAATAATTGTTTTCTATGTGGATATATTTTAAATCGCAATTTATTTATGTGGCGCAAAGCTGAATTTTTAGCATCATTACTCCAGCCTTAAGTGTCACATGATCCTTCAAAAATCATTCTAATATGTTGATGTGCAGCTTATCAATGTTAAAACCAGCTTTTGCTGCTTAATATTTTGTGGAAACATTTTTTGATAAAAAGAAAGTTCAAAAGAGCAGCATTTATTTGAATGGAAATATTTTGTAACATTTTAAATGTCTTTAATGTCACTTTTTATCAATTTAATGCATATTTGCTTAATAAAAGCATTAATTTCTAGTGGTAATATATCAGGTTTCCACAAAAATATTGTGCAGCAAAACTGTTTTCAACATTGCTAAATATCAAAAATGTTTCTTGAGCAGCAAATCAGCATATTAGAATGATTTCTGAAGGAGTAATGATGCTGAAAATTCAGCTTTGATCATAGAAATAAATGACATTTTACTTTATATTAACATTTATTTTAAACTGCAATATTATTTCACAATTTTTACTGTATTTAATGCATTTTAAAGTGCATAAATGCAACCTTGGTGAGCAGAAGAGACTGAAGACTGGAGTAATGATGCTGAAAATTCAGCTTTGATCATAGAAATAAATTATATTTTAATAGATAATAACATAGAAAACCCTTATTTTAAATTTAAATATTATGTCACAATTTTTACTGTATTTAATGTATTTTTAACAAGATAAATACAGCCTTGTTGAGCAAAAGACACAGAGTAATGATTCTAAAAATTCAGATTTGATCATAGAAATAAATTACATTTTACTATATATTAAAATAGAAAACACTTATTTTAAATTGCAATATTATTTCACAATTTTTTACTGTATTTAATGTATTTTTAACCAAACAAATGCAGCCTTGGCGAGCAAAAGACACTGAAGACTGGAGTAATGATGCTGAAAATTCAGATTTGATCATAGAAATAAACTACATTTTAATAGATATTAACATAGAGAACACTTAATTTAAATTGCAATATTATTTCACAATTTTTACCATATTCAATGTATTTTTAACCAAGTAAATGCAGCCTTGGTGAGAAGAAGAGACTGAAGACTGGAGTAATGATGCTGAAAATTCAGATTTGATCATAGAAATAAATTACATTCTACTATACATTAACACAGAAAACAATTCTTTTAAATTGAAATATTATTTCACAATTTTGTACTGTATTTAATGTATTTTTAACCACATAAATGCAGCCTTGGTGAGCAAAAGAGACTGAAGACTGAAGCAATGATGCTGAAAATTCAGATTTGATCATAGAAATAAATTATATTTTAATAGATATTAACATAGAAAAACCCTTATTTTAAATTGCGATATTATTTCACAATTTTTACCATATTCAATGTATTTTTAACCAAATAAATGCAGCCTTGGTGAGAAGAAGAGACTGAAGACTAGAGTAATGATGCTTAAAATTCAGATTTGATCATAAAAATAAATTACATTTTTACTATATATTAACATAGAAAATAGTTATTTTAAATTGCAATATTATTTCACAATTTTTACTGTATGTAATGTATTTTTAACCAAATAAATGCAGCCTTGGTGAGCAAGAGACTGAAGACTGAAGCCTGAAGCAATGATGCTGAAAATTCAGTTTTGGTCATAGAAATAAATAACATTTTAATAGATATTAACATAGAAAACATTTATTTTAAACTGCAATATTATTTCACAATTTCCTACTGTATTTAATGTATTTTAATCAAATAAATGCAGCCTTGGTGAGCAAAAGACACTGAAGACTGGAGTAATGATGCTAAAAATTCAGATTTGATCATAGAAATAAATTACATTTTACTATATATTAACATAGAAAATGTTTATTTTAAATGGCAATATTACTTCAGAGTTTTTACTGTATTTAATGTATTTTTAATCAAATAAATGCAGCCTTGATGAGCAAAAGACACTGAAGACTGGAGTAATGATGCTGAAAATTCAGCTTTTATCACAGAAATAAATTACATTTTAATAGAAAACACTTATTTTAAATTGCAATATTATTTCACAATTTTCACTGTATTTAATGTATTTTAAGCGCATAAATACAACCTTGGTGCACATAAGAGCCTTCATTAAAAATATGGGACTTTTTTTAATGCAATTATTATTGTTTTACTTTATGACAGGTATTTCACCTCATTATTTTTCTTTATCATTTAGAACGTCCTCCAAATCAAAAGACCAGATTTGATGCAGAAAAACTAAATCTAGCCCCCATCTAACCACCCAGTCCTGCATTATGGGTATTGAGTGATCTGGAGACAGAGCCATGAGGGACATCACAACAAATGTGTCACGGTCCTTTTGTTCGGCTCGTTTCCCATCTCACCCTCTTATTTCTGGGTTGCCATAGTAACACAAGAGTCATGCACTGCAGTCAACAGCATTTGCCAAACTAAACAAATCTTCCGACGGCGTTTCAGGCTCTTCTCCTTGACCCAAAACGAAGCACAAATTTCAGCTCAGGCGGCAACAACAGACATTCATCTGGTGATAAAGGCTGTGGCAAGTTGCTACTTGCATTGATAAATTAAATGAATATTCAAGTCATTCATGTCACATTGGCATTGTGTTTTTTAGTCATGCAAACACACCGGTCTCTTATGAGACAGTTGCAAATGTCACAGACAATTTTGTTAGAGAACGACATGTTGCAAACACCTCAGGATTGGCTGAGTTGATGCAATCAACCAATTCTGGCAGACAAATCATTCCACAGATGATCTGTTTGGATGAGCTATAGACACGTCTTGGCATTCGGGTATATCAGCTGGCAGCCTGCAACAGCATTTTCATAAATCTTGGTCATAAAACACACACAATTATGAATCAAAATGACAATTTCTTCAGAACACGAAGACTGACTCGAATGCTAAGTATCCTAGCTGTGAAAACATCATTAATGAAGAGTTAAGCACTTCCACATCGCACGCTAATGGCACTTAAAGGATTATTTTAGGCAAAAATGAAAATTTGCTCAAAATGTGTTCACTCTCAAACCATCCAAGATTAGGATGAGTTTGTTTCTTCATCAGATTTGGAGAAATGTAGCGTTGCATCACTTGCTCACCAATGGATGTGAATGGGTGCCGTCAGAATGAGAGTCCAAACAGCTGATAAAAACATCACAATAATCCACAAGTAATCCACACCACTCCACTCCATCAGTTCACATCTTGAGAAGACAAAGGCTGCGTGTTTGTAAGAAACAAATCTACAATTAGGACATTTTTAAACTTAAAACATTATATTATGATCCATAATAATGCTTCCTCCAGTAAAAAGGAGGAGGTGTCTTGCACATCAAAATCCAACCACAAATAAACTAATTAAAGCTGTTTGGCAGATGTCTCTCCTGATTCAGACAAGATCACATTTTCACTGGAGGAAGTGTTATTATGGATCATGGACTATTATTGTAGCTGGAAGCAACTGTTTTGCATTTAAAAATGTGTCAAGAATGGATTTGTTTCTCGCAAACACACAGCTTTTGTCTTCTCAAGATGTTAACTGATGGACTGGAGTGGTGTGGATTATTGTGATGTTTTTATCAGCTGTTTGGACTGTCATTCTGACGGCACCCATTCACATCCATTGTTGGGCAAGTGATCTGATGAAGAAACAAATTCATCTACATCTTGGATGGTCTGAGGAGAACCTAGGATAGTGGCACATTAAAAAAAAAAAGAAAATTACAACTAATTAGTATTTAGGGTGAAAGTAATTCGTCTTTTAATGTCATAAACTGATTTTTGTTGTAAATATGCCTGACAACATTGTTACACTGAATGACATTTTAGTGGGTGTCTTCTGAAAACTAGGGGAAAATGTATGATATTTATTTTTTGCTTAGAAAAACAAAAACAAAAATGCAATTAACTTAAACAGAATTTTTTTTTTTGGATAAACAACAACAATTTAAAGCAGTATTACACTTATTGTTTTTATTTAAATTTTGTCTACATATACACACACTTTGATTTTTGGAATATATATGTATATATATATATATCTAAGTGTCAAAGTGTGTGTATATATATATATATATATATATATATTCTGTTTTGATTTTGGGGTGTATATTTTCTAATATTTTCACTAACTATTTTCAGCCAGTGTTGTTATTGTTAACTAAAGCTAAATCTATTAAAATAATTGTATTATTTCTAAAATATTTAACATTAATAGCATTAAAAGTACCACAAACACTACCAATAAATGCTTAAATGATATATTATTAATGTTAAAATGAGAATTTGAAGGATAAATATGATTAATTATTGTATGAATAAAGTAAAAAACAAAACAACAACAAAATCAAAAACTAAACTAAAATTATTAAAAATAATTGTTATTAAATTTAATAAAGCTAAAATAAATCAAAATCATAACATTAAACAGAAAATTTAAAACTAAAAAACTATGAAAATTTAAAATGTTGAAAATATTTAATTTTTTCTTTAAATAAAATAACATTAAATATTATTCAGGACTCATATTTTAGCTGAAAGCAACCGTTTTGAAGTTAAAAATGTCTCCGTGATGGATTTGTTTCTTAAAAACATACAGCTTTTGTCTACTTAAGATGTTAATTGATGAAATGAAGTAGTGTGGATCACTTGTGGATTATTGTGATGTTTTTATCAGCTGTTTGGACTCTCATTCTGACGGCACCCATTCACATCCATTGTTGAGCAAGTGATGAAATACTACAATTCTCCAAATCTGATGAAGAAACGAACTCATCTGCATCTTGGATGGCCTGAGAGTGAACACATTTTGAGGAAATTTTGATTTTTGGTAGAACTATTCTTTTAAAGATGCACTAGAATGGTTTCACAAATGCACAAATTTGTCCTGCTCTTGTTGCGTGAATGAGGCCAAATTATGATCAATAATTAAACTATTTACTATATGAAAAGGTCATGCACACAAGAAAAAATTGTGCTTGCGAACGAATGCATAACCTCCGCCTGCACCGTTCCCACAGATATCATTATATGATGAGACAGAACAAACAAAGCATGTGAAAAGTTAGTCTTACATAATGCACGGTCAAGGCAATAGGCGGTTTAATATTTCTCGGTTGTTGCCCAGGAGATAAGAAAGAGAAAAAAGTGGAATATTACTTATAAAAGAAATCACACCCAGCTGTTGGAAGCTCATTGATTTATATGATCGAAGACAACACCGGTTTTCCTTCCCCTGCGGGACTCGGCACATCAAAGCCGGCTCACTTTAACTATAGAAAAAAAAAACGGCGCTGCAGAAGTTGATTTCATTGAACGACGCTCTTTCAATTACAGCTGCTGTGATCCCTGAGAAAGCCTCCAACGATGAAGCTACAGGGGTCAGAGGAGAGCTTAAAAACAACACGAGATGCGGTGAACAGTGAGTTTCCTTTTCTTTCAGCCTTAAAAGAGCAAAGCAAGCGTCCCGTGGGACTGCTGTTAAACTCGTAACTCCCTTCCACATATTTAACCTTTACGAATGTGAAGTCGATTTCCCTCCAGCAACACATCCAGCATGAAGTTCATCTAGCTGTCACAGAGACACTCTGATCCTAACGCAAACATCAAATGCTGCATAGAAGAGACGTCGGTGCAGATTCTGTTAAAGTGCATTAATGCTGCATAACGGCCACAAGGGGGGCGCTCATGAGCACCATCTGAAACTGAAAAATGGATTATTAAAGAACGTAGTATAATAAAAACAACTTAAATTAAAAGCATTCAAATTACAATAAACACTAACATGATGTATAAATGCTCAAATAATATATCAGTAACACTGACTGAAATTTGCCCTTGCTAAAGTACTGTGAAAACAATGTAAGAAAGATAAAAATGTAATATACATACTTTTTTTTTTTTAGCTGTATAGCATTAGTACCACAAACACTACCATGATGAATAAATACTTAATAGATAAATAAATAAATAAATAAATAAATATTAATAAACATTAATAAAACATTTCAACATTTATAAATAAATATTATTAATGTTGAAATGAGAATTCGGAGGATAAATATACTTAATTAAAAAAAAAATGAAAATAAATTTTTAAATTAAAAAAATATATTAAAAATCATTTTCATAAAGCTAAAAAATATCAAAATAGTAATATTAGATGGAATATCTTAAAATTTAAGAAAATCTATGAAAATATAAAATGTTGAAAATTTTGAAAATGTTGAACATTTTTGTATAAATAAAGTAAAAATATATATATATATTCACTTAACATTCAGTGTTGTTACTGTTAACTAAAACTACTAAAAATATTTTCATGAATTGAAATAAAGCTAAAATAAAACAAAATATTATTTTTAAATGGAAAACTTTGGAAAACCAACATTTTAATGATCAACAACCATGATAAATCAATGCTTAAATAGTATACCAATAATGTTGCTAGAAATGAGAATTTAGAGAAAAAAAATATGCTTATTTAAAAAAAAAAAGTCATTAAATGAAATAAAAGTAAAAGAAAACTATTAGAAATATTAGATGGAAAAAAATGAAAGAAAATCTATAAAAAAATATGAAATGTTGCTAGAAATGAGAATTTAGAGGATAAATATGCTTAATTTACTTGTAAGTAAAAAGTCATTAAATTAAATGAAGCTAAAAGAAAATAAAATTGTAATATTAAATGGAAAACGTTACATTCAAAAAATCTATGAAAATTGGAAATGTTGCAAATGTTCACAATTTCTAAATAAGTAAAAAATAAATAAATAAATAAAAAACACTGAACATTCATTGTTGTTACTGTTAACTAAAACTACTTAATATTTTCATGAATTGAAATAAAGCTAAAATAAAACAAAAGTGAAAATTTGAAATATTGCACCATGATAAATAAATGCTTAATACTAATAATAGTGCTAGAAATTAGAATTTACATGATAAATATGCTTTTTTTTATTTATACAAATCATTTTCATTCAAATCAAATAAAGCTAACAGAAATCAAAAAGTAATATTAGATGGAAAACTTAAAATAAAAAAAAATTAAAACATTTGCAACTGGAATATAAACTTCATTTAAGTACTTAAATTACTTGCACTGAAATAAAAACTGAAAGCAAACGGAAATATAAAAAAAAAATGCATGATAAAATTGCTTAAATTACAATTCAAATGAAAATTAAAAATCTATTTAAAAAATAAATATATATAAATAAAACAGAACTACAAAAAATACAAACATAAAAATATATTTTTTATATATATAAAAAATAAATAAATAAAAAATAACACTGATATCATTGTATAAATGCTAGATAACTACCATATTTAACCAAACATATAAATCTTTTTCTTGCTTTTTCCTCTAATTTTCACCCTGCCTTCTAATTTTTGCCGATCTCACGAGACATGAGCTCATTTCAACAACTATAGGATGCACAGAAGTGATTACCACAGATCACCAGGGTGGCTTTAATTTTCCCAGCACATATGCCGCCTATTTATTCAGGCCTGTCGATCGGAGAGCGTTAAAGCTCCGTACAGCCCGAGGGCCGTCCTCACCGCAAAGCCCAATACCCAACACAACCATAAACCACGTCAAAACCATACATTACAGTCAGCCGCAGCTATTTACAGCACAGATCCTGCACCAGAATCCGCCGGGAGCCTTTCTAAATATCCTCACTGTCCACTCAAAGGACAAACCATTAGCGAATGACGCTACACCAGCTCCATTTGATCTTACCGGTTGCTGAATGCACATACAAACAAAATAAATACATAATGCTGAAAGCTTTAGAATAATACACTAACTCACCTGCACAAACAGACATGTCTCACTTCAGAGTGAAAAAGCAAGATGCAAGTAATTAAGTGTCATTTCGAGGGAAGCAAACGTGCAATATTAGTCATTATTTAGCTTATAATTGATTGCGGCGTCCCAGCCTTGTAACCTCTCTCGCAATTGACGCGCTGCTTTTATGTGCTTAATTAATAGTCGTTGCAGCTTCATGTAGGAAAACGCACACACACATATATATATATATATACACAGTCTCAATTAGATTCCTAAATGTAAACAAAAGAGAAATTTCTGCTGTAGTTTATGCGGGATCCCCGAGGGACACGCACGCATTAATCAGAAGAAATGGGACGTGAGAAAACATGAATCTCTGATGAGCCTTAGATGCACGTTTGGAGAACGTTTTATCTGTGATTAGCTTAATATGCAATAGATTTTAAGATTTTAAGCATGTTTTAAGATCAGCTGAGATATGCAAGTTTTGTTTCTCATCTATATACATCTCAAGTTATCAGATCAAGTCATTTACATAAAGTAAACCAATGCTTAACACTTACTTTTTTCCATGCACAATTACGGTTGATTAAATAATGAGTTTTTTTCCTTAATAAAGGGATTCAAGGAGACTTTTGCATACTAATTTAATTGAATAAAATCCAGAAAGTACACTAAAGAAGGAACGGACTATTGTGGCAATACTAGTAACGAATTACGTGAGTTAAATAATGTTATTGCAGAAGAGTTTGTTAAATTAAATTCCAGAAACGGTTTATTGTGCAAGCCAAAAATTAAAAATTTATGAATACACCTGGACTCTTATTTTGAAATGTTTATGATTTACTATTGCGGCTGCTTATTCAAAATGATTAGATAAAATATGCAATCGAACAACCATCCACTGTACAACATATTACAAAATTATTCCATGTATTAGAATACAGAAAGTACATGAAATATTAAACCGGATACTAGTTATGAATAATATATGTGTTTAATAATGTTCTTACAGAAGATTTTGTGTTAAATTAAATCCCACATACAGTTTATTACGTATACAAAATGCCAATAATAATTAAAAAAAAGTTATGCATGATGCAGGACTTTTAATTATAAACATGCCTGTAATACACCAGGACTCTTATTTTGAAATGTATATGCTTTACTATTGCAGTTGCTTTTTCAAAAAGACTAGATAAAATATGCAACGACCATTTACTGTACAACATATTACAAAATTATTCAATTTATTAGAATACTTAAAGTACATGAAATATTAAACAAATTATTATCCGGATGCTAATAAGGAAAATTACGTGTTAAATATTGTTCTTAGTCTTTCCTTCTTGTGACGGGCGGACCAGAAACAGGCTACAAAAGTTTGTTAAATTAAATCATAAATACAGATTATTGCATTAAAAAAAAGCATAATTGTGGACTTTTAATTATAAACTGAAATTTAACTGGACTCTTATTTTGAAAGTATATTTTACTATTGCAGGCTGCTCTTTCAAAAAGATAAGATACTGTATAATATGCAATCAAACAACTATCTACAGCAAAATACACAATTATTCAATTGATTAACATACAGACAGTACAATAAATAAATAATGAACAGAGTCTTGTGGTGATACTAGTAATAAAAAAAAGTGCTAGTCTTTCTTTTATGTAGTTTATGTAAAATTAATATTGTTTATTGTGTAAAAAAAATAAATAAATAAATAAAAAAATCTAACCAAATCCGCTCCTAAATACATTTTAGTGTAAAATATTTGACTGGAAATATATGAAAATAATGAAAAATAAAACACTAAATAAATAAAAATAAATAAATAAATATTTTTACAATTAAATATGAAACTATTTATTTAAAAAAAAACATGATATTCTGAATAAAAAAACTAGTAGGTGGTGACAAGTCACTGTCTTAATGAGTGAGTCATTGAATCATTCATTCAACCGATTTATTAAGTTGAAAAGCTGATTTATTAAGAAAAAAATGTTAGTATGAATCAAGTATGAAATCTGAAAATATTTTTAAAAAATAAAACAATATTCTGAACATAAAAGTAAAATTCATTCAGAAAATTTTCATTAAGATTCATTAAGAAACAATGTTCTTAGTCTTTCCTGTGAAGGGCAGCCAAGAAACAAGCTACAAAGTTTTATATTAAAATAAACACAGTTCATTGCATAAACAAAAATTAGTGTAAAATGTATGACTGGAAATATATGAAAATAATACAAAAATGAAAATGAAATAAAATAAATGGGTATTAATAGTTTTTTTTTGTTCAAGTATGAAATCTGAAAATGTTAAAAAATAAAATAATATTCTAAACTTAAAACTAAAACCTCCAGCAGATGGCGACAAGTCACTGTCTTAATAAGTGAGTCATTGAATCATTCATTCAACCGATTCATTCAATGATTCATAAATGCTAATACAATATAATAACAATAAAATAACACAAAAATTGTAATGAAATAAATAAAATAAATGGGTATTAATTTTTTTTTGAATGAAATCTGAAAATTAAAAAAATTATAATATTAAAAATTCTGAATATAAAACTAAAACTTAACTTAATAAGTGAGTCACTGAATCATTCATTCAACTGATTCATTCAAATAGCTGATTCATTTTTTTAGGAGCAAATGTACTCCTAAATATATTTCATGTTAAACATATGACTGGAAATAAATGAAAATAATAAAAAAAATTAAAATGAAATAAAATAAATGGGTATTAATAGTTTTTTTTTTGTTCAAGTATGAAATCTGAAAATATTGTTAAAAAATAAAATAATATTCTAAACTTAAAACTAAAACCTCCAGTAGGTGGCGACAAGCCACTGTCTTAATTGAATCATTCATTCAACCAATTCATTCAAACAGCTGATTCATGCATAAACAAAGCAAGTGACTCTGAATCACTGAATCACTTGATTCATTCAAAACCACTGATTCATAGTAATGAATCACCACTGTGTGTTGATCAAAGATGCACAAGAGCTCTGCTGTGGCTTTGATTGGTCCTAGACGGCATCAAGTTGTTTTTGCTGTGTTTCTAAATAAGGAAAAGCACGCTCAACATCCGCCGAACACTCGCTGCTCTCTCTGCATCACAAAACAAGACATGATCAAAAATAATTTACCCTCTTCCAGCCTTCCCACACTTTTATCTCTTCATAACGAGCAGTTTGGACTCAGATGTGAACGAGCAACATTTGGGCATCTGTTGCCTCGACACCTGCTTTGTTTTTACTGGGAAAAAGAGAACAAACTAAGTGTAGCAGCTGCTGCGTTATTTTTGTTCAATATATTCTTCCTTTCTAGACAGATGATCCATTGTCTAAAAATATCTAAATTCAAACAAAAAAAAAAAAAGCACACACTCACAGACGCATCCAAATATTTGTCCAATAAATCTAGTTTAGCATCTGTGCAGATGCAGATTATATTTTCATAAACAGTCGTAGTAACTGCGATACTGTAATTCTAGCATACTATATAGTACGGTTAGTATGTGCCTGTGAGACTCCAAACTGACTGTAAGCTCAGTAGAGGACAAACGTTGGGGGCACAGCTCGTAACCCTCGATCCCGCGGCTGTCGTGAATTTTACGGGCAGTGGCGACCGAGCGCCTCGCCTTCGGCCCGAACCCACAAATCAACATCAAACTCGCTTCTGCGGAAGGAAGGCTCAACTTTCTGGGAAAGCATTGATTGCGAGCGCAGGCTTCTGGGATCGATAGCGCGCTCATTGTTTAAAGCAATGGCCTTTAGCCCATAAACAGCATTTTGCGCAGAGGCGATCGACCGTCTTATGACCGTCTTTGTAATAATGAGAGATGGGCAGTAGAACTCCAATCTGGAACGCTTTTGGCTCTCTAAATGCCTCAAATTTGCATTCTTACAATGCAGATGGATTAAGATGATGACAACAGCCATTAGCTGAGATTATAATACAGCACAATGTCTCATATCTTACTACTTAAAGGAACAGTTCACCCAAAAATGCTTGTTCAAATATAGGGTCCTATGATTTTTGGCAATGCAGAAAAGACAGAATTTAGGGAAAAAACAAACAAATAAAAAATGTAATTTTCATTCCATTTTTAAGAAATTCAAGTTATATTGTATAAATTTACTGATTTCAATAATTAGACAGACTTTTTGATTAACAAAATTGAATTAAACCATTGAAATCCAGAAAAGAAAAAAAAGAAGAAAAAAAAACACAAAACAGAATTTATGAAAAATAATAATAATAACAAACAAACAAATAATAAACAAATAAACGTTTTCATGAGGCCCTAAAAATTTAATTTTTATTCATTTTTTTATAAATTCACGTTATATTGTATAAGTTTCATGATTTCAATAATTAGACAGACTTTTGATCAACAAAATGTAATTAAACCATTAAAATGGAATAAAAAAATAAAAAGAAAATAAATAAATAAATAAACAAATACACGTTTTTCATATTTCAAAAATTCAATTTATATTGTACAAGTTTCATGAATTCTATAATTAAAATATAAATATAACAAAATGTAATTAAAACATTAAAATGGAATCAAAAACAAAACAAAAAAACAGAAACTAGAAGTTGGGGGGGGTTATAATAAAATAAAATAAAATAAAATGTAATAAATTATAATAACAATTTTATTCAATTTTAATAAATTCAAGTTAAATGGTATAAGTTTCATGATTTCAATCATTAAAATGGAATAAAAAAATAAATAAAATAAAACAGCAAACACAGAAGTTGAGGGAAAATAAATAAATAAATAAACAAATAAATAAAGTTTTCATAAGGCCCTAAAAATAAAAAATTACTTACAAATTTAAGTTATATTGTATAAGTTTCATAATTTCTACAATTAGACAGACTTTTTGATCAATAAAATGTATTTAAATCATTAAAATGGAATAAAAAACAAAAAAACAAAACAAACAAACAAACAAACAAAAAAACTGAAGTTGGGGGGAAATAAATAAATAAATAGAGGCCCTAAAAATAAAAAATAAAAAGTTTAATAAATTCATAAATTTAAGTTATATTGTATAAGTTTCATGATTTCTATTGTTAGACAGACTTTTGGATTAACAAAATGTAATTATTCAGAAAAATAAGACATAGAATTAGGGGAAAAATAAAATAAAATAAAATAAATTAAAATAAAAAATAATATAAATGTTTTCATAAAAATGTAATATAAATAAAGTAATATATAATAAATAAAATGTAATAGTAAATAATAATAAATAAAGTTTTATTACATTTTTAATAAATTCAAGTTAAATGGTATAAGTTTCATGAATTCAATAATTAGACAGACTTTTTGATCAACAAAATTACCTTTAAAATGGAATCAGAGAAACTAAAACAGAAAAAAACAATCTAAAAAAGGTAAAATTGATAAAATGGAATTTGTGGAAAAAAAAAGTCATTTGGAAAAATAAATACATAAAAACATAATAATAATAATAATAATAAAATCTCATTTAAAAGTAATTTTTTTACCCTAAAATAAAAGGAGGAATAAATAAGAACTCAAATATTCTAAATGATGTGCAGGTTTACATCCTAATGTTCAACAAACATTGTAGTTTGTCAACGCTGCTGGTTATTTTTAATTGTAAAGATGTACTTGTGACTAAAATGTAACTTTTCTTAAAGTTCCAATTTGGCAAAATGCAACTTTGTTGCATTTCTTTTTTCTTGCTGCACAACCAGAAGCAAGAATTTTGAGTAACAAGAACCAGAAAAGTTTGTATAACTTCATTAACTACAATAACAGCCACCTGAGCTTTCGTTCCACCTGTCAGCGAGAAATTTTCTGTCATTTCCAAGCAGCCAGGTTAAACTCAGAAGTCACAGTCCTTGTTAGCAGCCATTTTTCCTCAGAACGATCTGAATATGACACACTGCATCACACAAGCGATTAAATTTAGCTCAGTCTGAACATGCACCTGATAACAGTGATCTACTTCTAGCAATGAAAAAGTGACTTTGCAAAATATAATACAGAAAAAAACTGAGGTCAGAAAGAAGACCCACACAAAGGTGCATGCATGAGAACTGCAGGTTTTCTGGATTACATTGGCAGGAGGTTGGAAATAAATGCAGGCTGACATGCGGTTTCCAATAGGGAAATGTAAATAAAGCAGCGGGAAAAAGACAACACTAAACTGTACACATATGTGTGAATTCAATGACTGTATCAATAATGCAGAAGCAGGAGAATCAGGCGCACATGATGTTTTTTCAGGTCATTCTCACGTCCTGAAAGGTTTGATCCGATCGCTGTAGCTCGACTGATAAAACATTTACGTAAAGACGGATCCCGCGGGCCGACAGAGGTGAAGGAATGACAAAGAGTCGAAAGCTAATACCCTTCCGTCGGCAGCGATTTGATCTCCAGGCAATTCAAAGACGGCAATTCCTCAGAGAAATAGGCTATAGGCTTTTGACGTAACTGCCTTAATGGTTATACGCAGAATATTTCAAGATACTGCAGGTGCAGAGAGGACAAGTTTTAATAATCCAATCGCTCAAATAAATAGCGCAGACGAAGAACACGCTAACCTCCTAGCTGTTGAGCTAAATTCAAAGAGCTAAATCATGAAAACGCATAGCGGGTGCGACATTATGGTGCGTTCAAGTCCTCCTGGAAAGTTGGAAAGTCATTATTATAAAAGTTATAAAATCAAATGATCAGAGCAAGATGACGACGCATCTTTTATTTGTAAAATTCAATGCAATTTTTAAATCTATATCTACAAAAGGATGAAGCATTAGTGCATTAAGGGTACTTTCACTTTTTATGTTTTATCATTATATATTTTATCATAATTGTACAATATTACAGAATTTCTTACTTTTCTTACTTCATTTTTTGTCTTGTTTTCAGCCAAAATATCTAAAAATTCTTAAATCAAGGAATAATCTGCCATTGGCAGATCATTTTGCTTGTTTCAAGCAAAAACTTACTTCATTTTGACTTCTTTTTTCTGAAAACTAGACAATAATTTTTGCGTGTCTAGAAAGTCCTTCTTGATTTAAGAATTTTTAGATATTTTGCCTGGAACAATAGAAAAAATAAGAAAATAAGAATAATAACAAAAGCATTTTGTTAATCAGTGTATTACAAAAAATAGCAAGAAATATTAAATTAAAAATGCAATTTTGAAGTTGAAAGACTGATATATATATATATATATATATATATATATTTTTTTTTTAATTTTCTACAATGTAGATAGTATTGCAAGTAAAAAAAAAACAAAACATTTTAACCATTTTACCCTTAATACAGACTTACTATTAACAGTAGCATGTAGCATTAAATTAAACATGATTTTCTAAGTATAAAGACTGAAATATAAAGACTAACATATACCCAATAATCTTCGTTTTACTTTAAAAATCTTTTTTTACAAAGTAGATCATTTTATTTTAAGTGTAAAAAATACTTAAAATGAAACTGACATTTTTTTTTAATTTAAATTACAATTTTATTTTATTATATTTATTTTATTTTTATTTATTTTAACAAACAATTTTTAACTCTGTATCCACAAAAGGATGAATTTAAGAATGTGGATTAGTGTTATTTTTGCTTTTTATGTTTTATACTTACCATTAATAGTATGAAACATTAAACATGATTTTTTAAGTATAAAGACTTAAAAATATACTCAACTGTTTTACTTAAAAACGTTTTACTTAAAACTTTTACTTAAATCTTTTTTTTTTTTTTACAAGGTAGATAGTTTTATTTTAAGTCAAAACATTTTTTAAATGATATTTAAATTTAAATTTTATTATATTTTTTTCATTTAATTTTTATTTATTTAATTTTTATTTTTTTTAAATAAAATAATTGTGTAATTTGTGTTGACATGCATTCGCATTCAGTTCGCAAAAAAAAAAAAAAACAACAAAAAAAAACCACACATTCAGACATAGCATTTGAAATCATAAAATCATGGCAACTAATTAAAAATCAATTAGCCAAAAATCTAATGCAATATTATTTTCCCAGAACATTTAACTTGTTTTATGAATGTTTAGATGTTTTTAGACAAAAAAGATTGAGAAAACAGTCTTTTGTACCTGGGCACTGATAGACCATTAGTTCTCTGCCGCTTGCTAATTATAACAATACAATCTGCTCTACACTTCCAGGTCAATTATGCACAAATGTGCATCAAGCCAAGCAAATGATGAATGAAAATGGCAGTTTTACTTCATTCGGGTCACCTGGCATATCTGCAGGGTCTTACAGTAAATGAGCACACATGCATTTACATACAGAGGTAATTTAAAGCCCTTTGGTTTCATACTAATGAAGGCGACACAGCTGACTGATGTTCTGTTGGCAAGTAGAATAAGGAACAATTTACAGAGTGAAAAATTACAGCCCAGTCTAGTTTTTGAGCAGTTTGCATAAATTCACTGGTTTTTATAGTCACATAGATGTACAATACATATGATGTGAACCCTCAAATGAGTCTCGCTTGATGCAGAGCACATGCATATGGAGAAAACACAGTTTAGGTCACCTTTACTGAGCAGCGGAGTGTGTAATGAACGATAATGTCGAGACATTTATATGAAGACTGAATCTCGGGATGAGCAGTACACTGCATTACACTGTTTAGCCATTCACAATTTGTCTTCATTTACTGAAAGGTTGTACATTTTATAACATTAATAATCACAGTGAAATGTCTGCCTGTAGGGATGGATTGTTTATCTCATGGATGAGAAACTTCTGGGAAACATTTGCTACAAATTTGCCCAAAATTACCTTTAAAAATTAAATAAAATGAAAATTCTATTGTACAAATGAGCCAGATAGAGGTCATTGGCTATTGCACAATTTTTAAAAAATATTTTAATATAAAATATTGTAAATTAATAAAATAAAAAATAAATAAAAATTGAATTAAATTAAATTTTATTTAATTTTTAATTTAATTTAATTAAAATGAATTAAAATACCTAAAATATTGAAAGTTAAATTCAAATACCTGATTATATTTAAATTATATTTAAAAAAATTTAATTCATTTAATTCAATTTACATAAAAATAATTAAAATACCTTGCTGATACCTGATTATATTTAAATTATATTTTAATAAAATAAAATACAATTAAATTAAATTAAAATACCTTGCTGATACCTGTATAAATAATTATTTTCATGTTATGGCTGACAACCAGCTTATAAACTTGCTTTAAAAATTCTACACTACTTTAATAAAAAATTAAAACCACCTTTAATACTAAAATGAACTTTATTTAAAAAATAATATTTTAATAATATTATAATAATATTATTTATACAATAATATTTTTACCTAAAAATTTCTACTTAAGAAACTATTTAAGCCTGACAAAATAAATACATAAATTATGTTAATTATACAAAAATAATTGAAATAAATTACTTTTCAATGCCTAGACATCACACTTTAAAATAAAAAATAAAATAAAATAAAATAAAAATATGTTGTCCAAGATCATTGCCATTGTAAATTAATTAAGGAATAAACTAATAAAGTTAATTTCATTTTAAATCTTGATTTTTAGTTGTTGTAAGATTATTTTAAACCTTGCTTTGTCTAATTCTAAATAATAATATAATAAGAATATATTAAGAATTTAAGCATTCTTGCAGCCTTTGTTTTAATGAATGTTAGATGACAGCAATGAAAATCTAAATGTAAACACAGGGTTAAATGAGCTTGCACAATTAAATATTAGCCAATATCCATTGACAACGGATATTAATAAATGTAAAAAATATTTTTATGCATATCGCATACATATTTGATGCATATTGCACCATTTAATAGCTTAGCTTTGGTCATGTTTAAAAAAAAAATATTAAAAAATTAATAGAGTGTGTATATTATTCTCGGCTGACCGAATTTAGAGTTTTAAAGTCAAGAACAACTAACGTCTGTGACCGAGACGATAGCGACGGTTATGTCATGATGTTTATCCTAGCGAGAGCAAGCGATTTTATCAGCTATCGCAACAAGAGCAACACTTTCCTTTGAACAAATCGAGCTCTCCAGCTGTAAATCCTGCTGTTAGCTGCACTTGGATTCCTGTGATGTTTTCCTGAAAGCTCCTACCTCATGCTGTCGGCGTGATTTACGCACGCTTTGCCACCGTGGCCGTTTCGCAAAAGTGGGATTTCCAATCACCCGCCCTTACCTGCAGGGGACGTAAGCCTCCGGAAACTCAGGGACGGAGACGAATGAGATAAATCTACATCCTGAACACACATGCTTGATGGATTCTCTGCGTACATGAATGCAGGGATAGATCACTGCAGACTGCTGAGCTCTACTGAGAGATTTAGCAGAGGCGTGGACAACAAACTCTATCTACAATGAGAAACTCATGCACAAGCATCGGAACCAGATCCTGTTTATGTCCATATTTATCAGAAATAAATGTAACAGCTAAATTACATACAGACAAGTTACGATCTATCCAGACAACTATGTCAAGTAACTACAAAATCTGAACATATACCATAAAAAAGAAGGACAAAAAGGCCTATAGTCAATTCAATTCAGCTGAAGAAAGCTCAAAGTGACTCAAAATTAGAGATCAACCCATAATCGGTTTAACCGATATTTTACAGACATTTTCAACCAACGATTACAACAATTACGCAAAAGGTGACAAACTCCTTTGACATTTCACATTTATGCATTTATGCAGTTGTTTTGATACAGTGGAAGATGAACCACAAAAACATCTGTTTTTGTTTAATTTCACTTTTATATTACTTCATGCTGTGTTTTTTTTATTGCGATATGAAGATGAATCGAGTATACTACATGAAATAATATGCTTGGTAGCGCTGAATTTACACTCAGCTATATCAATTTATCACAAAAATAAAATAAATGTTAATGTAAACCATAAAAAACATTTAAAATGACCCCTAGTCAATTCAGTTAAGTCTTTACTACAAGTAATAGCAAGAAAAAAAATATTGCTGGAAGACATCAATTCTAACAAAGAGCATAATTACTACAATTTTAAGAACCATATTTGCATTATATGCAGTATATGCATTACATTTTTTATAGTTACTAGTTTATAGTTATTCTCAGTTGTTATCCGTTTGAATAAATCTTGAAATTCTATCGAATTGGTTCAAACATTATTTGCAATTTTCAGTGTTAATTTTCCTGATAACTAGGGTTTATGACAGCCAAAAATGCAAGTATATATTGGCAACAGTTTGGAGTAAAAATACAATAAGATTAGAAAGCTGAAGGAAGCTCAAAGTGACTCAGAATTAGAGATCAACCGATAATCTGTTTTACCGATATTTTACAGATTTTACCGATATCTCAACTAATCATTGCATTTATGCAAAGTTGATAGATTTACTTTCTCATACTATATGAAATTATCTTCTTGGATGTGCTGATGTTGCACTCAATTGCAACAATTTACCACAAAAATAAAATTAACGTAAACATAAACCATAAAACAACTCAAAAAGATCCCTAGTCAATTCAGTTCAGTCCTCGTCTTTACTACAAGTAATAGCAAGAAAAAAATAATGCTGGAAGACATCAATTCTAGCGAAAAGCATAATTACTACAATTTTAAGTACAATATTTGCATTATATGCATTACATTTTAATAGCAACTGTCTCAGTTGTTAAATGTTTAAATAAACCTTGAAAGTTTCTCAAATTGGTTCAAAAAACTGCTTGCAATTTTTAGTTAATTTCCCTGACAGCTAGGGTTTATGACAGCCAAAAATGCAAGTATATATTGTCAACAGTTTGGACTAGAAATACAATAAGATTAGAAAACTAAAGGAAGCTCAAAGTGACTCAGAATAAGAGATTGACCAATAATCGGTTTTACCGATATTTCACAGATTTTACCGATATTTTCAACTAATGACTACATATACACAAAATTGATAGTCTCCATTGAGATTTGACATTTACTTTTATTCATTTAGCAGATACTTTTACCCGAAGCAGATGAACTACAAAAACAGTTGTTGTTCAATTGCACTTTTATATTATTCCATTTGAGAACATAAGAACATAATTTCTAATCAATTTAGTTCAGCCCTTGTCTTTACAACAATAGCAAGAAAAAAAAAATACTGCTGGGCTGGAAGACATCAATTCTAGCAAAGAGCAATTTCAGTGTTCATTTTCTTGATAACTAGGGTTTATGACAGCCAAAAATGCAAATATATATTGGCAACAGTTTGGAGTAAAAATACAATAAGTTTAGAAAGCTGAAGAAAGCTCAAAGTGACTCAAAATTAGAGATCGACCGATAATCAGTTTAACCGATATTTTACAAATTTTACCGATATTTTCAACTAATGATTACATTTATGCAAATTTGATAGTCTCTCTTGGCATTTTACATTTACTTTCATGCATTTAGAAGATGCTTTTATGCAAAGCAGAAGATGAATTACAAAAACTGTTTAATTTCACTTTTATATTATTCCATTTGAAAACATAAGACTATATCAGTTTCTTTGGTCTATTGTTAATATTATTGTTGCTGCTGCAGTTGTTGTTATAGAAATGCAGTGTTTTTATTGTGATATGGAGATGAAATGACACAAAAAGTACAAAAAGACTGTCTGTTCATACTATATGAAATAATCACATACAGTCAATTACAACAATTTACCACAAAAATAAAATAAATGTAAACAATAAAAACATCTCAAAAAAGATCCCTAATCAATTCAGTTCAGCCAATGTCTTCACTACAAGTAATAGCAAGAAAAAATACTGATGGAAGACATAAACTCTGAGAGAAAAGTATTTTTAGCACCATTTTAAGTACCATATTTGCAGTATATACAGTATATGCATTACATTTTTATAGTTACTGTCTCAGTTGCTCAATGTTTGAATAAACCTTCAAAATCGGTCAAATTGGTTCGAAACATTGTTTGCATTTTTTGAGTTAATTTTCCTGATAATTAGGGTTTATGACAGCCAAAAATGCAATTATATTGCCAACAGTTTGGAGTAAAAATACAATAAAATTAGAACGCTAAGGAAGCTCAGAGTGACTCAGAATTACAAATTAACCGATAATCGGTTTTACTGATTTTTACCGATATTTTACCGATATTTCAACTAGTGATTACAAGCTGCATTCATGCATTTAGCAAACGGTTTCATCCAAACCAGAAGAGGAACTAAAAATAGTTGTTTGTTTGTTTGTTTGTCTGTTTTTTAATTTCACATTTATTCACAATCTCCATTTATAAACATTAGACTTTGTCCATTTATTTTGCCTGTTGCATTAGTGTTGCTTCTGCTTCAGCTGTTGTTATTTTCAAAAATGCTATTTTTTTATGGTTGTGACATGAAGATGACAAAGTTAACAGTAAATAGAAAACAGTAAATAGATATCGGTTCTGCATATCGGTTATTACACATACAAATAATCGGTACTGGTTCTAAAAATAAATATCAGTCAATCTATTTACAAATAATGGAGAATGTCATGTTTTACAAATGTATTCTTGTTATACTCTCCCATCTCAAACAAATATGTCTATATCAAGTATCTCAATGCTCAATGAAACATCAAAACAACTCATCCGATGTGTATATGTTGTACGTGTGTGTCTACATCTGACACAGATCTATAAACACAGATGGATGGTCTCAGAAAACGCAGAGCATCTGTCTTCCTCTTTGACTAATTCTGACTGAAAATCAATGTCCATTAGGCTGACTCACGACTCTGAGTGTCGCCTTTATTTTATTTTCAACTCTAATATGATGCCCTCGGCTTCCAAAACTTGGCCCGCTTCAGATAAACCACGCATACGTGATCTTGCTGTACCTCTTATAATTAAACATGAACTCCTGTTCCAACTAATTGCATTAAAAGAGTCAAACCCAAGCGAGAAAAACAGATGAGATTGAGTCTTACCTCAGCTCCCGTCAGATAGTACGCAGAGAGAAGACCGCCAACGTAACGGATGTTCACCTCAAACAGGGACGCTTCTCCATTCTGCAAAAAACAAACAAGATTAAGATTAAGAAACTCAACAACACAAATGTCATTAATAATTGAGGAAAACATTTTCAAGTATGCTGCGTGGTGATATCTCAAGGTCACATTTGTACTACAATGCTGTTTTTACCTAAATAGGTGTTGGGAAGCTTGGGTAGTTTATGTTAGAGGGGAACAAAGACATAAATATCGGTTGCATTTACGCATGACAATTACACATCACAAATTATATGCAATTCACATACATACAAAATTTAGCACCCAGTGTATAAAACTTTCAAAAACTCAATTTCTAAAGCTCAGAAAGAGTGTAGAAAATAGTCACGGAAAACCAAACTGTTAATCATTTTGCCACAATAAATGGTCCTTCAGGAAAAATTAAATAATAAAAATGCATGACCGCTTTAAAGTACATTCACATCTCAAAGAGTGATTTTCAGAATCTGTGTGGCCGTGACCTCCGGTCGTGTCGCTCAGTGACTCGTATTCAACACGCCGCACTGCTTTCCTGCTGCTGGGAAACTGCCAAGATCTCTGCGGCCAGGCCCGAGAGGGCAGACCGTTATTAAGCACTTTTAGACAATGTTTCCCGCTGCTGGGAGTCAAAGGAGGCTATTGATTTATGAAGAGCATGTGAATAATAGCAATTGTGCAACATGAACTTTTCTCAGCAAGACCACTGTGAATTGTTTTTTCTATTGCAAATCAAATCTCAAAACTGTTACACTTAAAGACTCAGATCAAAGTGATTTAAGGCCTATAAGCAGTGTTTTTATAACGCATCATCAATCAGCCATATTGGCGGCACTTAATGTAAACAACGCCACTGAACTGAATGAAACTCGCATATTTGGCTGATTATTGCTGCTTAAAATGGTCAGTTATTATAATGTTTTGGACTGTACTAATCGGTCGGATCGGGAAAAACATTTGTCTGAGGAACCATAGGTGTTTTTGGTTGGCCAAACTGAACCAGGATTTCCAGTGCAAGAATCTTGACAACATTTGTGTTTGTTCTTCATTTCCTATTTCATTTCTTATTATTAACTTCAGTTTGTCAAAATATTGTGCCCATCAGTCTGACGATTCCTTCGATGTACTTCAGTGAACTCAAAAGTGGTTGCTGAACCCTGAACACTAAATGACTCATTTGAACAGGTTCTTTAAATGAATCATTTTCACTAATTTGAATCAGTCTGACAAATTATTCAATAAACTTCAACGAAAACAAACACACCAGTGCTAGCCATGTAGCATTCAAAATAAATGACTCAGTTGGGCAGGTTCTTTAAATGAATCATTTTCACTGATTTGAATCAGTCTGATGAATCCTTCGATGAACTTCAATGAACTCAGACGGTTACTGAACCACCTTTTTTTTGTCTAGTGAAAGTTTGTAAAATATAAAACTGTAATTACTGACTTGTTTTGTGGAACACTAAATGACTCAGTTGAACAGGTTCTTTTAAATTAATCATTTTCACTAATTTGAATCAGTCTGACGAATTATTCAAGAAACTTCAATGAAAACAAACACTAGCCATGTAGTGTGATTCGAAATAAATGACTCAGTTGAGCAGGTTCTTTAAATGAATCACTTTCACTGATTTGAATCAGTCTGATGAATCCTTCAATGAACTTCAATGAACTCAGAGAGGTTACTGAACTGCTTTTTTTTCTACTGAATGTTCGTAACATAAAACACTGTAATTACTGACTTGTTTTGTGGAACACTAAATGACTCAGTTGAACAGGTTCTTTAAATGAATCATTTTCACTAATTTGAATCAGTCTGAGGAATCCTTCAATAAACGTCAATGAATGGTTACTGAACCACCTTTTTTTGTCTAGTGAAAGTTCGTAAAATATAAAACATAGTAATTACTGGTTTGTTTTGTGGAACACTAAATGACTCAGTTGAACTGGTTCTTTTAGTGAATCATTATCATTGATGTTACTGATCTGAATTAGTTCGATGAGCTCACTAAATGAAACTGAATAGTCAAAGCAGTTCCTAATTAAAAATTGAAATCATTGTAAATGCAGACTGCTTGTGTGGAACAATAAATGATTCAACTGAACCTGTGCTTTTAGTGAATCATTAACACTGACGTTACTGATTTTAATTAGTCTGACGAATCCTTTACTGAATGAAACTGATTTGTCAAGGCTGTTAGTTAAATCAACCTCTGAGTGGCTTACTGAAATGCAAATTATTACTACTTTTAACATTTACGTTTAATGGTTTATTTAGGCCTATGTTGTTTTATTCATGTTCATTACTGTTTAAAAAAAAAAAAAAACCAAATACAATAATATTCATTTGGCCCTCATGCACGTTTTCTTCGACTAAATCGTAAAAAAACAGCATTAAAGGTTGTTTTTGTTATGCAGTGGCCTATAATAGAGACGATTAAGATAAGAGGAGTTAAAGGCCGGGAGAGGCCCAAAGGAGATATAATGTGTCAGGATAATTACAATCACTTGAGTTTGCAAGGAGTTGAGGTGACAAGAGTCCTTATTGACTTGCAGCCACTTACAGGAAGGAAGCAGAATCTCTGGAGTAGATGATAAGAGAATTATAGGAGAGAACCATAGAGAGTAATCACCTCCTCCATCCATTCATTGATGCTCTGATCAACGGCACACTCCAATCGCACTCACATCTGATATCTAAAGAGGCTTCCAGCTCGATTTGTCACAGCAGAACGACAGCAGACATCTATCAAAGTCTGCTTCAGAGCGACACGTCAGACAAAGAGAGAGGACTATCCAAAAAACACAAGACTTCACTGCAAGCCAAATGAAAGTAATCCCAACTCACACAGAGAGTATTTCCGTCTTAAATCAGCTGCTGAACAATTCACAGCGGCAAAAAAGAGCATGTTTGAGGACAGCACACTAAACAACCATGAATTAAGAGAGAGCTTAAAAGGATTATCCTGTAAGAAATCAGACAAATCCCAAGCTACAACGCTTAAGCAGGTATTTGTGGGTAAATATGTTTGTGCATGTGAGTGTCTTTCTATTGTAAAAACACAAATATTGAATGGCTCTCACTCTGCTTTCTGCAATGTTGCAGTATTTATCAAATAAAGGGTAAACGGCACTTTTTATGTAAAGAAACAATTCCCCCAAAGTTAAAATTAGCTGTAAATGTAGTCACCCTCAGGCCATCCAAGATGTACATAAGTTGGTTTCTTCATCAGATTTGGACAATTGTAGAATTGCATCACTTGCTCACCAGTGGATGTGAATGGGTGCCGTCAGAATGAGAGTCCAAACAGCTGATAAAAACAATAATCCACGAGTAAGACACAACACTCCAGTTCATCAGTTAACATCTTGAGAAGACAAAAGATGAAACGAACGCTGAGTGCATAATCCATAATAACGCTTCCTCCAGTCTGAATCAGGAGAGAAATCTGCACAGATCAAGTGACGTTTACAAGCCAAAACAGCCCAAAACAGCTCTAAAAAAAAATGTGGGTGGTTTTTAATGTGAGAGACAACAGAAGATGGACTTTTTCAGTGGAGGAAGTGTTATTACAGATTATAACATAACCGTTTAAAGTTAAAAATGTCTTAATTTATGTTCGTTTCTTACAACCACAGCAACTTTTGGATTGTAACTCTTTTAGCTTGTAAACATTGCTTGATCTGTGGACATTTTTAGTTAATGTGTTTTTTTTAGTTAAAAACATCATAATAATGGATTTACTTCTTACAAACATGCAGCTTTTGGCTTCTTAAGGTGTTAACTTATTGATTGGAGTGATGTGGATTACTTGTGTATTATTGTGATGTTTTTATCAGCTGTTCGGACTCTCATTCTGACAGCACCTATTCACATCCATTGGTGAGCAAATGACGCAACGCTACATTTCTCCAAATCTCATGAAGAAACAAACTCATCCTAATCTTGGATGGCTTGAGAGTGACTACATTTTCATCAAATGTGTTTGTAAGAACAAATCCATCATTAAGATGTTTTTAACTTTTAAAATACGAGTCCATAATCTATAATAACGCTTCCTCCAGTGAAAAAGTCCATCTTTTGTTGTCTCTCACATTAAAATCCAGCCACATATTTGTTTAGACCTGTTTTGGCTTGTAAACGGTTCTTAATCTGTGCAGATTTCTCTCCTGATTCAGACCAGACCAATTTTTCCCTAAAGGAAGCGTTATTATTATGGACTCGTATTTTAGTTAAAAACGTCTTAATGATGGATTTGTTTCAGCTTTTGTCTTCTGAAAATTTACTGTAAATGTATTCCTCTTTAGGCCATTCAAGATGTAAATGAGTTTGTTTCTTCATGATATTTGGAGAAATGTAGCATTTCATCACTTGCTCATTAATGGATGTGAATGGGTGCCGTCAGAATGAGAGTCCAAATAGCTGATAAAAACATCACAATAATCCACAAGTAATTCACATCACTCCAGTTCATCAGTTAACATCTTGGGAAGACAAAATCTGTGTGTTTGTAAGAAAAAAAAATCCATCAAGACATTCTTAACTTCATAGAGTCCACAATCTATAATAACGCTTCCTCCAGTGAAAAAATCCATCTCTTTTTGTCTCTCACATCAAAATCCAGCCACATATTTGTTTAGAGCTGTTTTGACTTCTAAACAGTGCTTAATCTGTGCAGATTTCTCTCCTGATTCAGACCACACCACTTTTTCACTGGAGGAAGCGTTATTATTATGGACTCCAATTTTAGTTAAAAATGTCTTGATGGATTTATTTCTTACAAACATGCAGCTTTTGGCTTGGCTAAGGTGTTAACTGATTGACTGGAGTGATGTGGATTACTTGTGGATTATTGTAATGTTTTTATCAGCTGTTTAGACTCTCATTCTGACGGCACCCATTCACATCCATTGGTGAGCAAGTGATGCAATGCTACATTTCTCCAAATTTCATGAAGAAACAAACTCATCCTAAATTTGAATGGCCTGAGGGTGACTACATTAGTGCTAATTAAAATTTTTGGGGAACAATTTTTGTGAACAACATTCTGGTGATTCATACTAAAATGAAAATGTTATTATAATGGTGGAATTTTCTTTCTTTCTTTCTTTCTTTCTTTATATCCACAGCGACAGGGTTTTGTTGGAGAAACCGAGAGAACATAATCAGCCAGACTTTCACTTTAACCTGTCCATTACCCTTCACTTGCGCGCTCCATAATAGCCGGGTGGTTTCAATCAGGTGCGTGGCGTTATTGTAACCGCTGGACCTCTGCGCTGCGGTGTGGTCATGGCTAATGGCTGCACTGTCAAGCTAATGGCACCAAATTAGCATTTTAATTCCTGCAGGTTTGGCAGGTGGTGCACAAGGAAGGCTGCTGTAGAGATGCTATTGTTAGTAGCACAAAAATGGAGCGCGCTGAGATAATGAATAAAATTACTGCGGCTAAAAATACAACACGCTGAAAGCTCCTATAGCAGTTCAGAGATGCAGCAGTAACATTGTGTTGCTTTGTATCTCACATGCTGGTGAGCATTGAGTGGAACAGGAACAGATTTAGACAACGCGATGCCCGGTTTAGTTTGGAATAGAGACGATGCAGATGTAGAGAAAGTCTGTTTTTGCAGAAAACTCACAGCTGGGTTAAGAACAGTATAACAGGGTTCGATCCTCACTATTTCTGCAGTACATAGTGTATTATTTACTCATTATTTAAACAAACTGACATTTGGCACAAATAATACAGAATTAACATTTTTGATTTCCATGGCTCATGTTCAATTCATGAGTCGGAATTATAAATAAATGTAAATAAATATATAGTTAATATTGATGCCAGTTTGTTCTGATACATAAAGACGTCAAAGACATTAAGAGCAAAAGAAATGTAAAATGTTTTGGAGAGTAAAATGTCAAAATTTGGTTGAAATAATGTTACATTGTCATAAATTGATTTTTGTTGTAAATATGCCTGACAAGATTGTTACACTAAATGACATTTGACGTTTTACTCTTCTGTAAATTAGGGAAAAATGTATATATATTTTTTTTGCTTAGAAAAACAAAAATGCAATTAAATTAAACAAAAAAATCTTAAACTATTAACTATTCATTTTTTTTAAAAAAAACCACAACAACAATTTAAACAAGTATTATTGTTGATATATATATATATATATATATATATATATACACAAATATCTACTATTAGAATAAATATATTTGTATTATTATAGAATTCAGAAATTTTTAAATATATATAAAAAAAAATAGGTACTAATAAAATACATATATTTTATATTTCTATTATTATAGCGTATGTGTGCGTGTGCATGTGTGTGTGTGTGTGTATATATATATATATATATATATATGAATTTCTGTAGGTGTAGAATGCATGTGCAGCTGTCAATATATAATGTCAATATATTTTAATAAATAAATACATAGTTAATGTTGACTATTTATGGCATCTTATTCTAATAAATAAAATACTATATATATATATATATATATATATAGTCTCTAATTGGACATATTACTTAAAGTTATATATTGTTAAATTAAATTAAATAATTTTGTCATACAGCACCACATCACATAGTTCAGATAATTTTCAAATCTTGAGTCTCTTAAGTATTATGATTTATTAAATATATTGAGATTAAATTGTATTTTACTCACTATTTAATCAAGTGCCATTTTTGGCATAAAAATACAAAATAAACATTTTTATTTCCATGACAGCTGGATGCAAAAATTCAGAATTCAAGACCTTAAATTTTTTTATTTATTTTAAAAAGAATTATAAATAAATATTTTGACAAATTATGCCAGTTTATTCTGATTTGTGGAATATATTTTTTTAAGTTAAATACTGTCAAAACAATTAAGAGCTATCAAAATTCATTTTATTTTTGTCATACCGCAACACAAAATGTTCACATTATTTTTAGATGACTTTAAAAAATTAAAAGAAAATTCAAAAGAAACAGTTTATTAAATATAATGATTCATGCTTACTGCATAAGTTAAATTGAGTACTAATGTCTGTAGGTGTAATTTTACATCCAGCTGAAACTTCATAACATTAATTGTCTGAAACACACATTGTGGAATAATGCAGGTGATTTTTCACTTACTACTGTATTTTTAGAAATAGCATGCAGTATTCAGGTATTCAGATAGAGTACAGTCTACATACATGTGCATCTTTAGCCTTGTCACTGCACTAGTCTGTGAGCGAGAAAAAGTGAACCAAGTACATCTTGATTCCCACTAAACTGTCAGGCAGGTGTTGGCAAATGTTGACTGATGTGTTAAATCTACTGCTCCTATCATCACTTGGCATGTGGCGACACTAACAGTCCGGCAAATACACGCTTAAATGAGTATTAGAGAGATTCACACAAACTGGGCCGTGATTAAAGACAGCAATTAGCCATAATTAGCCCTCAGTGATCATCAAAATTGACTTATTATAGAGGTCTATCTCCAACCAAGACATTCACGCATAAAGCGTCTCTTTCTGGAGGTCGGCGGATTGCGGTTTTGTGTCCGACTGCTGGGTGCCGTAATGTTATCAGAGGTATGTGGAACTGGCCCGAGCTCAACTGGGACGTGCTGGAAGTAAAAAAATTGATGTCAATCTAATAAAACGTTGCATGCAATCAGCTGTCTTTGTGCTAAAAATAAAGATTTTTGCGAGAAATATGTTTGTATGTAAACTGCAAAATCAAGCTTTTAATCAGGTTCACATTCTTATCTGGTGTTTTTTAACATGTTTAAAGACAAACCATGTTTTCTTTTGATTTTTTGAATACTCAGAAGAGAATATAAGAACATAGAACTTAATCTGTTTCCTGCTAAATTTCACATACATAAACAAAAATCTGTTTTTTTTTTTGTTTTTTGTTTTTACTCAGAGTTGATCTATATGAGTATATGGAAACAATCCAAAATTCTGTTAATCCTAAAGCATCTCTATATTTATATAGGGACATTACTATGGTTAAACCATGGTAACCACAAATTAACCAACTGTACTGCCTTAATGTTTTAATGTTTTGTACTGTTTAATAAAAACAAAAAAGAAATTAGTGCTCCGAAGTCCCAATCTGAATCAAATGATTCGCAATCCGACTGAAGCGACTCTAAACATTGAATCATTGTGCAACGCAATGATTTAACAGATTCTGAGTTTTGAAAAGCTCTGTTTCACCCATCACTAAAACAAGTGATGTCGAAAATCTGAAAATGAATCTTTTAATCTGGTTTTTGCTACTGAATCTCTTGAACTGAAAGATTGAGTCACGAGTTTGAATCAATCGGAGTGGTTCCAGCGTAAATGACTCACTCAGTTGAATCTGTTTGTCTGTTCTTCTGCTTTTCGCGTCTTCAGCCATGTTTACACAACATGCTAGCATCATGCTAATAACATGCTAGTAATATGATAATAATGTTATAAACATGCTAGCAACAAGCTAGTAACTTGCTAACCATGCTGAAACATGCTAATAATTTACTAATCATGCTAACAACATTTTAGGAACTTTTCTAATCAAGCTAACAACATGCTAGTAACATGCTAATCATGCCAGTAACTTACTAATCATGCTAGCAACATGCTAATCATGCAAGCAACATGCTAATAACTTGCTAATCATGCTAGCAACATGCTAGCAACATGCCAATCATGCTAACAATGTGCTAGTAACATGCTAGTAACAGGAAAATCATGTTAAAAACATGTTAGCAAAACATGTTAGTACCATGTTAATCATGCTAGCAACATGCTAGTAACTTGCTAGTCATGCTAGCAACATGCTAATAATTCGAAAATCATGCTAGCACCATTCTAGTAACTTTTCTAATCATGCTAACAACATGCTATTAACATGCTAATCATGTTTGTAACTTGTTAATCATGCTAGCAACATGTTAGTAACTTGCTAATCATGTTAACAACATGCTAATAACTGGCTAATCATGCTAACAACATGCTAATCATGCTAGAAACATGCTAGCAACATATCAATCATGCTAACAGCATGCTAGCAGCAAGCTAGTAACATGCTAATCATGTTAAAAACATGCTAGCAACCTGTTAGTATCATGTTCATCATTCTAGAAACATTCTAACAACATGCTAATAAAGCTAGCAACATGCTAATAACATGCTAATCATGTCAGAAACATGCTTGTAACATGCTAGTAACATGTTAATCATGCTAGAAACAGGCTAGCAGCATGCTAATCAGGCTATATGTTAGCAATATATAAATCATGCTAACAACATGCTAGCAACAAGCTAGTAACATGTTAATCAAGTTAAAAACATGCTAGCAACATGTTAGTACCATGTTAATCATGATGAAACATGCTACCACCATGCAAATCATGCAAACAACATGTTAACAACATGCTAATCATGCTGCCAGCATGCTAGAAACATGTTAATCATGCTAGCAACATGTTAGTAACTTGCTAATCATGTTAACAACATGCTAATAACTGGCTAATCATGCTAACAACAAGCTAATCATGCTAGAAACATGCTAGCAACATATCAATCATGCTAACAGCATGCTAGCAGCAAGTTAGTAACATGCTAATCATGTTAAAAACATGCTAGCAACCTGTTAGTACCATGCTCATCATTCTAGAAACATTCTAGCAACATGCTAATAACATGCTAATCATGTCAGAAACATGCTTGTAACATGCTAGTAACATGTTAATCATGCTAGAAACAGGCTAGCAGCATGCTAATCAGGCTATAAATATGTTAGCAATATATAAATCATGCTAACAACATGCTAGCAACAAGCTAGTAACATGCTAATCATGTTAAAAACATGCTAGCAACATGTTAGTACCATGTTAATCATGATGAAACATGCTACCACCATGCAAATCATGCAAACAACATGTTAACAACATGCTAATCATGCTGCCAGCATGCTAGAAACATGTTAATCATGCTATAAACAAGCTAGAAACATGCCAATCAGGCTATAAATATGTTAGTAACTTGCTAATCATGCTAACAACATGCTAGTAACTTGTCAATCATGCTAGAATCATGTTATTAACTTGTTAATCATGCTAACAACATGCTAGTAACATGTTTATAATGCTAACAACATTGTAATCAGCCTATAAAAACATTGGTACCTTGGTAATCATGTTAGAATCATGTTATTAACTTGCTAATCTCATGCTAACAACATGCTAGTAACATGATAACCATGCTAACAACACTGCAATCAGCCTATAAAAACGCAAGCAACAAGCTAATAATGCTAAAACATGCTAACAACATATCAAATTGTGTCGGCAATGTGCTAAATCATGCTAGCAACATCAACTTTCATACGTTTACACCTGCTTCAAACTTTCAGGCTAGGCTTTCTCCAGCCAACTGAAATTTTTTTCTCAAAATGTACTCATCTAGATTGAGAGCGTACCATGAACATCATGAGAGATGATCAATGCATGAATCAAACTTATTTCATTTTTCTATAACATCACCGTAGCATGGAAACATCACGCACACTCGTTCATGTCACTAGAAGCACCGGCTCTCTTTAAGAACAGATGGCTTTCGTTCGCCTCAGTCTTAAGATTTCACAAGCCTCTTCGTTCACTTGGGTTCAACATCTTCACTGGCTCCAGCAGCGGAGGATCTGGCCACAGACAGCATGAGTGATACTCTCATTTGGCCGTTCTTCGGAGGCTAATTCCCATCACTTTCAGGTCACCTTCACTTTAAGGAGCTCATTCCTCACTGACAGCCTTCAGAGACTCTCATTTATTTAGATAGAGTTGGAACACAGATGGATCCATTATGTTGAGGGTATCAAGAGGCTACTTTGAGAAGAACATTTCGACTTGTTGGAGTGTGTGGTGCTTTTAAAAGGAAACCGTGCAAACTAAATCAAACGCTGCAGCTGCGTCAAGTGCGAAAAATGCACTTGGAGTCTGAAATGAATCATACAGTGAATTCTATATATAGAATTCAGTCTTAAAATACATTTTAATATATATTAAATCTCTCTGGTCCTAAACAACACAATGCGAGCAACAATAAATCTCCTCCGGACAGTCCTCTGGACATGTTTCAAGCCGATCCATGTAAATGCTTCCTGGCAAATTAAAAGACAAGGTTCATAATTAAGACAGACCCACCAGAGTAATTAGACCCAATTACAGCCAATCGTCCTCCTCGCAATCTCTCTCCCTGCATTACACTTACATGTCAATACGACGGCGAGCGGAAGAGAAAGTCATTACCTGCAGCGACTGTAGGCTGTTCAACCCTTAGAGTGTGATTTTTCTGAGTACGTACCAACTTCCACTTTCAATGGAAAATATGTCAACAGGAAAAATGGTGCAGGGCTTGATTTTATTTTACACAACAGAGCACAGCAGAGAGCGAGCACTTGTACAGCAGCCTCACTTCCAGTCATTTTCTTCTCAGAAACTCTAAGCCTGAACCAGACCAACCCGATCTGAAACCAATCACAGTACAACAAGGAAATCAAAAAACTTACAAGCCTGCATACTGTATTGATATAATGAGGAAATGGGCTAGAATCCCATTAAGCCCATTTTGCATAGACACTCACTGAAAGAAACATACAATATTAATGTATTAACAGCATCTAATATTTACGTTTGAGTACATAACATAAAAATTCCTATTTACAAATATGGAAATCATGGCGTTAATATTTTTATTTTTATTTTATTGTGTTCAGTCATATTAAATACATTTTTAAAAATATTTTTTTCTGTCTGTCATGTTTTCTTTATACTGTCCTTATTTATAGGAAATAATTAAAAATATTAGATTTGGACAATATTTATGTATGTATTTATTTATTT
Source organism: Labeo catla (assembly GCA_012976165.1). Lineage (NCBI taxonomy): Eukaryota > Metazoa > Chordata > Actinopteri > Cypriniformes > Cyprinidae > Labeo > Labeo catla. The sequence continues at coordinate 19,085 of VONZ01000398.1, read as the reverse complement.
ATTTATGTTTGCATTAACACTCACTGAAACGAAAATACAATATTGATGTATAGACACAACATTTAATGCTTAAAATATTTACATTTGAGCAGATTTGAAGACATAAAGCACAAAGCCTTATTTACAAATATTGTTATGTTTTCTTTATACTGTACATATTTTTAAGAAATAATTAAACAATATTAGATCTGAAGAGAGAGGAGTGATATAAGCAGCTCCAAATAAATAAATAAATAAATAGTATTTATTTATTTATGTTTGCATAGACACTCACTGAAACAAACATACAATATCGATGTACTGACAGCATCTTATGCTTAAAATATTTATGTTTGAGCAAATTTAAAGACATACTGATAATATTTTTTTTCTGTAATCTGTTGTCATATTAAATACGTTTTTAAAAATATTTTTGCAATACATTATTGTGATTGCACTTATCTGTGTCTGTCATGTTTTCTTTATACTGTACATATTTTTAAGAAATAATAAAAAATATTAGATTTGGAGAGAAAAGTGGGATTAGCAGCACAAATAAATATTTTTTTTTATTTACAAATATTGTCATGTTTTCTTTATACTGTACATATTTTTAAGAAATAATTAAACAATATTAGATTTGGAGACAGGAGTGATATAAGCAGCTCCAAATAAATAAATAAATAAATAAATAAATAGCATTTATTTATTTATGTTTGCATAGACACTCACTGAAACAAACATACAATATCGATGTACTGACAGCATCTTATGCTTAAAATATTTATGTTTAAGCAAATTTAAAGACATACTGATAATATATATATTTTTTCTGATATATATTGTCATATTTAATACATTTTTTAAGCATTTTTGCTATAAATGATTGTGATTGCATTTATCTGTGTCTGTCATGTTTACTTTATACAGTACATATTTTTAAGAAAAAAATAAAAAATATTAGATTTGGAGATATAGATGTTTACTTTATACAGGCCTACATATTTCTGTCCATGACATTTCCAAATTATTTAAAAATAATTAAAATCTAAAATGTCTACAGTGATTTTATTTATATATTTATGTTTGCATAGACATTCATTGAAACGAAACATACAATATTGATGTATTAACAGCATCTAATGCTTAAAATATTTACGTTTGAGCAAATTTAAAGACAAAGTACAAATCCTTATTTACAAATACTGAAATCATGGCATACATTTTTTTATTTTCATTTTATTACATTCAGTTGTCATATCAAATACTTTTTTTGTTTAAATATTTTTGCAATACATTATTGTGATTGCACTTATCTGTGTCTGTCATGTTTTCTTTACACTGTACATATTTTTAAGAAATAATTAAAAATATTAGATTTTGAGAGAAGAGTGGGATTAGCAGCATAAATATTTTTTTGTTATGTTTGCATAGACACTCACTGAAACGAACATACAATATTGATGTATCGACACAGCATCTAACACTTAAAATAATTACGTTTGAGCAACTTTCAAGACAATGTACAAATCCTTATTTACAAATACTGAAATCATGGCATTTATTTATTTATTTCGTTTTTAATTTATTCAGTTGTCATATCAAATACATTTTTTAAAAATATTTTTGAAATAAATTATTGTGATTGCACTTGTCTCTCTGTCATGTTTTTTTATTTTTTATACTGTACATATTTTAAGAAATAATTAAAAATATTAGACATGGAGATAGAAACGGGATTAGCAGCTCCAAATAAAAAAAAAAATAATAATAAATGTATAAATATTTTTTTTATTTAATTATATATATATATATATATATATATATATATAAAATAAAGCTGTCACTGAAGACCTACATATTTTTATTTAAAAATGATTAAAATCTAAAATGTCTAAAATGTATTCAAAAATGGTAAAGATGCAAAAAAAAGCTAAATAAATAAATATTATTAAAAAAAAAAACTTGACATAAAGGATTCTGTGAAGCTGTGAATACTTAATAATGTTTACATTTTAGATATTGTCAGTGCATCCATATTGTACACCTCAGCATCTATCCAAATGATCAAAAATGTATGTTGTACCAGTAAATGTTATGTACTAACACCTGCGAGACCAGGCTGACACATCCGACAAAACTATACATCTATACAATATACATCAGATGAGTCATCAGTATTTCTGGTTTGTTTTCCTCAAAGAGGAAAGCTCAAATGTGTTGCCTGTGCAATCAGTCGTTCAGATCCAGACATGCACAAACTCTCTTAGACTCAACTTTTTGTGATTTACACTTTTTCTCTCTCCTCTTCTCTACTATCGATTTTTCCCCTCACCTTGCAGTCAAGCCTTGAGGAGGACGCAGGCGTGGGCCAGATGATTTTGTATATTTATATCTTTTAGTTTCAGGTCACCTTCATCAATCATGTATTCCCACTATTAAAAGAAATTATTCCCGGCCAGCAGAAGCACCTATCTGACTATAGCATGAATTATTAATACATTGATTCTGGTAAGGCACAAGTCTGGTGGAAAAACGTGCATTAAAACCACAAAAACACAGAACATCTGACCTGAGAATGAAGAGATACATCTGACCTTGTGAAACGCTCATGCTGATATTTATCACAACATAACGTTGCCAGTTTAATGAAAGTCATTCTTTACTCATCAGTGCATTTAAAGGAATAGTTCACCCAAAAAGTGAACATTTCCTGAAAATTTACTCACCCTCAGGCCATCCAACATGTAGGTGACTTTTTTTCTTCATCAGATTGGGAGAAATGTGTCATTCCATCACTTGCTCGCCAATGGATGTGAATGGGTGCCGTCAGAATGAGAGTCTAAACAGCTGATAAAAACATCACAATAATCCACAAATAACCCACACCACTCCAGTCCATCAGTTAACATCTTGAGAAGACAAAAGCTGCTTGTTTTTAAGAAACAAATCCATCATTAAGACATTTTAAATTTCTAAATATAAGTCCATAATTCATAACGCTTCCTCCAGTCAAAAAGTCCATCTGCTGTTGTCTCTCACATCAAAATCCAACCATATATTTGTTTAGAGCTGTTTTGGCTTGTAAACAGTGCTTGATCTGTGCAGATTTCTCTCCTGATTCAGACCAGACCACTTTTTCACTGGAGGAAGCGTTATTATGGATTATGGGCTTCTTAATGATGGATTTGTTTCTTCAAACACAAAGCTTTTGTCTTCTTAAGATGTTAACTGATGGACTGGAGTGGTGCGAATTACTTGTGGATTATTGTGATGTTTTTATCAGCTGTTTGGACTCTCATTCTGACGGCACCCATTCACATCCATTGGTGAGCAAGTGATGGGATGACACATTTCTCCAAATCTGATGAAGAAACAAACTCATCTACATCTTGGATGGCTTGAGAATGAGCAGAATTCCAGCTAATTTTCAAATTTTAATGTCAATATAGTTTTTAATAATTGTATTATTACATCATTTTATAAAATATAATAATGAATTTTCTTTGCATTATGATAATGAGAATTGGGAGGTAAAATATTAAATTAAAATTATGCTACAGTCTGTGTCATTTTAGCATCACAGGGATTTTTAAAAATGTTTATTAAGATTTTGATTTAGCTTTTAATTTTACATTTTCCTTAATTTAATTGTAACTTTAATTTAGTAATTTTACCTTAATTTTTGTTTGTCATTTACTTAATTTTATTTCCGTTTTAGTTATTTTAGTACATCTTAAGTTAAAATAAATGAAAATTAATATTTTGAGCTGTTTTGGCTTGTAAACGGTGGCTGATCTGTGCAGATTTTTCTCCTGATTCATACCAGACTACTTTTTCACTGGAAGAAGCGTTATTATGAATTATGGACTGGTATTTTACGTCTTGATGGATTTGTTTCAGCTTTTGTCTTTTCAAGATGTTAACTGATGGACCGGAGTGGTGTGGATTACTTGTGTATTATTGTTTATAACAGCTGTTTGGACTCTCATTCTGACGGCACCTATTCACATCTATTGGCGAGCAAGTGATGGAATGCTACATTCCTCCAAATCTAATGAAGAAACAAACTCATATACATTTCCATCTTATTTTTATTTTTTAATGTCAATATAGTTTTTAATAATTGTATTATTACATAATTTTATAAAATACAATGAGGAGTTTTTTTGCATTATGATAATGAGAATTGGGGGTAAAATATTAAATTAAATTTATGCCACAATCGGCATCATTGTAGCATCATTGACATATTTTTATAGTTTTTATTAATATTTTGAATTAGTATTTTATTTGAGTAATTTAAACTTAATTTTTGTTTGTTATTTACTTAATATTTTTATTTCCGTTTTAGTTATTTTAGTACATCTTAAGTTAAACTAAATGAAGATTAATATTTAGAGCTGTTTTGGCTTGTAAACAGTGCTTGACCTGTGCAGATGTTTCTCCTGATTCAGACCAGACCACCTTTTCACTGGAGGAAGTGTTATTATGGATTATGGGCTTGATTTTTAAATTTTTTTATTAATATTTTGATTTAGCTTTTAATTTGACATTTTCATTAATTTAATTTTTGTTTGTCATTTACTTAATTTTTTTCAGTTTTAGGTGTTTCAATACATCTTAAGTTAAATGAATTAAAATTAATATTTAGAGCTGTTTTGGACTGTTTTGGCTTGTAAACAGTGCTTGATCTGTGCAGATTTTTCTCCTGATTCAGACCAGACTACTTTTTCACTGGAGGAAGCGTCATTATGGATTATGGGCTTGTATTTTACGTCTTAATGATGGATTTGTTTCAGCTTTTGTCTTCTCAAGATGTAAACTGATGGACTGGAGTGGTGTGGATTACTTGTGGATTATTGTGATGTTTTTATCAGCTGTTTGGACTCTCATTCTGACGGCACCCATTCACATCCATTGGCGAGCAAGTGATGGAATGCCGCACTTCTCCAAATCTGATGAAGAAACAAACTCATCTACATGTTGGACGGCCTGAGGATGAGCACATTTCCAGCTCATTTTCATTTTTGGGTGAACTATTCCTGTCAGAGTAAATGGAGCCTATGATGCATCTGATTTCATTTGCCGCACAATCTCCAGCACGTCGACGTGTAATGGTGAGTTAATTAAAATCACAAGCAAACAAACCTGCCATAGCCACATTGGATAGTCTGTTCACACGTCAGCCGTCGAGGGGATTCTACTGCGGCGACAGACAACCGAGGATCAGATTCAACTTCATCAAGATCAAATTGAAATTCATTAAACTGCAATCTGGAAGACTAATTGAACTATTAAGAAATAAATAGAAGTCTGGAAGAAACACTGAGGAAAGATTTTGAACACACATTTATTTGTCGCCAGGGGCCTTCGAACGCCTGCGGTGTGATTTACTCACGGCTTTGCCATCAGAGGTTTTGTTTGGTTGTTAAACTTTAGTGTTTGTAAAACTGATACGAGCTTAGGTTTTGCTGGAAGCTGCTTTAAACTTCACTGCAGAACTGCCTTTAAACTCTGAGTCAATAAACACTTATTCAAATCTGACACTGTAGACGAACTTTCTCATTCACGGCTCAATATCAAGCCTTAGTTGAAGTTATTGACTGCTTTTTAGGATGAATCACACATATTCTGTCAAGAATCGTGGCCTGGCCACATTACACCTGGAATAACTTACAAATCATATTTTTGCATACAAAATAAAGCCTACTTTAACCATTTTTGACACATTTTACCCCCCAAATTCTCATTTTTGTAATGCATTTTTTATTTTAATTAACATTAAAGGCAGTATAAACATAGCATGTTGCACATATAAAATACCAAAATTCTAAATACAATTCTAAATGTGTAAATTGTTAAATGCATAATTTAATATATAATAATATAAAAATAAATGTATAAATGTTTATTTGTTCATTTATTTATTAACTAATTAATTAATTCATTTATTTATTTAAACATTTATTTATTTATGCACTTATTTATTGCCTCCACATTTCATTTTTAGGTTTATGGTTGTCGGCACATCACTCAACAACAGTGGGCGTCACCTTTTTATTTTTATTTATAATACATTTATTTATATAATTATTTTTATTTATTTATTTATAAACAAATAAATACATGCACAAATAAATAAATTAAATTAATATTTCAATAAATAGATATTTAAATAAATAAATGCATTAATAAATATTTCAATAAATAATTACAATTAATTAATTAGTTATAAATAAATAAATAAATAAAATTAAATAAATACATAAATAAATACATTTATTTATGCTTTCAATAATTAAATTATGCATTTAACAATTTATTTATATATTTCAATATTTATTAAATTATTTAATTTTGAGTAATTTGGCCCTCCATTGTCATTTTTATTATTTGGGCTTTTAAATGTCAATATGGCTTTTAATATCTGTATTATTATTTAATTTTATAAAATATAATAATGAGGTTTTTTTGCATTATGATCATGAGAATTGAGGGTAAAATGTGAAAAAAATTATGTCTCAATCAGTGTCATTTTAGCATCATTGCGATACTATTTTAATTTTACTTAATTTTACTATTTTAATTTTTACTTAATTTTACCTTCTATTATTTTTAATGTCAATATAGTTTTTAATAATAATAAATAATTTAATAATAATAAAATTTAAATAAAATTTTATTATATAATTGTATAAAATATAGTAATGATATAGTACGTTTTTGCATTATGATAATGAGAATTAGGGGGTAAAATATGAAATAAAAATGATTCATAGTTTTTATTAATATTTTGAGTTAGTTTTTATTTACATCTTTCATTTTTAATTTTGATTTTAATTTAGTCATTTCAATTTAATGTTAGCAATTTTGTTGTGTTTATATACACATAGTTTATTTGTCATTTCATTTTTTAGTTTTAGTTATTTTAAGTACAGCTTAAGTTAAACTAAATGAAAATGAAAGTAAGTAATTTTTTTAAAATATATTTTTAAATAATTATTTGCTTCAATTTCAGGAGTTTCAGTATTATTTTAAGTATTGTTTTATTTTTTAGTTAACCTAAATTACTCAAAAATGTTCAAAAATTAGGCCACTATTGTTATTATTCCTTGCTGAAAATGGATGTAATGAATAAATTAAAAAGCAAATACAGATGCAAAACTGAAAAAATAACAAAACCTGATGAAAATAACAACACCACATAAAATGTATAAACTTAAACTAAAATTATAGACAAACTTTAAAAATGAAACTAAATGATATATTAATAAATAAATCGAATTAAACTTAAAATAAATAATAAATCAATTAAAAAAATTAAATTATAATGTAAACTAAAAAATAGCTAAAGTATATATTAATAAATAAATCACTTAAGTAATTAAATAAATGGTAATAAATACAATTATAGTAAATAAATAATACCAAAATAACAAAAACCTAAAGAAGTTGACAAAAGCACAAAACAATCTCTTAAACTTAAAATGTATAATGAAACTAAAAAAGCTAAATTATATATTAATAAAAAAAATAATAAATTTAGATAAAATATTAAACATTTAAAAAAAATACTATAATAGTATATAAATAATACAAAAATAACAGGTAAGTGATTTAACATTTTATCTTAACATTAAAACTTTTTTTTTGGATCATTTTTGAATTTAAATTTCAGTTGAATTGAATTTGAACTGAGGTAGCAAATGGGATACAGAATTTTTAATTTAATTTAATTTCAAATATTTAAATTTTCGCCTATATAAATATGAGTTAATGTAAATAATAATGTATTTCATCATATCTAATAAATTAACTTTTGTGTTTCCTGGAATACATGTGAAAGACTGATCATACCTGAAGCAATGTAAGCAGCGACTGCAGAAAAGTGTTAGAAAATCAGTATCAGTCTCCGATTTCCCAATCCCAAATTTCCCAAATACCGCGACCACAGAGTCGTGAACCACACAGAGTTAAGAGAAACCTAAGTACGCACACAATCTGCACCGGCTCCAGATGCACAAACCGTATTGAGGGAAACCCCATCAGTTTCTGCTCTCGCCCTCCTCAGATGATGCCCAGGAGAGACTCTCAGCGAGGAAGTCTCCATTCAAGAGCTCAAAGAACACGCTAATTACCCGCCCTCTTATTTTGCCTCTTCAGAGGATGCATATCTTCCCGTGGAATATCATTTGCGCTCTATGGTTAGATAAGCAATAATGTCAAATGCTCATTCAGAATCAAATCTCTGAAAATGTCAACCGTGTCCATGCAGAAACGCGTCTGACGTCTGTCATCTGCTACTGAGACTGAATGTTTCAGAAGCATGAAATATTCCAGACTAATTGATCCTTCGCTAAGCTCCGCCCCCTCAGTTACTGTCACTCATTCAGACAAGCTGTTGGTTTTCACTACAGATACTGTAAAGTTAGAGCATTACATGGTTAAAAAACTTCAGAGCTTCTTATAGTCACTTAAAAGAGAAAAGCTTCATTTGCAAGTTATTATAAGTGATAGGGTTGATATTGTTAACTAAAAAAAAAAAAATATATATATATTTGAAATGAAAGCTTTTAGATGAAAAATGTAAACAAAAATAATTCAAAATTAAATTGTAAGTCTAAACTGAAGTACTAAACTTACTGAAATTAAAATAAAAAATAATTCTATATTAAAAATATATTTTAAAAAGTAATGAAAATGACAAAAGCACATATAAAATGTCTAAAAGTTAAAGTAAATTTATATGTAATTATATAAATATATAAATTATATATTAATTAAATTAATAAATTGTTGAATATTAGTACACACCATAATAGCATAAATAATACTAAAATAAAACCTAATGAAAATGACAAATGCACATATAAAACGTCTAGATAAAATGTCAAAAAAGTTCAACTAAAATTAAATAAAAATCTAAATTATATATATAAATAATATAATTAATAAATTAAATTATTCAATAATAACAAATGGCATATTAGAATATAAATACGCTAAAATAGCAAAATATAAATTATTATAAATTATATATTAATAAATTAATTAATTAAATCGTTGAATATTAATACACGCCACAATAGTACAAATACTAAAACAAAAAAAACTAATGAAAATGACAAAACCACGTATAAAATGTCTAAAAGTTATATATATAAACAACATAATTAATGAATTAAATTATTCAATAATTATGAATGGCATATTACAATATAAATAACCCTAAATTAACAAAACCTACTAGCACATAATAAAATGTATAAACTTAAACTAAAATTACAAAAAAAAACAAATTATATAAATTACATATTAATAAATAAATTAATTAAATGGTTGAATATTAATACATGGCATAATAGTATAAATAATACTAAAAAAACCTAATAAATAAAACCTAATGAAAAGACAAAAGGACATAAATTGTCTAAAGTTAAACTAATATATAAAAATTAAAACAACAACAAAAAAGCTAAATTACATATGAATAAATAAAAATAATAAATGTATTAAATTTAAGTAATTAAATAATTAAATTTTAATAAATATCATTATAGTATAGAAATAAATCTAAAATAAAAAAACCTAATGAAAATGATAAAAAATAAATCTCTAAAATATAAACTAAAATTATAATGAATACTAAAAAAGCTAAATTACATATTCATAAAAAAATTAAAAATACATTTAGATAATTTATTAAATATCTAAAAAACTATATAAAAAACATTAGCATTAACACTTTTTTTTGTATAAGTCCATTTAAATCTATCCAAATTCTGCGCTATTCATAACTGAATTCAAAATGGATTTAAGTTGAGTTTAACTGAATTTGAACAAGCAAACGGGATACAGAAATGCGCATCTATAAAAATAGAGTTTAGTTTATATATTTCATCATATTTAATAAATTTTCTTTTATGTTCCAGAGCTGAAGAACAGCACATTTCCCAGAAAGCATAACCGCTGATGAATTTCTCTGAATCCCGTAAATGAATGGTCCTGTCATTCAAAATCCAACTGGCCGATTCAAATTCCCGTGAATTGAAAGCGAGACGATTCTTCGAATCTCATTTTAGGACGACAGGACCAGTGAGGTGATGAAGAGCTCTGAGAGCAAATGGAGGATCTTTATTTGCTCTGAATCAAACGGGGCTTCCATAGCAACAAGCTCCTGCTGTAGAAGAAAAGAAAGAGGAGGAAGTGAAGCATGATGCAGACAATGACAGAATCCATCCACTGCCTGTAGGACTTCATTAATGCGTCTCCATTTGTTCTGCCGTGCTGGATTTGAGCAGGAAGAGGGCCCTCATGTCTGCTGTATTCACCGCACACAACATCTCACACAATCACAGAGATCTGAGGACACATGCTTCACAGAGACACTCACACAACAGAGGATGCTGGACACAAAACAACACACACTGAAGACATTCAGCTGAAACGACCGACAGGAATTGACGAGCGATTTATGCTTTTTAGAGTAGTCAGCAGAATATTCTAAGAATGAAGAGACTTTCTGACTGATATTAAAAGACACATATGGAGCACTGGATTTGTGCAAAATTCAAGATTTAAGAATTGACTCTCTTTTCATTGATTAAAGTTGGTTTGAATTGACCACAACACATAAGAAGTTGATTTGGAATTCTTAAACTTCAACAAGGTTGGTGCATTTCTGGAAAATGAAGTGCTTTTCCACCATCCACAAAAGTTAGTTTAATAAATATGATACATACTCTTTAACCACGGTATTTGTATTAAAACTGTGGTTATACAAAAAAACCTTTTTCTTAAGGGATTTGTTTTTGTGTATTCTTTCTTTCTTTTTTGTTTCGTTTTTATAACTGTACTGCCTTAATGGTTTGATGTTTTGTAGTGTTTAATAAAAAATATATCAGAAAAAAGATTTGCAATACATGCTCCAAGGCCCGTTCTGAAACAAATGATTCGCGAACCCGCACCCAAGTCTCAATCTGAATCTAAAGATTCACGAACCTGCTCCGAAGTCCCAATCTGAATCAAAAAATTTGCGAACTTGCACCAAAGTCCCAATCTGAATCAAAAGATTTGCGAACTTGCACCAAAGTCCCAATCTGAATCAAAAGATTTCAACTTGCACCAAAGTCTCAATCTGAATCTAAAGATTCACAAACCTGCAAAGTCCCAATCTGAATCAAAGATTCAACCTGCACCGAAGTCCCAATCTGAGTCAAAGATTCAACTTGCTCTGAAGTTTCAATCTGAATCAAAGATTCGCACCGAAGTCCCAATCTGAATCAAAGATTCACGAACCTGCAGAAGTCCCAATCTGAGTCAAAGATTCGAACTTGTCTGAAGTTTCAATCTGATCAAAGATTCACGAACCTGCACCGAAGTCCCAATCTGAATCAAAAGATTCACGAACCTGCAGTCCCAATCTGAGTCAAAGATTCACGAACTTGCTCTGAAGTTTCAATCTGAATCAAAGATTCAGAACCTGCACCGAAGTCCCAATCTGAATCAAAGATTCACGAACCTGCACCAAGTCCCAATCTGAGTCAAAGATTCCGAACTTGCTCTGAAGTTTCAATCTGAATCAAAGATTCACGAACCTGCACCAAGTCCCAATCTGATTCAAAGATTCACGAACCTGCACCAAGTCCCAATCTGGTCAAAAGATTCCTAACCTGTCAAGTTTCAATCTGAATCAAAGATTTTAACTTGCAGAACTCAATCTGAATCTAAAGATTCAAACCTGCAAGTCCCAATCTGAATCAAAGATTCCAGAACCTGCTCGTTTCAATCTGAATCAAAATATTTGTGAACCTGCTCAGTCTCAATCTGAATCAAATGATTTGAACCCTCAAAGTCTCAATCTGAATCAAATGATTCATGAACCTCTCGAGGTCTCAATCTGAATTAAATGATTCAACCCCCAAGTCCCAATCTGAATCAAAAGATTTGCAAACCTGCACCAAAGTCAATGTAATTCAAATGATTTGAACCCACACCAAAGTCCCAATCTAAATCAAAGGATTCACAAACCTGCTCCAAAGTTCAATCTGAAGATTCACAAACCTGCACCAAAGTCTCAATGTAATTCAAATGATTCGAACCTGAGGTCCCAGTCTGAATCAAAGATTCATAAACCTGCTCCGAAGTCTCAATCTGAATCAAATGATTTGAACCCGCACCAAAGTCCCAATCTGAATCAAAAGATTCACAAACCTGCTCAAAGTCTCAATCTGAATTAAATGATTCGTGAACCCACACCAAAATCCCAATCTGAATCAAAAGCTTCGCAAACCCGCTCCAAAGTCTCAATCTAAATCAAATGTTTCACGAACCCGCATCAAAGCTCAATCTGAATCAAATGATTCACAAACCAGCACCGAAGTCTCAATCTGAATCAAAATATTTGCGAACCCCCTCCAAACTCCAGGTCTGAATCAAATGATTCACAATGCACGCTCCAAAGTCTCGATCTGAATCAAATGATTCAGTATTCACTTAATTCACTATATTTCAAACATAGTGAATTAAGCTACAAACTCCGTCATAATAATGCACAATTTTTTCACCTAACATGTATTTTTGAGCTATAGCAGTTCAATAGGAAAGCAGCTGAAAGCATCCAGTCATCTCATATCATTGAAGTCAATGTTACATTTATCTGTATATATTGTAATAAATATTTGAGAAAATTATTGTTGTATTAGTCTATATAGAGTGATAACTTCATGGGAACATTAGCAAAACACTCTTAGCACATTGTTGTCAGCCTGGTAAGCGCACCTGACACAGGTTGTTTTTGCACTCGTAACACTCTCAGGTGTGAAGCAAAGTGTTGAGTCACCCCGAAAAAAAGCGCCAGTCACTTTAATGAGCTGAAGAAGCAGAGCCAATCAGCTCTGCCATGAGAGTCACCAACAAGCGAAGGCGTTTCTGCACGCATGAGAATCTAAAAGACTGAATAGGGCAATCAAATCAGAGACGGTAATAAGAAAATGCTTCTTGGAGAGCAGAAATTCCCTCCAATTACCCTTTATGTTGAGACTGCAATTGGCTGATTTGAAGCGAGCGGCGGTGAATCACATCAGCAGCACAGAATGGAACTAATCAGATTATCGTCCCGCAGTATAAACACGGACATTAGGATTCTGCTCTGTTTGCGTTCGGCTCGAACCCCCCTCCCAAAAAAAACCAAAAGTCATTCCCCGGAATAAATTCATTCTCCGACCTCAAGATAAACGCTCTCGACACCGTCCTGACCGCTCGGCCTCATGCTAAAACTAGGATTAAATCACAATTGCTCATTCCAGCCCACGCGGGTGTGAAACGCACAGAGTCATTCTGCTCACGGACGACGGCTATTTGGAAGACAAATCTCGGCGTCGTTCTACAAGATCCGTGCTGCATCACATTTGACTGGCTGGATCTGGAAAGTTATTCGTTCTTCCTCTCGTCTGACCCGATCGCAACCCTCAATCTCGCTCGCCTTCGCCTCCAAACGTCCGATATTCCCGCCACGCAGATCCATCAAACATCTGACTACACACTTTAGACTGCAGACTGAGTTACACACACACACACACATACATATTTATGAGCTACAAACATCTCAGGGAGGAAGAAGAAATGCAACGAGCCACTTAAGTGTCTGATTGGTATCGGCGGAGGAGCGGAGGAGCGGAGGAAGAAACTGAAGAAGTGCTGAGGTGTGGATTTCTGCTGGAATTTTTCAGGCTGAGTGAAAAGCAAAGTGTGAAAATAAAGTTCACTTATTTTAAAACAGTTTTAAACATCGTAACACAACATTAGTTCAACAAATAAGTTTGTAAATTACATTCAGACCTTAATAAATAATTAATATGTCTAAATTCACTAAATAATATTTCAAGTTGTTTTTCTCTGCAAAGGTAGATTTATTAAAAATATACACAAAATAAATTCACTAAAATACTAAATATTATCTGAACAATATTTGAATAATATCTCTGCTAAGATAAATAAATTAAATAACAGTAAATAATAAAATAAATAAACAGTTAGTCAATAATATTTACGTAATTTAAATAATTAAATTAAATAATATTTAAATTAAATTCACACAATATTCCCGCTAAACATACTAAATAATATCCAAACATTTGAAGTAATTAGTTCATAATTATCCATAAAGACAGATTAAATAAATAAATTCAGAAAACATTGTCAAAATTGACCAAACACACTAAAAATATTTGAAAATAACTCACTTAATTGTTTCAAATAAATTTGCAGAATATTCTGTCAAAATTCATTAAACATGCTTAATAATATCCAAATATTAAAAAAATGAGTTAAATGTTTTCTCCATAAATAAGTAAATAAATATTGTAAAAATTGACCAAACACACTAAATAATATTTTTAAAAAATCCCACATAATTGGTTAAAATAAATTTGCACAATGTTCTGTCAAAATTCACTAAACATACTAAATAACATCCAAATATTTGAAGTAATTAGTTCAATGTTTTCTCCATAAAGACAGACAAATAAATAAATAAATAAATAAATAAATTCAGAAAATATTGTCAAAATTGACCAAACTAACAAAATATTTAAAAACACCAAAAAAAAAAAAAAAAAAAACTCACATAATTGGTTCAGATATTTTCCTCTGCATTGAATAAATGAATGAACAAATAAGCACACAAATAAATTGATTTGCACAATATTCTGTCAAAACGTACTAAACATACTAAAAGATCTCTCTGAATCATATTTGAATGAGTAATTTTTTTCTCCACATAGATAGATAGGATGGGAATATATTATCTACTGGCGTGTCATTAAACTTTGAACTGACACTAGGAGGCGCTAACAGCTGTTCAGCTGCTCAAACGGTCACAGCCTGGTGCTCACTGACGGATTGGCTTGGCTGAACTATCGGACTCTAAGTCTAAACTTTTGATTTGTTGACTATAAGTCTCTTCCTCACTGATACAGACGCACCGACTGCCATCTTCTGCGTCGATTAGAGACTCTGTGGCGTGGTTCCCCAATCACAGAGCATGACGGTTGTGCGCAGAAGTGCTCTGCTCTCCATCAGTGAGCAAATCGTCAGCTAAAGAGCGAAGACTGCGGCAAGAGATTGATTGATAGCTGCAGGAGTGACAGATGAGGCTGACTGTCTCTATTGCAAAGTGTGCAGAGTAAATCTACACTGTGTCTTCATGACAAAAATGCCATCAAACACCTTATCAGACGCTTTACTGCTACACCACCGGACTCTGAGCTCATCACATGATATAGAGAATGACACAGAGAAAAGGAGGCACAGAGAGAGAGAGAGAGAGAGAGAGAGAGTGATTGTTGCTGATCCTGCACGACGTTCATCACAGTCCTGCCACTGAGATCTTAATTACTGCACAACTGTGTGTGTGAAATTTAAGAATTCAGAACAGGATGAGGAATTTACTGAATTGCAATTTAAAGAAATTCAATAAACGTATATATTTCATGTATTTCCATAGACACTCAGCAGGACCAATCAGATGGGATCATTCATATGCACCACTGAAATGACATTCATAACTGGTGCCTTTAA
This sequence comes from Labeo catla, assembly GCA_012976165.1. Taxonomy (NCBI): domain Eukaryota; kingdom Metazoa; phylum Chordata; class Actinopteri; order Cypriniformes; family Cyprinidae; genus Labeo; species Labeo catla. The sequence continues at coordinate 3,524 of VONZ01000398.1, read as the reverse complement.
TGAACTGCCAAAAGAGCTTCAGGAAAGATCCAAGCAGTTTGCCGCCTTGCATCAGAATGCAATAAGAGCGTTCTGCTTGAGCAATGACAGCAGCTCAAACACACCAATGACACATTTAACAAGCCATTTTACACTGCCACAAATTTCAATATCAAGAGTTAGGAAAGTCACACTTCGAGTCATCAAAGTAGAAAGGTTCAAGTGTTACAACCCAGATGAACTAGATCTGAAACAGCCCGTTTCTATTTTTATAATGAACAACTATTCCAGATTTATCTGAAATAAAAGCAACAGCCGAGCGACTTACACAACATCCTATTATTCTAGCAACACCCAAGCAACTATTCAGAAGACCTAAGCAACAGCCTAGCAACATCCCAGTATGACTGCAACATTTAGAGTGTCTAAGCAACCACTTATCAAAAGTCTAGATTCATTCTAATATCATAGAAACACCCTAGCAACCATTCAGAACACCTAAGTAACACATTTACAATACCCTAGCAACTGCTCACAACATTCTTGCATCCTAGCAATGCCCTAGCAACCATTCTAAACGCCTAAGCAACCTTTTAACAATAACCTGGCAACTGCACACAATATCCTAGTATCCTACCAACACTCTAGCAACCATTCAGAACACCTGAGCAACTACCCACAACATCCTAGAAACCTAGCAACCATTCAAAGATTATAAGCAACCACTCTTAAGCAGCCCAGCAACATCCTAGTATCCTAAGAACACCCTAGCAACCATTTAGAATACATAAGCAACCTACCAGCAACTACCCACAAATCCTAGTATCCTAGCAACACCTAGAAACCATTTAGAACACGTGAAAACAACAGCCCAAATTACCCCAACAAACATCCTAGTATCCTAGCACCACCCTAACCATTTAGAACACAAGCAATGGCACAGCAACTACCCACAACATCCCAAGAACACCCTAGCAACCATTTAGAACACATAAGCAATGGTACAGCACTACCACAACATCTTAGTATCCTAGCAACACCTAGCAATATTTAGGGACAAATAATGATGGAATAGCAACTACCCACAAATATCTTGGTATCCTAGTAACACCTAGAACCATTTAAAACACAAGCAATGGCACAGCAACAACTCACAACATCCTAGTATCCCAGCAACACCCTAGTGACCATTAAGAGCACATAAATGGCATATGGTAAGCCACAACATTCTAGTGTCCTAGCAACACCCCTAGCAACCAACTACCCACAACATCCCAAAATCCCAAGAACAATCATAGCAACCATTAAGAACACATAAGCAATGCATAGCAACTACCTACTGGATTCTAGAATCCTAGCAACACCCTAGAAACAGTTTAGAACACATATGCAATGGCACAGCAACTACCCATGACATTCTAGTTTCCTAGCAACACTCTAGCAACCATTTAGAACACATAATCAATGTCATAGCAACTACCTACAACAATCTAGAATCCTAGCAACAATTTAGAACACATAAGCAATGGCACAGCAACTACCCATGACATTCTAGTTTCCTAGCAACACCCTAGCAACCATTAAGAACACATAAGCAATGTCATAGCAACTACCCACAACATCCTAATGTCCTAGCAACACCCTAGCAACCATTCAGATCACCTAAGTAACAGCCTAGCAACTACCCACAATATGCTAGTACCTAGCAACGCCCTGGCAACAATTTAGAACACACGAGAAATGGCACAGCAACTACACACAACATCCCAGTATCCTAGCAACCATTCAGATATTCTAAGCAACATCCTCACAACATGACTGTAACTTTTTCAAAGGCTCTAGTTGTGATCTAATCTAATAAACCGTAGTTTACCTTTACACTCCAAGTCTTAGTCTGCGCTCAGCGCCGTCCATCAGTGAGTGAACGCTCTCTCTAAACTACTGTAGATGTCTAATATCACAGGACGATTCGTTAAAGAAAAAAACCTCTCCAGCTCATTCTTTAAGTCTTGAATGCACTCTGAAAGAACAAGTCCGGTCAACACAAATCCACAACGGAGGCCTTTCATCCACTCGCAAATGTTTGATTTGGACCAAAACTGTCTCAATTCCCTGGACTGGATGTTGGTTAAAGGAAACAATTGATTCCAGGGCAGCTCCGGATCAATAGAAGGCTTTTACACAAGTGCTTCAGACAGCATGAGATTCACAGCTAATTCAGAGCTGCTAATCCACAGCAGAACAACCCAACTGTGTTGACTCACCGAGTTCAGGTCTAGGTTGTTTTGGACCCATTCCTTGGCTTCTTCATACTCCTCCATCAGACCCATGATGTACAGCGTGTCCAGAGAATCCACGATAGAAGCTCCTCTGAGTCCACCTGCAAACACAACACGCAACACATGTTTACATTTAAGAAATACACAGCACTTCTCAACTGGTTTAGTTTCAAATAGCAGATTTTCTATCAGATGCCCCAACAAAGTACTAGCGGTTTATCAAACAAAAATACACAATTCATTTCTTGTGAAATGCGACTTAAAAAACATGAGCATAAGTTGATACATATGCATAAACAAGCAAATTACAAGCTGAACATACAGAAGCATGTTTCCACCAGTGAATAATAAATAACTTTTTATCTCACAATTCTAACTTTTTTTCTCAGAAATGGACAATATAAATTTGCAATTCTGAGAAATAAAGTCAGAATTGTGAGATGATATAAACTTGCAATTTGCAAGAAAAAGGACAGAGTTTATATGCTATTCTGAGAGAAAAAAATCTGAATTGTGAGACTGAGAGATGAGTCACAATTATGTTATTTTTTTATTTTCTATTTTTAAATGAGTGGTGAAGCAGAAAACATTAGATTTTTGTATTAGTATTAGTCATATTTTTAATGTTGGTTTGGGATTAAACTTTTTGGTTCATTTTTTGTTGCTTTAAGAGTTTCACTGGCTGAATCTGAAATAGCGTTTTTTTTTTTTGGGCATAATATTTAATGTATATTAATTTAATATAAATTAAGCAAGTACATTTGTAGGTAAGTTCACCAAAAATGTCAAGGTAACAGGTAAAATGTCACTGACATTGGATGATAATAAGTTAGTAAATATATAATTTGTTTAATAAAGAAGAAAACAAATGAAATGAAATGAAATTAAATTAAATTACATTAAACAGCAAAAGAAAAAAAAAGAAAAGAAAAGAAATTAAATTAAATTACATTAAACAGCAAAAGAAAAAAAAAGAAAAGAAAAGAAACACATTAAAACACTAAAAAGTAAATTTAAGTGCATTTGAGGCATTATAATAAAAAAGCAGGATTCCCAAACTTTTTTGCCAGCTGAACCCTGTCGACCCAAAATATTTTCTTAAAGTCCATCTTAGATTTTAGGTCAACATTCAATAATTTAACAGCACATTCACATGTTCATAGTTAATGGATTAATGGACAGTAAATCAGTAAACACAAAAAAATCAGTTTTTAGACTGTTTTATTTAACTTTTTCATGTTAAAATGATTTTTTTATGACTAAACG